>CM063511.1:6372010-6397010 GCA_032207245.1 Pardosa pseudoannulata
ATATATATATATTCCTACACTTTGTACGAGCCGAACGATGGCCAATTGGTAAGGGTGCTGTTCGGTACCGGAAGTTCTTGGGTTCGATTCCAGCAGGCAATGTTTGTAACTATTCGGAATCGGCTTTAAGCTGTATGTCCCGTCTCATTAACCCTCGTTTGCAAAATGTAGACCGTAGGGCTCCAAACCAAAAAACTACACTTTTTAGCTTATATTTTCTCTTCATCATAACATAAAATAAATCACCTTAACAATATTCGGTATATCAAAATATTTATGTTACTTACCCAGTAATTAACTATCGCATCAACTTTAACAAGAGTTTTGATGTAATATTCACTCTCACACGAAAAAAAAAGAAATGAACAATGGGACGTTATTTCAATTACATGACTGATTAGACGAGAAATGCTTTTTAATTCTGCGCAGAATAAGAGAGACATGTAATCAATAAGTGCTTTGACGGCAATTTTCATCGACCTTTTTTCGCTTTAATATCAGATCCCCTTCAACAAATGGTCGAGCAATCTTTTGGGTAACTAAAACTTAATTAATACTCTCTCTAAAATTAATCCGGCATTACATTAATGAAAGTGGGCAATAACTATGTCTAATATGTGTTACGACCGAAGTACAAGCGCATGGTTCGCCCTCTATATATAAAGGAAAATGTTGTTAAAATTGAAATATTAATTTCCTTCCCTTCATTATGCACAAGCCACTGGCTTCCTTCAAGGAGATCTCTGAATATTAATAGTTACACGTCACTAAAGCGTAAAGAGATCTGCAGAGAAGCTCTAATACTTTATCACTAACGAAAAAAATGTAAGGAAATTTGCATTCTGCTCTGTCAATTATTTTTTTTAAAAAAGGAAGATAATTTTTTGATCAATTATTTTAATTAACCTGTTTATACAGATGAAGGAAAAACTTCATTTATTAGAATGGGGTATACATATATATGAATAATATATTAAATGGTGTAATTTATGAATGTTTGCTAACTGAATTCGACTGAAAATATTTAAAATATATATTAGTTTTATACCAATTTACTCTTCTTTATTCACAGTCACAAAGGATAAAAGTTACTAGTATCTTTAAATATCTTTAATACTAAAAATATATTTAATTGAGTTTATAGTTTAAACATTTAATAAAAAGAAAAAAAATAATTTTTAGCATAGTACTTCCTAACAATTAATAGTTTTAAGTTTGAGACGTGAACCCGATTGGTAAAAGTTTAGAATATATATTCAGTCTTTGCTTATTGTCAAAACTTATAAAACTTACAGCAGTTTAAAATATTTTTTTTTTTACTTTACGATAATAATAAACACATTTTTAAGTTTGAAAAAAAAGGAAAAAAATATTTTTCAAAATAACACTTCCTAACAATTAATAGTTTGAAGTTTGAGACGTGAACCCGATTGGTAAAAGTTTAGAATATATATTCAGTCTTTGCTTATTGTCAAAACTTATAAAACTTACAGCAGTGATAAATATTTTTAAAATTATACAATAATAATGAACACAGTTTTAGGTAATTTAATATTGTAAGTATTTATTAAGGAATTAGATTCTATTTATTACTCTTTGTTACAACAATTAATATATACTCATTCATACTTGTAATAATTCAATTTAATATTAACGATTACACCAATACAGACAAAAATTCTAATTCAGATTTTCATTTATTTACCTTGAAAACTGTTAAACTTTCCGACAATTTTAAATTTATTACTGTTTTAATACTATATTAAGGAGTATATTATTACATAATTTAAAATTGTTAGCAATCGGTAGTCGTTTCTATCTATGGCCGTTTATTTTATATTGATTTTTCAAATATAACCGCCATTTTTGAAACACCCTGTAGAACCATTTTATTTCTATGCACACAAATCAGCATTAAACGAAGCAATTAAATTAACTGAAAATTGCAAGAATTACATTATAGCAAATGTTTTGTCTTTTCACTTAGAATGCATTTGTCTTTAAGTTGGATTTAAATTTTTGATGCATTAATGTGGTAAGTTTTCAATAGTTTTGCATGACTAATCAAAAAAAAAATGTAACTAAAGAAAATTTTCCTTCAATTCCTACACTTTGTAGAGCCGAACGATGATATTCTATATATCTCTTACCTTAACATAACATAAATCTCCTTAACAATATTTCGATATATATCAAATTTATGTTACTTAGCCAATAATTAACTATCGCGTCAACTTTAACAAGAGTTTTGATGCAATATTCACTCTCACACGTAAAAAAAAATGAAACAATGGTGACGTTATTTCAATTACATGACTGATTAGACGAGAAATGCTTTTAATTCTGCGCAGAATAAGAGAGACATGTAATCAATAAGTGCTTTGACGGCAATTTTCATCCCGCTTTTTCGCTTTAATATCAGATCCCCTTCAACAAATGGTCGAGCAATCTTTTGGGTAACTAAAACTTAATTAATACTCTCTCTAAAATTAATCCGGCATTACATTAATGAAAGTGGGCAATAACTATGTCTAATATGTGTTACGACCGAAGTACAAGCGCATGGTTCGCCCTCTATATATAAAGGAAAATGTTGCATTAAATTGAAATATTAATTTCCTTCCCTTCATTATGCACAAGCCACTGGCTTCCTTCAAGGAGATCTCTGAATATTAATAGTTACACGTCACTAAAGCGTAAAGAGATCTGCAGAGAAGCTCTAATACTTTATCACTAACGAAAAAAATGTAAGGAAATTTGCATTCTGCTCTGTCAATTATTTTTTTAAAAAAAGGAAGATAGTTTTTGATGAATTATTTTAATTAACCTGTTTATACAGATAGAGAAAAAAACTTCATTTATTAGAAA
Source organism: Pardosa pseudoannulata (assembly GCA_032207245.1). Lineage (NCBI taxonomy): Eukaryota > Metazoa > Arthropoda > Arachnida > Araneae > Lycosidae > Pardosa > Pardosa pseudoannulata. The sequence goes on from CM063511.1 coordinate 6,374,879, forward strand.
GGGATATACGTATATATGAATAATTTATCAAATGGTGTAATTTATGAATGTTTACAAACTGAATTCGATTGCAAATATTTAAAATATATTTTAGTTTTATACCAATTTACTCTTCTTTATTTACAGTCACAAATGCTAAAAGTTACTAGTATTTTTAAATATCTTTAATAGTAAACATATATTTTATTGAGTTTATAGTGTAAACATTTAATAAAATTAAAAGAATAATATTTTAATATAGCACTTTCTAATAATTAATAGTTTTAAGTTTCCAACATGAACCCGATTGGTGAAAGTTTAGAATATATATTCAGTCTTTGTTTACTGTCAAAACTTTTAAAACTTACAACAGTTTTAAATATTTTTTTTACCTTATGATAATAATAAACACAATTTTAAGTTTGGAAAAAAGGAAAAAAATATTTTTTAAAAATAGCACTTCCTAACAATTAATAGCTTTAAGTTTGAAACGGTTGTTGGTAACAGTTTAGAATATATATTCAATCATTGTTTATTGTCATAACATTTAATTTTTTTTTTACTTTACAATAATAAACACAGTTTTAGATAATTTAATACAGTAAGTATTTATTAAGCAATACGATACCATTTAACTATTTACTCTTTGTTACAACAATTAATATATACTAATTCATACTGGTAATGATTCAATTTAATATTAATGATTGCACCAATACAGACATAAGTTTTAATTCAGACTTTCATTTATTCACAGCGAAAACTTATATTAAGACGTTTTAAAAATTATTATTTTTTAATACTGTATGAAGGAGCAAATTATTACATAATTTAAAATCGTTAGTATTTATCAAGGAATAAGATGTTTTTTTCAGTACAATACTTCCCAACAATAATTTCTAAGTACTAATTCATACTTGTTAGAGTTCAGATTTATATTATTAATTGGACTCATACAGACATAAAAATTATTTGACTTTTCTTTATTTAATGTGAAAACTGGTTAAAATTACAGCAGTTTTTAAACGTATTAATTTATATTACTCTAATGAAGAGCACAGTTATAGATAATATAAAAGAATTTTTTAATGCATAAGAAGATTTTTGATACAATGCATTCTAATAACCATTAATGTTAAGTACAACTTGAGAGTACTTTATAATTTCAGATAACATGTTAAAACTTGATATTTTAAATTGATAGTTAACTGGACATTTTAAAATTACAACTGTTTTTAAACGTATTAATTTATATTACTACACTAAGGATCACAGTTTTGGGTAATATAAACGAATTTATTAAAGCATAAAAATAATCTCGATACAATGCATTCTAATAACGATTTAGTGTTAAGTACAACTTGACTGTACTTTATAATTGCAGATTTCATGTTAACTCGATATTTTTAAAAGTCCTATTTAAGGAATTTGTTGCTATTTAAATAATTGAAAATGCATTTTTGCACCAAATTTCACTTAAAATACTTACATATCAAAATGAATTTTTTACAATCTTTGATTAGGAGTTATAGTTATGAGTTTTTAAATTATGAGTTTATGTTCTAGATTTTACAGGAAATTTTGGAAAACACAGTAATACAACGTTTATCCATTTTTACAGTTAAATGATTTCACAAAATTTTTACTACTATTTTTACTAATATATTGATTTTAAGTTTAAGTAATGGAAATTACTAGGTTGTTAATTTGAATAATTATTGTTTTCTTTCAGTCTCTTGAATGTTAATTGCAGTTAAACAGTTATTTTTTACCTCTAAATTAATTCATATTTGAAAAACATAGTATTAACTTCATTGCCTACCTTTTAAAACCACATTAATTTACAATTGATATGCAAAACACATACACAACTATTATGTATGTGTTTTGCATATATTCATAAATTAAAAAGTGAAATATTGTGCGCGATCATATAACCATAAAAAAGAGGTCATTTGAATTTTGGAAAGTTAAAAACTACACCGTTTCACTTCTTAGATCTTCAAATCTATATTAGAAGTAGAACAGGTCGAAATGTAAAACCTAGAAATAATTTTATTATGATTTAATCAAATAATAATCCCAGTTCTACTCTCAGTAACGTTACATTTTTTAGTTAATTATCAATAATCACAGATTGATTTTCTTTCACTAAAATTTACATTTTTTATCAAATAAATGATTTTGGAAGACTAAAAATGCAGCAGTTAAAAGTCGAAGAATCTTTAATCTCTTATATTGAAAAAGTATGTAATTTAAGATCAGAATTATTTTGCGTAACAGGTGAATTACATTATTACATACATTTTAAAATCAAATTTACAGATATGAAAAGTGCATTAGTTTAAAGCGAAATTGCGATTCTAAGTTATATTACTTAAAAGGACGTTGGAGATGGTAGAATTTGTAAGCTGGGTGATAAGAACCAATGTGTAGATATCGTAACTGCGGCATAAATAGAATAACTAGCTGTAAGTGTTATCAATGTGAATTCCGCTATCGAGAAAGAGGAGATTTTTGCTTTTAATACAATGCAAAAAACGAATTTACGCAATGCCTTATATTCCATATTTTGTTAATACTCTAAAAAACGCTGTTTCTTCATCTACAGCAGGGATGGCCAAACTTTTGGGATCCGTGGTCTACTCCACATTTAAAAAATCGGAGGCGGTCTACCAATGGCATAGCTAAATTAACGTAACGCACATGTTTATATATTTATTTTCGGTAACAAGAAAAAAAATGGTAAATTATGTATTTTTCTAAAAAAAAAACTTAATATTTACAAAATAAAAATTTACTGACGAAAATAATTTAAGTATGCATATATCAAAAATGGGCCATCATATTCACTTCGTTTTGTTGAATTTTGGCACCGTATATCTGCGACAAGTTTATCTATCATATTTTGGCTGGCACGACCTTATTGCAATGCGTAAACACGAAATTAAATGTTCATCTGTTGGCGAACCAGTGTTGCCAGCACAAAGCTCCAAAAAGCTTGGAAAGCTTAAAGTCGCCAAAAGTCTCCAGAGACGTCAGACATCGCCCGAAAAGTCGACAAGTTTGGCGACAAAAACCACGGTGTGTATATTGAATCAGTACCATATAATGATTATATGGTACTCATTCGATTATATTATAATCTAAGCATCCCACTTTGTCAAGTTGTTTCTATTTAATTCTCCACTGTAAAACGACAAATTCATTGTATTATTTTCATTGTATTGCGCAGTTTGTTTTAGGTTTTAAAGCGTCAACTGTAGTAAATTTTTAATTTAAATAATTCATTAATTCTATGTCATAAGTCATAAATTAAATTGTTAATATCCAAGGTCATGATCAGGATGGTCGCTCGGACTACCTAAAATGTCTTCGCGGTCGACGTCTCGACCACCCCTGATCGACAGGTATGGATACCTTTATCACAAATTATTTTTTAACATGCAATGTATAAAGAGATTTTATACTCATATAGTCATAAAAACTAATTATCTGACATTTTGAATAAATTTTAAGAATTAATTTCTCAGTACTCAAAATAATTAAAAACAAAGAAATTTTGCAATTTTCAGATTTCATATTACAACATGCATTTTAAAATCAACTGGTTTTATCCTCTAGTGCATTTTTCATCTTAAAATAAGATGTACTATTATTTTATGAAGAAAAATATTTTCCTCGAATTAAATAAAATATTTTATGTGAATGATTGACATAGAACTATTTTAGAAATGAAAAAGTTAGAAATATAAATGAGAATATATTAATTTCTACTGATTCTTGCAGTTTTATTGTGAGTTTAGTCTTTTTGATTTGCAACCTTAATCATTTAGCTATGTTACCTTCCTATCACTTGTTTCAAAATTACGAATTTTCCAAACTGTTTCATTGGTTCATTATTGGAACAGATTGCGGGTTGTTAACCTAACGACTTCATATTTTTTCTCTCAAGTGACTAAATTTTATTAGAATATTATCCGGCAAGTCAAGTGGCACCTGATAAGTGAAAAATTTTAGCCGAAATTATCTTCGCAGTATGAATTGTTTCCGAAGTTCAAAAAAAGTTGAAGATATCTTCGGTTCAAAATAATTTACCCACACATCATTTTTAAAAACTATTAAAACAGATATATGTTTATATCTCAGTAATAAAATTTATGATTACAGGTAGTTTAGACTTATCGTTGTTTAGTGTTACAAACTCCTAGAGTATTGGATTGGATGAAAATTAGAGATAGTTTTACGATCTTATCATCCTGACACTAGTCTAAATATTTTTGTTTATAATATTCGAATATGATATTGAAATAAAAGTTTTAATTAACGTTTTAGGTATATTTTTAAGATTATTGTAAAATTAGGTTGTAAAGTAATGAATATGAATTTTAAATATTAGCAAGCAACATTTTCTTAAAATTTGGAAAAATATAATAAAATGTATGTATTTTTTAATTTAAACATGAGGAAGATAATTAAATTTGTTTACATGAAAGTATTCACACATTGGTGACGATTAAGGTTTATTGAAATAAAACACTTATAATACGCTAAACTAAAACCAAGTAACAAATTTAGTTTGCAGCAAGTTCAGCATGAGAAATTTGCAAGTTTGAAACAAGACTGCAGCTAGTCTAAAAAATGTCGCTTGCTTTAAGGTTGTCATGACAAGGTTGCCACAGTTTTGCAGCAAAATAACGTTGCAAATGAATGGTCGCTTTATGTTAGATCTAACTTGCAGGAGTTTTGTTGCGAGTTTGTAGCGTCAAATTTGTTATGACAAGATATTATCCAGAAAAAAAGCAATCTTGCTGCAAGTATTCATTCTATTTGAGTAAGTTCTTTTCAATATAAAAATCTAATAACTATTAAGAACCAAAAATCTTCTTTCTCAATATTAAAAATTTGTACCTCAAAAATAAGTTTTCAATAATTTAAACCATATAGATTAAAAATGTTTGATTCTAAGAATCCCAAAATTTGAGATAGAATACTCTACTAGCAAATTTAATGACGGTTATAAAGGCATAAAATTTAAGACTTTCTACATAGAAATTGTTAAGATTTTATAAGAAAAGTATTTCAACATTTTTATTATTTTTACATCTATTTAAGAGAATATTTAAAGTACTTTCGTTTAAGTTACTATTTAGAGTGCTAAGTAAAAAAAAATAAAAATGATTTCTTCTTTAATACTAACTACCTTTACGGACCGAGCCAATTTGACTTATTAAAAATTTGATCACTATATATATATATATATATATATATATATATATATATATATATATATATATATATATATATATATATATATATATATATATATATATATATATATATATATATAAAACTTTAATATCCCTTTCAAAAACATGCGTTGGTTTTTAGTTAAGTAATATAATATATGTAAATTTTCATTCCTCTTCCCCGCAGGCCCCTTCATTTCAAATTATCCAATGGGGTATACCTATTTTCACGGTTGTGAGCCAATTGGACTCATAGAATGATTTAACAGTTAATCGCATTACATGAAATTTATGGGTCCTATCAGGCCTGGGAGATTTTCCAATTGGATGAAGAGGTAAGAAGTAAATATAGAGAAGAAGTCGAGAACACTTCCATTCTAATGACAGCAATTTGTGCTACTGACGCACGGAAGAATTGTCAAGGTCAACCATCGTGCAAAAGAAACAGACGTAGAAACCGTTGGGCTAAATGGAAAAGAAATGTTGGCGAGAAATGGGTTTCAAAAACAGATTTTATGTGTCAAAAATGTTTTGCATGAATTGTTTGATAATAAACATTTCATTTAAATGAATTTGGAACTATTTTCTTTGTAAAAAACTTAAATTTTCTTGTACGAGTCCAATGGGCTCACTTCAGTAAAAATAGGTATAGGATCAACATCCCTAAATCTTGTGTTAAGTAAAGAAAAATAGCTCAATTATCCCAGAGAGAAAGAAAATAACCTGCAATTAATATGAAAAAATAATGATTTGTTTCTTATATACTAAAATAATCTCTCATTACTCATATTTTTAATAAGTAAGAATAACATTCATTTTTCTCCAAAATTAAGAATAAATGGCTTTATTATTTAGAAAAAATGTATTATTTTAAATTTAAATATAGATTTCAAATAGTCTATATCCGAATGTGATCTATGAACTTGCAAATAAAATTTCAAAAAAAAAAATTTTTTCTTAAAAATATATTTTACTTTGGCAGAAAAATCTGTATTATTCATTTTCTATAGATATTTTGCGCATTAGAGTTAAAATTAAGTATTACAGTTCACAATTGCAAATGTTACACTATAAAAAATGTTTTTGGAAAAAAAAGTATATTGAGCGTAAATTGCATGGAAATTAGTTTTTAAATCACAAATTGGAAATTTTTCGTATGTTTGGATTTTTTTTAGTACATGATGATAATGAAAGTGGAAAACTGATATACTCTATTTGTAGCTAATTGGATATTTGAAGAAAAATATCTATTGAAGACTAAAATTGAAAACTTTAAATCCCTATTTTCTGTCATGCTCATATTTCGAAGAAAATAGGTAATTAGAACTTAATCACGTCACGAGGAATGGTTTCTCAAAACTTAAACTATCTGAAGTGGAAAACCAATTTTACCTTTATTTTAGCAATATTTTGTTAGGACTATGTGGGCTTATTCTTTTTTTAAGGTAGTGCGTATTTACTAATAAAGTATTAATAAAGTGTGACGTCATGCTTATTCATTAACATTTTAATAGAAAATAATAATTTTTGTTCCTAAAGTGATTCTTTAAATGGATTTACAATAATGATAAATAAAAGTAGTCATCACTGAATTTTAAGAAGGCAGTGTGTATTTAATTTTTTCATATTTCAAATTTTGTTTTGTATTAGATAATTATTTTCGTTTTACTCAGTCATTATTATTACTTTTTTGATTTATCATTTTAGTAGACAAGGCACCTTTAACCCTTTCACGGGCCATTTATTTCTTACTCCCCATTTCCAAACTTTAAAAACAGAGCTGCTAATTTTATTCAATCGATCGAACAATTGATGACAGCTCAAAACCGAAGCTGGAATCAGTTTCCCTCGTCGTTTCAATAACAAGACCAATACATTAGAATGGCTTTTGAGCTTCCCACAGGTGTATTTTGAAGGATCGTGTAGGTGGGAAGTAATCTTCCTACGGCCCACAAAAGGATTAAAGTGAGCGATTTTGATTAAAAATAATAAACGATTTCTTCTGAAAAACGAAGTTATCTGTATGATTTTTTTCCGAAAGACACCTTTTCAAACAACAGGGTTACTTTTAGGGCTGGATCGTTTATCAATAAATCATGAAATATTTATATACTTTAAGTATCGCGATAATAATATTAAAATTTTGCTCTGCCGATATATCTCTGCCGGCGATACTGTTTTCCCTCGCGAACTGTAATGTAGATCACCAAAAGACTTCCCCCAAATAATCAGCGTAACATAGCGTTTTTTAAAGTTGTTCATTCGTTTGACGTTCGCCTCATGTATTTACCCGCGTACTTGATAAAAGTTAGAAAATTTGACCTTTAACTTTATCACTTCTTTGTTCAAGTCTTCTGTAGTATATCCGAATATCTCGAAAACGAAGCACTCGGGTCAAGTCCGAAAAATGCACTGTTTGCAACTACCCCAGTGGTTTATTGTAATAATATAGGGATATATCAAAAGTACTGACTTTGAAAGCTTGATCGCCGTCACTTTTCGAGATAACGAAGTACTCGCGTCAAGATCAAAAAACCACTGCTCGCAGTTGGCACTGGTTTACTGAAATATTATATCCACGATAGCTTGATCACAAGAGTCAGCGATACGTACACGTGTTGATATATTTCGACAGCTTGCTGCTTTCTTGTTCATATCTTCTTCTAATATCGGAGCGTATGGAGTTTTGAGTGAAAATAAATGCCCAGAATCGTGTTGATTGCCGAAAGTTACGAAATTATATTAAAAAATGAAACAAAAAGAAATGTTTGGCAGCTTTTTGATTTACTTCGGATGAAAATGGCAAAATAATCAGAGAAAATATATTTGCAGTTTAGATCTGTGCAGATTTTTCTAAAACTACGTCTAATTTATGGAGCCAATTGAAATATCACCGGGCTCTACCATATAGGAATCTAAATTACAGTTATGAACTGTTTTTTTTTCCTTTTAAAAATTAAGGTATAAATTTTATTTCTTTTTAATTAGTTAATAAGTAATTTATTACTCATTTCAAACTTTGTTTTACTGAAATTCAATAAATCATCTAAATTTTATTCTTGTAAATTAAAATAAAAAAGATATCTGCATCAAATTTAGGAATGTAAATATTTCAGATGGAATATTTATTGTGTTTGGAGAGTCCGTGAGAAAGACTTGTTAAAATTATCAAAATATACCCTTTTCTATTCAAATTCAAATTTTGGAGAGCACAATAACTTTTATAAATATTTCGAACATAGTGAACAGGAAAGTTAAAACTGATCTTTTCATTAATGTGTATGACTGATTTTTAGGGCTTAACTAAAGAACTGGGTTCCCCCTCCAACTTGGCGATAATGATTTAAATATGGTCACCTAACATTTTCTCCTGATCTCGCCGTGTCCAAACAATCTGTATCTATATCATAATTTATAAGATATTTGCATCCAACTTTCCTTGTGTAACTTTTTTTCTTTTATATTAAATATGCGCAGTGCTTGAAAAAATAAGATATAACTAACCATTAATGGTTTATTATGGCTGATTTTTAATAATTCGGAGCTGTTGCGTTTTTAAACTGTTAAGAGATTAATTGCCTATAAATATAAATGTCCGGGTTTCAAGTCGTTTTCTTTAATTAAGTAAGAGTATATAATTCTATTACGATGGCGCACTGTCCATTCTTTAAAGTAGCCAGAAAAAGCAAGAAATACAATGTTTGGATGATTACCTTTGTGTTTTAGTAAATATTGCCAATATTTTCGCCACATTTGCCAAAGGGGAAACCAATTCTTAAGTAGTCCCGATTTTATAATACCCTGATCATATGTTTAGTTCATAACTCATGAGTTCTGCACCCTGAAAGTTGTAGGTCATAATACGCTTCCGCTGGATATTAGTCCAATAAAACCGCTTCTGTTTGTATTGCTAGGGTCCGCTATTTTTACTCTACGAACGCTACTGACCGACACCTACTACTTAAAGGCGATTCCGAACGGTTACGAACATCCATGCCAGGGAAGAAATTCAAACTCGCAGAATCTGATACCAAAGATCAGTTTACCAATGAAAGAAATTTAATTTCGATTTGGGAGATATATATTTTGACAGAAATAGGCAACGTAAATTAGCTGGAATGGTTTCCAATTTGAATAAATAATTCTTTTTAGTCTCTTAACAAATTACTTGTAAATAATGTATATACAAGGTATCTGCCAAAATAAAATTTTTCAAATACATGACATTTCATGACTTTCCCTGCAGATCATTTTCCGTGACTTTAAAAAGATTTTGTTAAAGTATATATAAATAAAACTTCTGATGTACATACAAATAAAATATATGCTTTTAGAGAAATTACAGGAATTTTATCACAAAGAAACTATAAACTTACTTTATAAGTGTTAATAAATTCACATAAAAATAAATTTTTGTATCTACATACCTAAGTTTAATCATATAGCAATTTTTCAATCAAAATGTTTCCAATTTCAATTCAGGGTACTTTGGTATTATTCAGGTGATCATGAATAATAGCCAAATATAACGCTATAATGTTTATATACAATATCCCTAGAGATAAACTTATATTTTGTGCAAAAATCTTAACTCATTTTTATTAAAAAATAATTATTATTATATTAATAAAATTTTAATCTACAATTTAAGAAAAAAACAGAATAATATACATTTACCCACCCATTAAGCTTTCTTGCTTTGAGTTTCCTTGGTGAACAAATTTTACTTGCTAATAGGGTCAATAGGATAATACATAAATACCAAACTCAGTAACTTCAGCTAAATGACAAGTAAAAATAGAATTAAACAATTCAATGCATTTTTTTTAATCGGTAGTTTAGCGGATCCATGACTTTCCATGACTTTTACTCATTTTACTTGAAAAATCAAGACTTTCCATGACAAAATCCATTGTCTAAATCCATGATTTTCCATGACTTTCCCTGACTTTCCAGGTGCGCGGAAAACATGCATATATTTTTTTCTTTTAAGTGAAATGAATTATTCCTAAAATATGTTTTTACGATTTAGAAATCCTAAATTTTTAGGATCAAATTGTAATTCTAAAAATTTTAATTAACAAGAAAAAAAAGCTTTCGAATGCATGTTAAGGCTATTCAAAATGAGTAATATACCCTACTTCTTAATATATATCAATGATATCAATATAAATTTGGGGATATATCGCGATGTTGAATTTCTGATATCGCCCAGTCCTAGTTACTTTATAGCAATGAAAATTGTTTTGTATACACCTTTATTTTATACCTTTAAAAATAATATTTTATTGAAAATTTTCTCATAAATTACTAATATTCTAAAAGTTCTAGGTGAAAAACCTATGTATTTCCTGGCAAAAAATTTTGAGGTACTCTATTATTGTCATTGAAATGGCTTTAATAAGTTCAAATTTATATATTCATGATTATATATTCAAGAAAAATGATTTTGGTTACTAATTGATTAAAAATCTGTCAGGAAACAAACTTAAACTTGTGTTACATGATCGGTCGGACATGCTTAAGCATGTTAACTAGCAATGATACATTCCATATTGTACAACATGATTTTCAGCTGTTCCGATATTTTGAAAATTTTATTCCCTAAAAAATAGGATTGTGTTAGCACAGGAAGTTCTATCGCTCTTTTGCGTTCAGAATTTCAGAATCAATACGGCCATTGATGAAATTTTCTATGTACGGAGAGTAAAAAGAAAGTTTAATTAAATTTGTTATTTTGTAGATTTACGTTCTTTATCTTATCTCTCAAACTGTCAATTATGCTCTAAATTTTAAACGAAAATTATATATTATGCGTGTTATCAATTTGTGTTATGAAATAATGCAGTGTTAGAATAAAAAAATAAATTTTTGAAACTTTATATAAAGGATAAAATGTACAATTTGAAACATATTTAACCTCATAATTTCTTATCTTTAATGAACGGAATATAGTTAAAATTTCTCTTTCGCTTTCAGTATTTGAAGGAAATTTTAAATAGCAATTTTTAAATGTTAATAAAGCGAAACACTACGCTAGATTTTTGATGAAGAGTCACTGAATATACAATAAAAATATAAAATGTTATTCCTCTGTAAATGTTAAGCGAGAAATAAGGAATAAAAATGAAAGATGTTCTTCATATATATAGGTGGGGTTGAGATACAGTCAAAATTTAGTTACATGAAGGCTCATTACACTAATATTTGTTTGTGTAATTATTGATTGATTGACTGTAAGATTTGTTTGTGTAATTGACAGCTTTACAGAATGATTGGAAAATATCTATCCTCGAGTCCTCCTTTTCATTTTACTACAAGCCGAGCAATTTTTAAAACCATATAGTTGGAATCTACTGTTTAAACTGAGTTGCATACCAAAAAATTCTACTCGATGTAAAGCACAATTTCTTAAAACCTACTATCTATAATACATTATAGTCTACTCTAGTCTAGTCTAGTCTAGTCTCTCTATATATATATATATATAATTATTTCCTCTTGTCACAATAATTATGTAGCTTTTATTGTTTTTACTTGCCCGGGCTACTGGGCAAGGAGAAGGCTACTCAGTAATAACAGCCGGGCAGTGTTGAAGAGAACGGCACAAGTCTAGTTAAAACTTAATTTTAGAGATGCTAAAGCGGACATCTTTACTAGTCAACGACAAACATATGAAAGACACAAAAATCACTCTGCTCGAAAAGAGGTGCACCCGAGAGAGAAGACAGAAACAATTTTCCCAAGGGACAAGAAACTTACTTAGCGAATTTAAGTGTTAAGATCAGGGAAAACTTTTAGCCATTGGCCGGCGACAGCTGGAAAACTTGTTTAATAGACAAAAAATTGACATCTATAGGGCAGAAACCTTTCGGAAATGTATCGAAAGGATTTTAAGTCGAGAACGATTGGTTAAGATATTAGAAGCTGCGAAAAATATTTTAAGGAATTAGAATAGGAGAGAGCAGGTTGTTAAGGAAATATTAAAGCTAAATAATTTTGATATATTACATTTACTCACTCACACTCTCTCTTTCACACACATGTCAGTTTAAAAATTGGGGTTAAGAATTAAGCGAGTTAGAATTAAAAATAGTCAGGACTCATTAACGATAACGTAATAAGAGAAAGACACATATTCGAGCGGAACTGTACAGAGTGAAGAACCCATAAGAATTTTGCTTAGGTAGCCACGCCAAAAGAGTCAGTTCTGAGTGGGAACTCGGGCTGATAACATCCTCTAGGCTTGTGGTGGCAAATAATGAGAACAAAGGATATCTAAATGACATTGCTATGGACAGAAGGATTACAATATAAGTTTTTACTTATGAAATGAATTTGTGCCATATACTTTTGAACAAGCATATAAGACAGACTTACTCTTTAAATAAAAATCCTGTAGCTTAATGAGTTATAAAATAAATTACATTAATTTAATCGGATGCTTTAAAACCATATTTTTGGAGACATAACAATCCGAAAGCTGTAAGAAACTGTTTTTAGACCCCATTATTGCGATTGGTGAACACCTCATATACGGATATAATATAGAGAACATATACCAGTTTTCCTGTGGATATGAAATATCAAATTTCCACTTAATTTTGGCAAAATAAAGATTATTCAACCGAAAAGTTGATTCTATATCTGAAAACATCAAAACATGTATGAAACAAGTATAATTTAAATACAAAGGTCCAAAAGCATGGTAAGAATTAAAGCAGCGGTTCTTCATCAATGAAACTTTCGTACTATGAAAATTGGAATTAGTTATTCTTCCAAATCCAATAAGGGTCTTATGAAAACATATAACAATCATTAAAAGTTTTATTCTCTGCAATTTGATTTTTCATCCAGTCTAAGCTATTTTAATCTATCAAACTGATTCCCTCTGGATTCATCTAATTCAATTTATAAAGTTTTATAAGTATACTTACTTTAAAATCATACGTGGATTTATGAAAATGATTATACAAATTTCGTGGAAGATACAAGCTAGTTGATAATTAAAAAATATTCTCGCTTCTATTGTAAGTTTTTTTATTGATGAACAAAGTCTGAATGTTACTTTATTTAACATTAAGGCGACAATGAACCTTTAGAGCAAACTTTTTATCTTTTAAATGAATTTCCTTGAAGATTGACTATATTATTAGAACTACTGATATATAAATATTTAAAAAAATGAAGGCAAAACATTAATCAGTTTTGGAGTTATTAATTATTAATTGTTTCATAATTAGCTTAATTGAAAATGCTCCAGGCGCATCCATTTTGCACAAAATATTATAAAAATATTTAAGTATACCTTATAGACTTTATAAAAAAATGTAGTAGTTTCCATAAACATTCATAGAAAATATAAAGAGAAAAAAATAATTATGATGATGATGATGACGATACCCCTATGTTGCAGAATAAACAGCTATAGCTTTTAATTAAAATGCATAACTAACATATTATATGCTTCAAAACATACCCGTTTCAACTAAACTTTATTTTGTAAACTCTAACGTAAATAATGCTGGAATTTCAGAAACAATGATCTATTTTCAATAGGCATGGAGTACTTTATACATTTGTAATACATGAAAATTTTATTTCTGAGTGAACAGCATTTGAAGTTATTATTGCTATATCCATTAGTAATGATAAGCTTATTATATCCATAAGTAATGATAAAATGATGGGAATGAAAAAAATTCTTTTTGCTCCTTGTTCCTAATGATATATTCTTTCACTATTCACTAAAATCGAAAATTCGAATTTTCGGTCTATTTTAGCCAATTTGAAAGTCTACCATCACCTTAAGAAAACTATTTTCTTTAATACTAAAATATATTACTCTTCAAGCATTACAGATTGTTAGTTTATTTTTCCACAGATTGCAATATATTTAAAATTTCAAGCTAATTTAATCCATGAATATGTAATTACTCAAAAGTAATAATCAATATAAATCTACAATTACTCTTCAAGCATTATAGAGTGTTAGTTTTTTTCCACTGACTGCAATATATTTTAAGATTTCAAGCTAATTTAATCCATGAATATGTAATTACTCAAAAGTAATAATCAATATAAATCTACAACCAAGATTTAGAAAATAGTTTTTTTTATTTTATTCGCTGAAATGTATCAGTGAAAAGAGAAATCTCTGAACTATCTAAATCAGCATTTAAAAAAAATGAAATCTTTCGAACTTTTATCCGGTTCCGGAATCTCTAAATCTTCCAAACTGCTGGCATTTCACTCGTTTAAATTTCCGTTCCACGTAACTTATAAATCCTGCTTACTAAGCATTTATAAATACTTCATATTGGGCATTTTTTAATGCTTTTACGGGTTACCTCCTTTCGCTGTATTCGATGGAATATTTAATTTTGCTCGTTACCCCAGTTTATTAAAAAACACTAGCCAATTTTTTTGGTTTATTAATCACTAACCGTTGCAAGAATTCTTTCTAGTTAATGAAAGGTGCTAAAATTGAATTGGAATTTTATATTAGCTTTTAGTTTTTTCGCATATTTAACAATGAAATTTCAATATTAATTTACTTAGTTTGTAATAATATTACAGAAAAAATATTCAAAGCATTTTGGAATTCATTTATTTTGAAGTAAATTATGATACTATTCTAAACGAACAGCTTGTTTCACATTAGTAACACTGTTACATCATGTGTCTTTTCTCAACACTTTTTTGAAATATTTTAATTTAACATAGTTTATAAAGAATTTTTTTCACGTTTGCGGTTAAATGTAAAGGCTCTCTTATCTTTTCTTGATAAAATGTTGCTTACTTTTTTGAACGTATAAAAATGTGATCAGTGATAATTTCAGATTTTTTCATAAAATAATTACCTGAAGAGATATTATGATAAACGTGATACTAGAAGTAGATTAAGATCGGGGATACTTCTTTCAAGCACTCTCAAGCAATCACACACTCTCTCACCCTCTCTTCGAGTAAAAAGAGTGTTAATAACACAGTAACAATCGCTCAAAGACTAATTATATAAGAACGCTATTTTGTATTTTTGAAGAAGGATATCTTAAATGGTCGTGCTAAAACTGCATATCAATACCTTCACAGTAGATATATGTAGTCTTTAAATACATACTTAAAGAGCTGCATTAATTTTCAATTCACTATCATAAAATACAAGGAACTTAGGATTTTTTTTACACAATCAAATTTTGTTGAGTTTACACACACACATATGTGTGTAATTATATTTTACCCTAAAAACTAACCAATTTAACTGTAAATTTATCTTAAAATAATTATCCGTCGATTCTGTCATTTTCTGGAAAAAAATTGGCGACTATTTTTGTTCCTTTTATCAATTTAATCAATAGGAAAAAAACAAAAGATAATTCTTGCTCCAGTCACTTCTTATGTAATGCTCTATATAATTAGCTTCTCTTCCTCCGAGTCATTTTGCATCACCACGTGATTACGCATTATTAATTCTGGCTGGTTCCTACACCTATAAATTCTGATGTAAGGGTTTTAACACCAGAAACCTTCGGCATATGATGTTTCAATAAATTCCATTTTTTTATTCCAATATTCTTTGTTTTTTTCATTCGGCTACGATTTTAATTACGACTGCACTCAAGCCATTATAGATCATCTTTTCAATTGTTATGGACCAAATTGCCCATTTCTTATTCTCTTTCTCCCTCTCTGTATATATATATATATATATATATATATATATATATATATCCCTCTATCTCTATCTTTCTATCTCCCTCCTTTCTCCCTCACTGCCTCTCTGTCTATCTCTGTCTATCTCTACCTCTCTCTACCACTCTCTACCTCTGTCTCTCTCTATCTTTACCTACCTCTCTCTGTCACTCTCTATCTTTATCTCCCTCCCTCTACCTCTCTCTACCACTCTCTACCACTCTCTATCTCTCTCTATCTATCAATCTCTCTCTATCTCTATCAATCTCTCTCTATCTCTATCAATCTCGCTCCATCTCTATCAATCTCCCTCTATCTCTCTATCTCTCTATCTTTCATACACATACAGATATGTATGTGTGTGTATAGTTATTTAAGAATCCGAAAATTAATAATCCGAAATTAATATTTTTTTAAAAAATTACGCTTCTTAGAGCAAAATGTGTTTATCTCGGTGAATTCAAATTTCGTAGGTAGACTAACAATGATATGGAGAAAAATATTCAGAAGAAACATTGTTCAAAAGTTCGACAGTAAGGGAATTTCTCGCTGTTGTACCATCACTGAAAAATTTAAATAAAACGCAGGTAAATGAGAGTCACCAGTGTGATATCCTTGATATATATAATCTACTGCATTATTAAAATATAAAGTCGCTACTACAGATTAAAAACATTTTCACAAAAATATTAATGGTAAAAATATTAATGCTTTTATATAATTTTTTATAATATGTACTACTTAAATTATAATAAAGTAAAAATATCCATAACACAGCTTAGAGCAGCGAATAATTATCTCGTCAAATATGAGCCATATTAAATTCCCTATCGGTAACCCATTCTTGCTGAATTTACTGCTCATAGCACGCTCTAAATTCTATACCTGATTGAAATATCTCTGCGACAACCCGGTGAATTCAATACTCGGCGAGGCAGGACAATAGGTGTAATCACTTGTATGTACCTGCTCCGATCATGCGTGAAATTGCTTGAAATTGTGCTGCTTCTAGCCAACTTATTAAATGACTGAAGGACTTTCCCCATGTATATTAAATTATCCCAAATGGATTTCACACAATATCTCTCGTTAGGTTCAACAGTTTTAACTTTGATAGTCTTCAATATTACATGTTACTAATGATTCGAAAAGAGATGCCTTATGTTATTAAAACCAGGTAAGCTGAAACGAGTTTTACCACAGTAGAACTCAATCAGTACGTTGACATTCCATAAACATATTTCTATTTACGGTCAAGTGCTAACTCTAATACTGATTTTAGTATACGTTTCAAGTAAAACTATGAAAATCAATCAAATTCTATTAAAGCATACTGTTAAATTTAAGAAAATCATAAAAAAATCTTGCATTTAATACTTAAACTATGTTGTAACTAATTTGTAATAGCAAGAATGTCGAAATTCTAAGTTACTATAACAACAAACGTATCTTATCTGTTCAATGTGTACCAAAGTATTTAAATAAACAAAAGGTTACAACTCTATGTTTGAAAAATTCCCCTTTAATTCCAGTCCTTACTATGAGATGTTCCAAATTTACAAATATTTAGAATACACGTGAATGAAATAAAGCTTATACACAATATTTCTCTTTTTAAAAGATTTTAACTATAAATGTATTCACTATTATTTTTTGCTATTTTTGCATATTTTTATGTAAAAGGGTAGCATTTCCTGATCCAGTATAGTAATTTGTTAGTCATATGGGCCACATTAAGATAGTGATTTTAGTTTAAAAAATATTATGGCATAAAACATTTATTATTATTATTTGCTGAAGAAAGATCTCGGAGTGAAAAAAACATGGGGAATTATGGGCCTTAAAACAGTCTTGTAAATAACTAGCTTATTTTTACACTCATTCTGTTGTATGTAAGAAAATAATAGCACGACTCGTTTGTTATTATTTTCTTGTGCTTTTCGTGTAATTCAATGTTAATAATTCCATATAAATCGCACACAGTGTCAATATTGAAATGTAAAAGGGCAGGACGCCTGGTAGTGACCCTCCTTGAAAAAAAGACTATTGCTACGATCCAGAGGGGTGGAAGAACCCATGTTGGGAAACCCAATCACATTCATAATTTTATCTCGTTTTCTTGCCGTTTCCCCTACCTCTCACCCTTTTCTTCCCTCCCCCATGAAGTCCATGTTTTTGTAGGAGCAGACATAGTGATACAAATTTTGTACTAACCAATGTCTGCCATATATTTTTATTGTCGTTCTTTGTAATTTCTGTATCGATAGGCACGTAAACACCTTGCATCCATTTGGGTAAGTAGTGCCCAATCTACTATTAAACGTTGATCGAACAATGATCGAATGGTAGAGTGCTGCTCTTCGGTTATGGAGTTCATGGATTCGAATCTCGCTGATGGCATGAATGTTCATAAGCGTTCGGAATCGGCTTTATGGAGTAGGTCCAGGTCTCATTAGCCCTCATTTAGCTAAACAGTAAACCTTAGTGCACCAGACCACACTATTAAAGTCATCATTTTTTGTTACAAGAAATAGCTAAATTTTTAAGTATTGAAATCAGGCAAGATAAATCTAGATTTTCTACAGTTCAACAAAATTGGTAGCTGTAGGAATATTTTATAAAGCTCGATTACGTTTGATATTCGATGATATACCCCGTAACTGATGGTCACACTGAAATTTGTAGTTACCCCTTGCTGGCTAATGTGTTAAAATTTATTCTCTTTAAACTTTATGGAAATTTATGCCCGTCTATCACTACATGGAAACAATGCATTTTAACAACCGATAAAAATTTATTTGATTATATTGAGTTCATATTAGTATTAACTAGTCACTGCAATAATTTTTAAATGCATTCGTTTTATAATATTCATAGAATAATACCACTGAAACATAGGAGGCTCTTCCAGAAAGTGAGTTCTTTGGTTTTTAAATAGGGAAACTTACACTCTAAAGGACATATTTACTGGCAAAAAGTACAGCAATGTTTCAGCTATTTTTCAACATAGTCACCACCAGAATTGAGACACTTGTCGTATTGTGGGATCCACTTTTGTAAACCTCTGTCGTAGAACGCTGCCGCCTGTGAATGGAACCAGTCTTCCTGTTGCAGAACACCGTGCACATCCCTTTCTGTACCGACGGCCTCTGTTTGAATTGGGTCCTGACCGAAGATCCACTATGATGCCAATGCATTGACTACTGCTCGGTTTCCGGGGTAAAGTGCGACATCCAAGTCTCGTTGCCCGTGACGATCCTGTCGAGGAACTCGTCGCCGTCGTCGTGATACTGTAGCAGAAATGTCAGGGCTGCTCCTAAGCTTTGTTTTGTGCTCAGGTGTGAGTTTCGGCTCATAGACCTGACAGAGCTGACGATGAATTTCAATTGGCGCAAAGCTTTGTGCATTCAAGATCACCGACCGAACCTTGCAGGCGGCGGGATAAGGAAGTAGAGTTTCCATTTCGGACCACTGCTACCCTGCTACTGCCACGAATCGGGACTTGTCCAGCTGGCATATGATTAGTACGCCATAGATCTGTTTTGCACGCGCAATTGACACGGCTAATTACGTTTACTTTAAAGGAGAAAACATAGAGAAACTTACTTTCTGGATGTGACTCGTATGTTAGGTGCCATATTTAATTACTAACCAATAGGTAATTTCCATTTTTTTAATTACAATTATGATTTATACTAATTTTTTTATTTCATGTTTTAATAAAAATATTTTTAATCAAGACAATTTATTTTATTTTTTAATCCTATTACTTATAAAGTAATAACCCTAATAATTCCTAAGAATATATATACTTCGTAGGTGTAATAAGAAAGCAAAAGAAAATATATAATTTTCTTTAGAAATTTATGGCTAATTTCCTCTATTCCTTTTTTCATAACTTTGATAATCTCAAAGATATATATTTTATTTACTACTACCATTTGGAGAAATATAATCTCTTTCAATAAAAAATCCAAAATTAATCAAATCCTTCCTTTTTTAAATGCATTTAAATATTTATTGAGTAATCAGATTAATAATTTTAATGTATTTTTTAAACGAAAGAACAAAATATCATTTACTTGGTTTTACTAAAATATATGTCTCATCCTATTATTTCATTTATTAGGATTTATGAAACATAAAATGAAAAAATATTATTCAGTTCCAAATAAGACTTAGTTAACGAGAAATGTAAAGAAAATCGTCTGTAATATTTATTTAATAGGATATTAATACCCAATAAATAACTTCTTAAATTCTAAGTACTTTTTTACAGAGAAAAGAGAGAGATTAAAAGATTAAAGCAATTATATTTAAGCTATAATACTTTAAGTATTAGGAATAATATCTTTTCTTCTAATCTATATTAAGTAACTTCCTTATAATTTTTATTTCTGGTGGTACATAAAGGCATTTGGTATTTATATTTAAATGCCTAAGATTTACTATTTAAAGACTTTTTAAATACGAGTTTCATTTATGTATATTATGTAAATGTATGAAATATGAATGATGTATAAAAGGAAAAACGGTTCGTAAATCTCAACGTCTTTTGCTACTATTAAATGTAAACCACTATTTTTTTAAGTATACATAAAATTAAAATTTTAAAAACTTCGCGAAAATATTGTAATTTTCTATACCCTTATTTATTAGTTATATGTAACCCATTTTTTATTTTCGTTACATTAATTTATAAAATAGTCTTTTAATTGATACATCGATATTTAATGAACATTGATATTCTATCCCACAAATAACCAGAGGAAATTTATGCATGATATGTTTGTGGTAGGGCTAAGATTAATGTAGACATGTGAAGAAAATAAAGGAAAAAAATAATTTGGTGGAATATATTTAGTAAGTAATGATTTCGTGTAAAATTAAGTAGTTGATATAGGTTAATGCGTACCTTGTCAATAATTTTTAAGATAAATAACAAAAACACTTTGAGTCAACATATATATTATCTAGCAAGGTGAACAATAATAGACTGAAAGATTTGAAGATGATGTAGAATGACACGGAATTTATCTATCCCAATGGATTTGGTTTGGTTTAGAGCACTATTGTCTACTTTTTGCAACAAAAGGGATAATGAGACCCGTACCTACTGCTTAAAGCCAATTCTGAACGGCTACAAACAACCATGCCACTGTGGGATTGAACCCACGAACTCTTTCCAAAGGCCAGCATACTAACCATTTGGCCATCGTTCAGCCTACACAGTAGAATGCATTATCTTTATATGTAAAATTCTTCTATCAGTGCGTTTGTAATAGAATTCCTCCTAAACGACTGGACTGATTTTGATGAAATTTTGTGTACGTAATTAAGTTGATTCGAGCATGATTTAAATCACAATTGGATACGATAGAATTTTTTTAATTAAAAATCCAGAATTGTGAGCTTATTGAGATTATTATAAAGCCGCTCGAAGTCCTTCTATGGCGCAGTGATCAGCGCAACGGGCTTCAGTACGAGAAATCCCAGGTACGGGCGATGTAGGTTTGGTTTGATTTGGTTTGGAGTGCTTCGGGTCTACTTTTTGCAATACGAGGGCTAATGAGACCGGGACCTAGAGCTTAAAGCCGATTCCGAACGGCTACGAACATCCATGCCACTGTGGGATTCGAACCCACGAACTCTAGTACCGAAGGCCAACACCCTAACCAATCGGCCATCGTTCACGGGCGATGTAGGAATTTTAATGTAATCTAATTACGTTTGTGATGAATGAACGAATATACGCGTCAAGTTTTATTAAAATATTTTTTTTTCTTACTTTTCCATCAAAACGGTTCCAGTTTATAATTTATTTAAAAACATTTTACAATTTTTGGATTTATAGCGTTAAAACAGGACAACGTCCGTCGGGTCGTCTAGTTATCACAGTAAAATCTTATTTCGTTGAAAAATGCTTAGGAAAAAAAATCTTGAAAAAGATCAATTGAATGTTACACTGTGTTAAAGTAGATAAACATTCTTCTGAACAATGCGTTAAAATTAAATAATCCTGAAAATGACTTAAAATAAACCTCAATTTAGAATCTATCATCAAAGCGAATCAACGTCCATGTTGAAGCTTCAATATACAGAGCAGATCTTAGTATATGTGCGACCCGAATGTGCTTAGTCGGTAATGAGAGAATAGGTCAGCCTGTGAGAAACCATTAAATCAAATACAGCAACCGTATAATCAGGTG
>CM063511.1:6402010-6404510 GCA_032207245.1 Pardosa pseudoannulata
GATCCCTAGTCCCATTAAATAATTTAAAGTAAACCCACCATTTACTTGGATTTCGTAGAATTAGAACCATTCCACGTATGTCTTAAGTTTTACTGTTCAAATCGGTATAAAATAAGCACCCATAATTTTGGATCTATTTTGTTGAAATCAAAATGATAAAATAAGTACAGATTAAACGATACATTGAAGTAAATACCGAAATTGTGTGATCAGCTGCTTATAAGTATCTTTATTTACTTAGTCCATTCATGTATTGATACATCAGGAGATACCGGTTGCTGTGATGTGTTTATAGAGTTCGAATTGTAAATCTCATTTCGTTCTAACTTAACTGATGTTACCTATGGTGGATTAAAGGTGTATAATTGCTTTCCAAATAAATGTCATTAGATTTGGATACTACTCTAAATAAAATTCTAAATAAACAAGGAATAAAAGACCTCGACGACAGGAATTTCTAGATTTAAATGTATAAATCTTCAAAACAAAGTGCAATATTTTTCAAGTGCTGAATTTTATTAATTTATTTATGTAAATACACAATTACATTTAATTTGATACTGTTAAATAATATGACTTTTTAGAAAATCTATCTTGTAATATTTTAATTTATAATATGATTCACGCATATAGTTATGTGCAAATATCTATACATACAGGGATCCGTTCAAAGCTATTTCAATAAATTGCTCGAAAATAAACCATGGATGTACTTAGATTTACTATTATTGTAAACATTGTATATTATTGTCCTTGTATCCTTTACTATTCAGACAATATACAAAAAGTATCTAGAATTTTGTATCTAGTTCATTGAAGAGCATATGTTATAATAATATAGCTTGTAAAAAGCATTAAATTTAATTCCGCTAGCGTGTGGTAAGATGTTTAATGGTACATTTGGTCGTTTCTAGTATTTATACGTTATTACATATCGATATCTTTACATTTTGCGGTGAAAATTGAAAATTCTTTTTATGTGATGAAGATTGTTTTAGCTGTAATGATTAAATTATATTCATATTTAACTTCTGTGTGTACAGGGTGCAATATTACATATTTATACATATTTTAATTAAAATTTCTTAGAGCCATAGTAACTCTACGGCAAAGGAACCAATATCGTAAACGGATTTCAAACGTCCAGCCGGTCAGAGTTCCGACGTCTTCATTAATGTCTTCTGGGTCAGATAATATAGTTTTAAGGTCGCAATGTCCTCTCTAAACTCCCAAAAGATACCTCTAGAGGGCTTAGGCTAAACTTGGGGGTGTTCTTCTTAGTCTCTACTCCTAAATTACGAGGACCTAATTTATTTGTATTAACCTGTGGAGTGATGTTGGAAGCCTGTCAGGTGTCCCATAACAAAAAGACCAAAAATATCTGCGGCGTTTAAGTGGTGAATGATTAACGTGACCATACGTGCCATTTTGAACGGGACTGTCCCTTTTTACAATTACGAGTCCCAATGTCCCCGAAATGGACTGTGGGACACAAAATTGTCCCGTTTTCAGAAGCAGCGAGAAAATTTGAGTAGCAGACGGCCAACCACCGCCCTGCCCGCCGCCGCAATGTGATGCCCGCACCAACCGGACGCGAGCTAGCGGTAAGAATAGCGTCTGAGTCACACAACATCATAAATGCACCGGCTGCACAGCGCCTGCGCAGTTGTTCTGGGAACTTTAAAGATGGAGATTTGGCGAGCGCGGGAGAGAAGAAAATTGGGTTTACTGTATAAAGAAGTCTTTAAAAAAGGTACCTTTCAGGCTCAAAAATTTCTGAAAATAATGCTTCGGGCTTATGACATCCCCCCCCCCTTTCGCATTTGCTTGTATGTGGACTTGTTGCAATACATACTATGTTCAAATATTAATGCTACAACAAACATGCGTCGTTTTGAGCCAATGTCCAGTTTTGAGTCAAAAAATAAATGGTCGCGTTATGAATGATATAAAAGCACGTACTCCACATTCGAAATAGTATAAAATTTTTAAATTTTTTTAAAAATAGAATTAATTCCTGTATATTTTATATACATTTCATAAGCAAAAAGGGACTTTACTGCATTGTTTAAATGACGGATATTGGAAAATCCTGCATTGCTCTCCTAAACTATATACGTCAAATTACGGTTAGATGCGACTAGTTTACATGTTTGAATAAGGTGATGCTTAAGTAAACTACGTCTGCAATTAGGAGTTTATACAAAGCTGTAGTGACTCGTTTCTTGATACGCCACTGGGTATCATTTAATGAAACAAGCTTGTTTGCTGAAATTTAGATACAAATTTCATTTGCATCTAGTTTTATTTGCATTAATAGTGTATGTAAATAAACGAAATTCCGAAGGAATTTTTTTTTCCCGTTTGAAATGAATCATACTTGGATTAAAATATCTCGAGAAAAAAAGTACTTGCTTTTAAACATACGTCGTGTTTAAAAAATTTTTTAAATAGAAAATTAAGGATTTTTAAACGTTGAATTGCATTAAATACGTAATGG
>CM063511.1:6409510-6417010 GCA_032207245.1 Pardosa pseudoannulata
CGATAGTTTTGTATCAAGTTTACTAATACAGTAAAGTTGATATGATAGCTTGTGAGAGTCCGCGAATTCCAATATACAACATTCGTTATCAGATATTTATAGAGATCTTCATTTTCTCAGTAGTTACTTCTTGTGTATCTCGTTACGTTATAAACTGAATGATCTCTTGCAAAGAAGTTTAAAAGTTTGGACTGAAACATAGTTATTCTTACCAAATCCTTCTGAATTTAATATCAGTTGAAATTAACTGATGGAGAAATAATTACCGATACTATTAATGCAAAATATAAATCGAACTTCTTACTTTAATCCTCTCATGAATACAGTTTTGGAGAGATATGATTCGAAGTAATTTAGATTTAACACCTTAAGGTATCTGTCTACGTTCAGAGAAGTTTTTCTAGTTCGTGAAACTAGTTCGTGTTTTTACATTTTTAGATTTATTTTTTATATTATCATAGAGAATGGCACTTAAAAAAATTATTCATCGAGGAGTTTTTATAAAATTTCTAATAATTAAAAAAAATTTCGTAAAAAAGTCGGGTTTTTTCAAAAGGTCTAATTTTTCAATAAATTAAATTATTTCAATATTTTATTAATATTTTTTTCAATATATTTTAATATTTTTATGCAACACATTTCTTATACACTGGACAAGGGAATCGCCTAAAATATTTGCTAAATTTACATTTGGTAAAAAATTTGGATCCTTCAAAATCATACACATTGAGTTTTTAACGAATTTTCATTACCTTTATATCTAACTACGAGTGTGACATCATTAAAAGTTATCCAAATTTAAAACTTTTAGATCATTTACTGATAAATACTATCAAAAGCATTCATAATAATTTTCAACGCAATATTTTAAGACCTTTTTGAGAAATCACATTACAAGTTTCGACATTTTATTAAAAATACCGTTCCGAGAAAAACGCACTATAAGTTTATGAAAGCAACTTTATCTATTAAAAAATTAAAATAATGTTTCCCCACACTTTCTTGCTTTAAAACTTTCTAATTGCCAAGTTGCTAATTATTAAAAATACTAGAAAAATGTTTAAACTAATCTTCATGATAATTTAAAAAGTTTTGTCCAACAAATGCTCTTTAAAAAGCTTTAAATTGACAACTTCCGTTTCCGAAGTCGCTACTTCCGTTTTGTTTTGACAGCTGTCACTGATATTTAAACAACTGTCACTTTTCTTTAAAACGCCGTAGAGACAAAACAAAAACAGATTTAGAAGCCTAAAAGTTGAAATTTTACAATAGAGAAATAAAAAAAAATATGATTTTTGGCGGAAAATGATATTTTTAATGTAGACGGATACCTTAAGTAACTGTAAAGACGTTATCATAAATCATAATATTCTCGTTGAAAAAGAAACAGACTCCGTTTAGGACTCTATCCTGTGCAAGAATAAGTGGAATTCTCATGTGAAAGCGAAAAATATTCAACTGATTAAAGGATTTATTGTACCTCAACTTGAATAGAAATAAATCAATGAAAATATTTTTCTGTATCACAAGAAATACATACAAGAATGTGGAAATTTCTTGTGTTGCGCATTAAACAGTTTTCAACCCGTTTATTTTGGTTCAGACTATATGTTAACGTGTTTAATAGGTTTAAAGTACTTAACACATTGTATGCGGGACACTTACTAGTACGTTTTCTGACGATTGATACTTGAGCGTGTGTCACATACTAGTACGGGTTAGTGTAACAACATGGTTTGTTTGTGGGTACAAAAATAACGGTATAGACAGGAAAACGAAGCCGAATGTTCTCGACTACTACATAGATTCTGCAATATTTGAGACAAATAAACACTAGTTTTGACATTATTAATTTTATGATTGCTCTTTTCATTTTTTATAATGTAAAAATGTTTATATATAACATAATTCTAAAAAAATTAAAACTATGTACCACTATTTGTTTCATTTTTCATATTTACGATACTATTATAAATTTATCCACTTAAAAATATATTTTTTGTTTACAAAAATCTTATTTATATATTTCTATTTATATATTTGTTTATATATTTCAATATAAAATATGACAAGTTGGTTTAAAAATGAAATATTTTTCGATCTACTGAGATTTAACTGAACAACCAAATTTATGCCCAAAACGCCAGCTCGCAGTACAATTCCGCTTTGAAATGGACCTGCAGATAATGTGTTAGGCATCATACGAGAAATCTACATATTTTTCTATAGATTTAGTCTGGAGAGCTACTGTCTAATCTTTTCGCTTCACGAGGACTGATGAAACCGGGACCTATTACTTAAAGTCGATTCCGAACGGCTACGAACATCTACGCAGTAAGATTCGAACCCACTCACTGTGGTACCGAAGATCAGAGCAAAATCCATTGGACCACATATTGGCATTCTTCTACAGGAAAATAAAACTTAAACGAGATTTGTTTCTTTTTAAATATGTACATTTTAATGTGTGATAAGGCCTTAAAAGTGTTTTTCTGTTATTTAACTTATTATATCTTATTCTATTATTATTATTCAAATTACTTAAAACATTCAGAATTTGTTATTTACACCTGATAAATAATTTTATATCTTACCATGTTTTAAGAAATATTTTATAAATTAAAATGCGATAATGAATAGAAAAGTTTTTAAATATTAAAATAAACGATTATATGATATGAAATTTATGGCATTTGCTATATTTCGTTTCAAATTAATTTTTGCATTTTCGATTAAGTTACGTGATGAAACACATATTTTCTCTTCGAATATCTAAGCATAAGGGACATTAAACTTGCATAGTACGTCTTCTAGTAAGATTTAGAATCCCGTTTACTTAGTCAGTACTCATAGGATTACATAGTTTGTGACAGTATATTAAATCAAACACAGTACGTGTATGATTAGGTGTTTATAGACGTCTGTATTTACTTAGTCGTTCCTCGTTGAGATACATCCGAAGACATTGGATGTGATTCGAGTGTTTGCAGTCTTTGATGTAGAAATCTCATTTCCTTCTAATTTCAATGATCGAATGGAATGGATTGGAGGCGTAAGTGCAGGCATCGGTAAAAGATCCAGTAAATTTTGAATGCCCTATAAAATTAATTAAAGATGGACGAAGCAACGAAATTTTAATACAACTTAATTTTCAGATTTAATTTAAACTTTTGAACTAAAATCTGAATTGTATAGCTTTATGTCTTATAAAAATGTTTCATATTTTTAAACGATTTTCGTATTAAAAAATTGTTATTTTACTTGCTACTGCACAACCACTTTTAGTTTTATATTTTGCTACACTGAAATTAAAATCACGGATGTAAGAATTGTTGTCATTGCCCATCATTTCTTAAAATTTCCTTGTTAATGTGTAGAAAAATCTAAGCTAAAAAAGAACATAGCCATTGATTATTCACGTGTTTATTATTTATTATTAACACTTATTCCAGTGCATCACGATTAGAATAACCTGCATAATAATAGCCTAAGTTATATGTCCGTCTGTCCTCGAATTTATGAAACGGTTGGACCTAGAATGGATAGAGGCATCCATATTCGATTCTTGATGAATTAGGGTTAGCAACGTTCGAAATCACCCCCTTCCCCCCTTTTCGAGCGTTTAATGACATTATTTCAAGCAGTAATTTCCCTGTTGAGAGCAGGCGATTGAATTTATCAATTTATCACATTAGATGAAAATAACATTTCTTTCTCTAGCATTATGACGTCATTCCTTCAACCATCTCTTTTAATTATTTCTCATTTTAAATTCTTTAAATAACGTCTGCATTATTTTCATACGTTTTATCACTGAACTTATATATTACGTAAATAATTTTCATTTATATTTGGCTTAAATAATAGATTAGATAGGTATGTGAAAATTTAAATTGTAATCATTTTTTTTTTGTTGTTGCAAAGAAAACTTTGTCACCGGTATTAACAACAAATTCTATCTACCTCCAGGGGGTGTAGTGGAAACGATAGTTTCACTCCTTTACTTTTATTAATTAATGTGGGAAAAAATTGGGAAGAACTTAACGATAATTATGAAGTTGCTAAGAAAACTTTGAACTGCTTTTCTAATTAAATTCAATGTGATTCTAAACTGCATCCACAGTATCTTTAGAGAAGTATAAGGATAAACAAATTATTGAGCGTGTACCAGATAATTCTCAGACCAAAATCAAACTATTTTTTACCCGCCTCATAGGGTACTTTACAATTCTGAAAAATTAAAAATTTTACTGATCCCATCATATGACGGGCTGTATGCTAGTTTGTTAATATTTCGCATGTAGCAGAACTAATTATCATATAGTCAATAAAGTTAAAATGTGTTAAAGAATAACAGAATAAGTCCTTTTTATGAAAAAACGGACATTAGATTTAAAATTTTTGCGACTGATTATTTTTAACGATATTTTAATAATTATAGCATATAGTGGTGTTAAATGAAACATATAATGCAGTCAGAAAAGAATCTGTCAGAAAAGAATTTTGGATTAAAATATTGGTCGTGTAATAATATTCCTTAAAAAATTCCTTCTGGACAACATACTAATCAATTGCTTTTATCTTTTCATTTCATCTTTAAACTAAATCATTAACTAAAATAATTTAATTTTTGAAAAAGGTATCTTTATTTAACAATAAACTAAATAATAGAGATTCATTTTTTAAAAATAATAAAGATTGAACTGATGTTCAAATTGCTAATTATTTTGTCGATCTGTTTTATTAATATTCTTTTCGTGCATCACTTTATGCAATGATTTACATTATAATTTATGATAGAGCAAACTATTAGCACTAAAGCAGTGTTGAATTCATTATATATTTCCCTTTTTTTATCATCAAATATTATGAATGATATAATTTGAATTAAATAACAATCTATTAGAATAAATATGTAATGAAAAGAACTATATACAATTAAGAGTATAATTTCATTTGACTTTTTAGTGAAAATCCCGACCGATTCCATTTAAATATTCGGTAGTTATTTCTCTCGAAGAGTATATACGTAGATCTTGAAATATAAACCTCTTTTTTCTTCTAAAATAAACATCTGAATTTTATGAATTGAAATAAATTTTTAATGAATTATGAATTTTTGAAATTTTATGAATTTATCTAATTTTGAATTTTTCTCACATCTGAATTTTAAGCCTCATCGCTTGATTTTTTTTTAACTTTTATTTACATAATCTAGAACAAAACATATTCGTAAAATCGATTGATGATCGATAAAATATTTCTTTACTCTAAATTAACAAATTGTCTATTAGGAAATAAAGTACCAGTAAAACTTAAATTGTCAAATTCAAAATATATTAATGTTTTTTTAAAATAGGCAGACAAAAATAGTTTTGGTAAATTTTTATTGCTGTACAAAAATAACTTCAATTTTTAGGCTCATTTAGTAATACGATTTTATAACAGATATATTTATGTTAGCAAATAAGGTTGATCTGTCCATTAAAATCATAAATGTCAACTTCGATTATTAGATATTTACTATTCTTAAGATTTGTTTCTTTTTCAAGCTTATTAAACATATTGTTTGAAACCCTGTCTGTCTTGCATTTTATTTACTAATCTCAGCATAGACATTACACGATACGGGTATTGTCGTGTCTGCTTTACTATACAAATAAGTTTCTGATAAAATTTTGCATGCAGTTTACTTGCGAAATAATGATAGGATTATATAGTTTCCGAAACTTCATTAAATCGAATACGGCTCGAGTGTGATCCTTTGTTTGTACAGAACTTTATTAACTTAGACGTTCCTTCAACTCATGTATTCTTACTCATAGATAGAAGTTACTAGTTGCAGATATATATATCGTCTTACTGTCACATTAAATTCTCGATTAGTTATTAGATGTCCTTTAAAATTACTTTCTGTTTTAAGCTTGTTGAATGGATTGTAATCAGATCCGACATATACTAGAATTTACTAGAATTAAAGGCATTAACGACCATTGTCCATCTGTGCTTTATTATAACTAAGTTTTGTACTTTACTTAAGCTTCAAAGAGACACCATTGAATTTGATAAAAAACGTATGCGATAAGATATTTGTAGATGAATTTATTTACTTAGTACTTCTTTATAAATATTTTATTATGTATCATCTAAGAAAGGAATTGTTAAATACGTTTAATTATAAATCTCATTTCTATATAATTAAATTAATTGTATTTGAGGACATTTAAATTTTGCGTGAGCAGGATGGTCATGTAGAATAATTTGTTTAAAATAAGTATAAGAGCTAATATTTTCTCGTGATTATCAAGGTGCAAAATAAAATTAGTTATTAACCCCTTAACTTGCACGCTCGATTTAATTCGAGCGCGCTAAACTGGCCAAACTGTGCTCACTCGAGTTAATTCAAAAGGCGTTGTACTTTATGTTGATATAATTTTTCATACTCGAATGATATCGAGAATTGAAAATAACAACATGAAATAAAACAAAGCAATCGTTTTATTGATATTTATCATTTACATGGGATTGTAAGCTATAACACTTATTTCTCGAGTATAAAATATACATTTTATTATAAATTCAATGTCCTAAACTGTGTTTTTTACATTAAAAAATGATTTTTTTACCGGCATTTTAAAAAAAACTGTGTATTAAGGGGTTAATTAAATTATAAAATCTAATACATAAATTAAAATTAATACATTTTATTATGTAGCAATCATTTTTGTAACTATATTAATTTCAATGTGGTGTTTAATGCTATATATTTATAGTGGTACTTTCTCAAGAATTAAGATAGCTATTAAAGGGGCTATATTTTAATATTAGGACTGTATTTAAATGTCTGTACCTAAAAAAATGTTGTAAATATGTTATGCACTTTTTTTTCATTACTTAAGGGGTAGCACACACCTTAAGTTTTATTAAAATTTGCAATGAATAGAAGAGTTATTGAGTAAGATATAAATTAATTGTTAATTAATAAATACCATTTTTTACCCCTGGAATACTAAATAATAGGTTCAGATTGCAATATTTAAACTTCAAAATTAAGAATGAAAAAATACTTGTACGACCATTTCTCATCATTGTATATACCATATGATATTCTTTTATAAAATACTTAAGAGTTCTGCTATAGTTATATTTTATGTGATTTTATCATCATAATTTATTTACGTACCACATGAAAATAGTCTTTTAAAAATCTCTCTCTTGGAAACTAAGCTCATAATAATTTACTCCTTATGACGAAATTTTGGTGAGATTTTTTTTTAAATTCTTGAATTCGCGTTTGTCTTTTACTTGCATAAAATATATCTACTATTTCTACGAATTGAAGATGAAAAAGGATATTTGATAAATATTTGTGTAATACCAGGGTCTAAGTGCTTTCCACGACATGACTGCAATAAAGCTCTGTGGCCAAGTTAGCCCTGTCGAAAAGTAACCCACTAATCTATAATAATGCTCTAAAAGACGAAATACTCTAAAATTTCT
>CM063511.1:6422010-6442010 GCA_032207245.1 Pardosa pseudoannulata
GGACGAAACATATATATACGTAATTTGTTTTTCGACTGCTGCCAAGAGAAATCTAAAAATGAAGGAATATCGTGGTGAGTGTTTGGAATATAAAGATATGAGATTTTGGAGAGTTGTACGTATATTGAAATATATTTCGGGAAAGATGTTTGAATAATATATTAGTTAATTCATTGATGGATGATGTAAGAAGTTATTAAGCTTCTAAAAATGCTTTTACTCACATAATATATCTAGGTAATTGTAATGAAGATATTTTCATATCCCTTCATTACATATTTCCCTTGTGGGGTATACATATTTTAACCTACATTTTGCGCCTTTTTTTCGCATATTGCCCCTTTGCAGGTGCAGATCTAACCGTTTTCGCACGATAGCAGGCTATCTTTTCAAACAGAGCCGCCCTCGATCTCGGATTAAGTTTCGGACCGAGAGTCAACGTCTGGACACCTGCATCCGCATCCCTTAAACCTTTCGACTATAATTGGAGCCCATCGGTTCATATTCTGACAGTTTCTGCAGTCATAAGTTTCGATTTGATGTAACAGCCGCTCTTTTGTAAAGTGCGGCTGTTGTGATGCGTTGCCAAGCTCCGCTACGCATCATTTTTGGCGAATTTTCACCGCCGGGGTTGCGTCTCACTACGATTGGGTTTTTTGCTCTCTGCACTCATTGTCTCGAGCCGCGAGAACTCTACGTCTCCTTGAGAGCGCAGTGTTTTCTTGGCGCCTGGCAACCCTCTTGCTGGCTGTGTTTTGGAGTGAGCGCAGCCTAGAAGTTTTTTTGAGAGTCGGAGAGGCAACGAGATGAAGTTTTAACACCCTTGCTGACGGGTATTTTTTTGGTCGGAAAAATGTTTTCGTTGGAGCCACCTCGATCTTTAGCTAGCCTAAGCACTGTATCCTTGTTCTGTTTTGCTGCGACTTTCATGGCGTTATTTTTACTTAAAGCAACGAATTAATCTCCATCCTATTTTATATAACGCAACAAATTACTCTCCATCATATTTTTATATAAAGCAACAATTTAATCTCCATAATACTTTTAGACAACGCAATTGAAGGAATCTCAGTTACCCACTATTAGATCAAGGCAGAAGGGAACTATATCTAATATCTGGTATATCAAATATCTGGTGTGTGTGTATATATATATATATATATATATATATATATATATATATATATATATATATATATATATGTGTGTGTGTGTGTGTGTGTGTGTGGGTCTCCATCAAGTCTGATTTTTATCTACCTGAGGTGACTCTTACAGCCTTCGACTCTTCATCAATCAACCTACCTGTAGCTCCCTTAATTCACATGGAGCCCCGACTCTTCAGTATAGTAATAACCAACACTATTTTTATATTTGATGTAATTAACTATAAACTGGTTTTTCGAAATTTTTTCTTGCAAAGAGGCCCGTAGTCCAGAAAATATTGGGAAATTGTATGTTAAATAAAACTTGAATATGACAGACATAACTATAAATTTATAGTAATATATATGTAATAAAACAACAAAGCGATACACAAATGCAAATCAGGATAACATAGTAACGAAAGCAATCAATTATCTTTGTGAACAACACAGCATGGACTGTTTTATATCGAGCGCTGACTTGTTGACGTGTAATTTACATTAAAGTAATTTGAGCCGAATAACGAATTCCACTAAGCGGTTTGAATTCAATATTTTATCTCTAATAATGGGAACCCGTAATGAATAATTCACTCGGAGAATTCATAAACCAACTACAAATTGGTTTACATTAAATACAAAACGAACGAGTTTTGACGTTCACTCGAATAAGGGAGTTTGTTAATTAGAAATACAGTTGTGCGTCTCTATGGAAAATTAAAATAAATTCAATATCGCGATTTATGCGAGATTGTGTTAGTAGAGAAGAGCGTGAATAATTTTCTGGTGTATATATATATATATATATATATATATATATATATATATATATATATATATATATATATATATATATATAACATAAATCTTGATTTAAATGTCTGCATTTATAAAATTTTGTAATTTTATAGTTAAGTATCTTCAGCATATAACTAATTACAATTTTACAGTTTATACTAATCCGATTTCGAAAACTCAAGTTATGGAATATATAAAACTAATTACAATTTTATAATTAATACTAATTCAGTTTTAAAAATTCAAGTTACGGATAAAGAGTAACTAATGCGAGTTTTTTAAACTATAAATTTCATCAGCACCCCTCGGGCGTAAACTACACATAATGAATAAATCTGTCAGAAATTTACCACGCTTGAATGCATGTGTGTCATCTATAGTTGGAATCAATATTGTCTTTGATATATTAAGGACAGTATTGCAGAACAAACCTGTTTCAGTGTTGGAGATGATATAGAAGGTAACTAAATAACTCATATTATTATATCCCAAATATGGTATGACCATAAATCCGAGCATTTTACTACTGTTATAATGTTATGTCGTTTTTTTGTGTAGTTGACAATTGCATGGAGCAGACAGCGCACAGATCTGCTGGTTGTTTATCTCTGGCTTTATGTATTTAAATTACCTTTATGTACCTGATACGTTGTGTTTTATATAAGTAAGTAGTTTTAGTCGACTACTTTTGTCGACTGCTATCCAATACAGATGTAGTACAAAACACGCAACTCCCATTTTAAATTCAATAAATTTTATATCTTATGACTTGAAATCGTATCTTCGTAATATTCGCTTTAATCTACACATATTTTATAATTGTATAAGTGTTACAAGATATACTTACGATTTTCTAAATCTGAGTTTTTATCTTCTTATCTAATAGATTTTAATGGCTGTACTTATCTAATAGTCTCTGTACTTATCTAATAGTTTTTAATGCAAATCTGCTTACATTTTAATCGTTTCTAAGGATTAGATGTCCCTCACTAATAATCAGTTATTAATAAAGGCACAATTAATCGGAGGGTCGGTCTAAGAAGACAATCAATCACTCTTGTAGCAGTTAGTTGAGAAACTATCATTCTAGTATTTGTAAACCATGAAGATTTCACATTTTCATTCGATTTTTTAACGCCTAATTACTCGCCAAGAAAATTAAAAAAACAATGAATCTAGTTTTAGACTTCTTTTATATACGAATATTGAGCAGGGTTCGTATGACAGCCGAAACCATACCCTGGTTAAATACCGAATCACACATGAATCTGAATTAACATAAATCGGTTGAAAATCCTTCGCGATCACATGAAAAATCTACGCATTCATTGGGATAATGAATACTAAACTGAATACATTACTTTTTTAAACTCATACAAGTTAAAAATTACGCTTTTAAGATTCAAGAATTAACACTATCTATTTCGTTCTGCAAACGAATTTTTGACTCAACATGTGCGCAAGTTCGTGGAATTTGAGGAGAGAGGGGGTAAGATGATATTAACACATTGTGTGCTGGTACATTTTGCAGCGGAATTGTATCGGGAGCGGGCGTTAAATTTAGTTATTCAATTAAATATCAATAGATCGAAAATTTCATTTTTTAACCAACTTTTCGTATTTTATGTTGAAATATATAGACAAATATATAAGGAGAAATATATAAATAACAACCATAAAATTTTTGTAAACAAAAAATATTTTTTAGTGGATAAATTTATATTAGTGTCGTAAATATGAAAAATCAAATAGAAATAGTAGTATATAGTTTTATTTTTTTCCCGTTTTGTGGTTCCGCATCGACTGATGTAAAAACGATTTTTTATTTGTCTCATTTTTTCCAGAGTCTATGTAGTAGACAAGAATATTTCAGCTTCGTTTTCCTGTACATGCCGTTATTTTTGTACCCACAAACAAACCATGTTGTTACACTCACCCATACTAGTAAGTGACCTGCGTTTAAGTATCAATCGTCAGTAAACGTAATAGTTCGTGTCCCGCAAACAATGTGTTAATTCTTCTTTACGTAAGAATAAAAAGTATTCAAAGGGTCGGAAATTCGGAATCGTCGTTGTCCGGACAACTCTAAATTTGAGGCTGTATTAACCACCGAATTTTAATTATCTTTGATGTTGTCCGAGCAGCATAATGGCTAGCCTATTCGTTTGCCAGACGTGATGTTAAAGGCTGAATAAAAAGTCGCTATTTTGTGTGAAATAGAATTCCGTCTGACATTCATTTCAGCACCCAATTAATAATTCGGACTATGGTTAGGTTTTAGACCAGACCTAGGGACACTGGTCGCAGCAAAATACAATCACCATCTTTTATAGAATGACGGAAAATAAGTATTGCATGAGAAGGGCATTTTTTGGTCCCAACTATTTATATACGTTCATACCAGAATTGTTACAAAAATTGAATTTATTAATACGATTTTATTTCAGGTGTAAAGAAAATCTAAATTAATAAAAATTGTTTTTTATGTTTATTATTATTTAGGCCGTTTTCGGGTTTTTAATGCAATTTATTTTTAAAACATATAGTTTTTATTTTTTTTCAAAATTTAATTTTTTTTTTCGATTTTGATCATTATTCAATATTTTCGGCTTTTTTCGTACGGATGTCAACAAAAACGTACGGCCACAAAACTATTTTATGTTTTTCTATCCCTAAACTCTCTACTCCCTAGTTATTGT
The DNA here is from genome assembly GCA_032207245.1 of Pardosa pseudoannulata. Taxonomy (NCBI): domain Eukaryota; kingdom Metazoa; phylum Arthropoda; class Arachnida; order Araneae; family Lycosidae; genus Pardosa; species Pardosa pseudoannulata. The sequence continues at coordinate 6,426,650 of CM063511.1, forward strand.
GCTATGAACTCACGAATCCATCCTTCTATCTCTTTGCTCTTTTATGTGTTTATTTTTCGCTCGTTGTCATTTTTGTGCTTACTGACAGAAGCCTCTGGATTGAAGGGTTCGGCCCAAACGGTCCAGTTGCCACATCACCTTTAAAGCCTTTAACCCCTTAAAGCACGAGTTTATTTTAGAAAAAATTATAAAATATGACATATTTTCTTCACACAAAAGGGATATATAGGTACAATGTAAGTTATTTTTTACAATTTCAGTTTTGGGGGTGACTAGGGAGCTTGGAAAGAGTAAAAAGTATATAAAAAAATTGTTATACAAACAAAGTGTAAACGATTTTATTACATGCTTAATTTGAATTTCGCCCGTGTCAGACACGGGCAAATGCGTTAAGGGGTTAAAGTGTAAAGAAAATTTCAATTTTACTTAAAATATGTGCATTCTTACGCAGAAAACTATTCGAGGAGGTAAAATAGAGTTTACAAATAAAGATACCATGATTTTTTTAATTCGAAGTGAAGAGAAGTAATTAGAGTATTTATTAGTAAGAAAAAATGCCTGATAATAATATAAATTGTAAGAAGAAACTCAAATCAATAAGTAGAATCATACAACAAATAAAGGATTGTAAGTATAAATTATCAGTAAGAATAACCATAGCAAGAAAAAAACACTTATAAATGCTTATTTATTACGTTAAAATAGATATAACTTTCTCGCGGAAAGAAAAAGCAGTAAAATCAGCTTTAGAAAATTCTGCATACATGAAGAGAACTCCACTTTTTATAGGTTGAACTGGACGTTAAAACTATTGTTGACGAAAATGATGTATGAACTACACCAGTAATTTGCCAGAAAACCGGCAAGCTAAAAAAACTAAAAAAACAACAACAGTGGTTTAGGGGAGTTGAAGATAGGGATACATAGTGAATGGAAGATAGGGAATGTCAGACAGGTAAATCAATTTGAACCTTTTTTTAAAAAATCTTGAACGATGTATGGACAAAAACATAAAATGTAAATAAGATTTCTTTCGGAAAATATATCAGACAAAAAAACAATAAAAACACTCGTGAAATGTGTTATTCAATGTAGCCACATTAAACAAATGTACTGAGTTAAAAACCCAAGATTAATGTTTCTCCAAAATGCTGAACAGTTTATGATTAAAAGTGTAAAGGAATCAATAAAATATCCTTCAAAAAATTATCAGGTTTGGTTTGGCTTGGAGCGCTACGGTCTACTTTTTGCAACACGAGAGCTAATGAGATCGAGACCTACAGCTAAAAGACGATTCCGAACAGCTAGGATCATCCATGCCACAGTTCTATTCGAACCCACGAACTCCGGTTTCGCAGGCCAGTACCCTAACCATTTGGCCATCGTTCGGCAAAATATAATATCAGAGATTAAGAAAAGTAAATAAATAAAACCTCAGTAAAACAGGATATGTAGAATCCGGTGACATTGAATATATATATTAAATAATTTTATAATATATAATTAAAATATTTTCAAAGTTTCGGATCATTCTATGGGTAAAAATGTAAAGTAGTCAAAATCTATAGATTGAAAAAAATGACATACACGTGTTGTAGAATGTGGTACAAGGAATACATTAAATAAGGTAAAACAAACAAGGTAAACCGTTTTCCAAGATCCCGAAAATGTATGAGTAAAAGTGTAAAGAAGTCAATAAGATGTCTTCCCAGAATGTTATCAAACTTTTTTTTTAAAAAAATAGCGAGAATATTGAATAAATTTAATGAATCCAAATCGAACATATGTGTCCAAATTATTTTTGCTTAAAAATATCATGCAAAAAAACACCGTATCGCAATAAAATGTCGTGATGAAAATTTTTTCGAATGCAACATTTGCTGTTCTCTTATCTTCCACAAAAGCCCGGATTATCCACAGGACGTAACGGGCAGCATAGGTAAAAATAACAGACGGTTTTCAATCCCGTACCATCTCTCGAGATTGCACAACGTCGCCTATCTCGCAGAAAACAGATACCGGCTTAAAAGAAATGGTTTGAGTTTTACATCAAGCACGGCGGAGGGACAAAAGAAACAAATATTTAATGTTCAACTTGGGAATATTATCGGGAAAATACATTTTAAAAGAAATATCGAGACGTAGAAATTTTTTTAGAATGTTGGTAAGTTGAATTATGAAAATTACGTATTTGGAAAGAGTGACAGTAAGCATTTAAATGAAAATTTATTTTCTAATTAATACAAAAACGTTAATATTTTTATGGGTTTTAATTGTTGAATATAAAGCATAAATATATTGTAAATGATTCAAACAGTTCTGTTTAAACAAAATTAAATGAATATAGTGGTGATAAGTAGTTGATTTTACAATATTTCATAAGAACTCATTTTCATAGCCAGGAGTATGACGTCCACATGACGTCCCAAACTTGATAGGTAACTGTGGTGTGGATTAAAATACCGGGTGATCCAAAAGTAAGGATGAACTTTAAAAAAAAGAATAATTCGAAAACGAATGAAGATACAAATATACAGTTTGCATCAATCGGATGGAAAAAAAACGGATTTTGTGTGTCAACGAAATAAAAATAGTTCTGTTGGTGACCAAGAGATGGTGCTGTAGTGTTTTATTGCACAATGGATGAAAAATGGGGACAACTTACAAGTTAACTTAATTACAGTTAATTAGTACTACAGTGAACGTTCAATTTGCTGTCTATCATTCAGTAATACAGCTGTGAGACGTGTCACCACACTGTCAACTTTATTGCATTACTTTCAATCCATTGTCAACTTTAATATTCTCAATTTAAGTCAATTCAATTTAATCATTTAATATATTTTTAAAGTTTTTCTTATCACATCATTATTAAATATATTATAACTAGCAAGTTTGCCCGTGCTTCGCTACGGTGAACTTAATATATTACTTTTAAACAAAAATTTATTTTTCGTGAATAACTCTCTAAATTCGTCACAGTTCAGTTCGAGTCATTGGCATGCTTATATATTTCTATCATAAGCGTATTATAACATTATTCAGTTTTTATAATCGAATTTGTCTTATATTAAATTTGCTCAAACTTTTTTTATTGTAAAATATAAGATTAACCCTAAATTGCATTACTGTATTACTACTGTACGTTGATTAGCAAAGTTAACAGATCTTGCCATATTACGTGATAGAATAGGAAGCACAGGTTTTGACAGCAACAGTGCTAATTTTGTTGGTAGTAATAAATGTTTTCCAAAATGAAGGAAATTTATGACAAACCACATAGTTTTGTATGAAACAGAAACACACATTCATATCGACAACCATATGAATATGAAGATAACTATATAAAATGATAGGTTTTATTTGGCCATGAGAGTCACCGAAATTTGTACTTTTTGTACTTAGAATATTGTTGATATGCATTTCATTGTAACATAAAATTGAACCAAGAATTAAATTTAAAATTAGTTCTCATATAAAAATGCTATAATTTGCGTCACATAGAAATGAAAGTGAATCACTTTATATCTCAAATTTCAGTTCAAATCGAATAGATACTAAGCAGACGATTTTAAATAATATAAAATAATAAATGAATAAATGAAATATTTATATGAATGACGTCATAATGATAGAAAAATATCATTTTCGCCTATTTATTATGTGATAAATTGAACATTTTAATCTCCTGCTTTTAACCGTGGAAAACTGCGTTTAAAACAATTACTTGGGATGACGTCACATTGCTAGAAATATTGCTTCTTTCCCTTAGATATGATGCGATAAATTAAAAACTTAATCGTTTGCGTTTAACCAGGGAAAATAATGCTTGGAATAATGACATGAAATGCTCGAAAAAGGGGGAAGGAATGAATTTCGAACGTTGAAAACTTACAAAAACCTTCCCAGGGATATACCTAAACATTTCCCAAATTTTCACGGCGATTGGATGCATAGTTTTTGAGTCTATTGAGTACAGACAGACAGACAGACAGACACACACAAATTCATTTTTATATATATAGATTAAAAAATAAAGTGTTGTACACTTTGTTATATATTACATTTTCTTTGACATTTCGGATATAGCTACGGACTGTACATTTAATAGATATTAATTACAGACGTTTTTATCAGTTTCAGTAAATTTAAATTATCCAAAGCTTAGATAAATTTTTATCTTTTTTCTATTTTATCATTACTAAATAGACCATAGTACTACAAAATTATACATTTTGTTATAAATGAAATTTTTTATAAGGTTCAAATAAACGCGTCACTGCAATTTACCACTATGTCATTGATTATAGAACAAAACATTTAAAAATCCTCCCTCATTCAAAAAATGTTGAGTAACTCAAAGGCTGCTTAATATTCTAGAATACTAAAAAATTAATTTAAAGTTAATCTAACTTAATAATAAAGAATTTCATTTATATATATTTATAATTTTTTTTCATCGCTACTGAATATACTAAGCATCTAAAATGTTTTGTTATATATGACGTGCATATTGATATGCATTTTTTATTTGATTATTGATATGCATTTTTATCGGGGATTTTGCATGCATTTTATTATAAAAAATAGTTGCATTTTGACATTTTGATATTTTCTTTATTTCGGATATAGCGAGTGACTACATTTAACAGACACTTGTCCAATTTGTTTATTATTGTTAGCTAATTCAAATTATTCAAGATATTGTAAGATTTTATACTTTTGTTTTGTCATATCATTACTAAATACATTTTCTTTTATATAAAAAATTTTATAAGGTTCAGATAAACTCATTACTGTAATTTAAAGCTATACCATCTATTATAAAATAAGATATTTAAAAAAATCACTACCGTCCTAAATATTTTAGTTACACACTTACAACCTACTATCCCAGAATACCGACCAGAAAAACGAACTCTGACAAGTTTTGCCGTTATGATCATTACGGTCGAAGAAAGCAATAATGTTCCAATGGCCGAAATTTATTCCTTTTGAGAAAGAGAAGTTTTTTTCCGAAATACTAGACACATTTCGATTCGATTTGCAGAATGACTTGTCAAACAGAAGGGAAGGAGTGACAAGCTTAGAATGGGGTGGCGGAAAATTCAAAATTTTTCAAGTCCTCAAAATTCAATTCTTCGAGCACGACGCAAGAAAAAAAAATGTCTTCATTTTTAAACCACTCACGATCTCTTTGTATTTGAACACATTTTTTCAATTGAATTGTCCTTTGAATTATACTGTCCATGTATTTTTTCTACGTTTACTTAAATTGTATTATATTAAATGTTTTAATCTATAATAAATTCAAATGAATGCGATACATTTTTGTATTAGGAGGTCAAAAATACCCTATATATTCTGCATTCATTCTGTTTTACTTTTAATTCAAGATTATATCATTTGTATATTATTTATACATAAGGGGAAATTATCAATTGTTTGCAATTTTAAAATAATGCTTGCACAATTTATATATATATATATATATATATATATATATATATATATATATATATATATATATGAATTTCTGTATGTCTGTACTCGATAGACTCAAAAACCATACATCCACTCGCCGTGAAAATTTGGGACATTTTTAGGTATATCCCTAAGAAGGATTTTGTAAATTGTTATTGTTCAAAATCTATTCCTTCCCCCTTTTTCGATCGTTTCATGTCATTATTTCAAGCATTATTTTCCCCGGTTAAACGCAAACGATTCATATTTAATTTATCGCATCCTATCTATGTGAAAGATACAATAATTTCTAGCAATGTGACGTCATCCCAAGTAATTGTTTTAAGCTACGTTTTTATCGATTAAAAGCAAGAGATTAAAAGTTTTCAATTTATCCCATAATAAATAGGTGAATACGATATTTTTCTATCATTATGACTTCACTCCTTTAAATATTTTATTTATTCATTTCTTATTTTAAATTATTTAAACATCGTCTGCGTAGTTTTCATTTTGACCATTCATTTTGTCCATTCATTTTGACCTGAAAATTGAGATATAAAGTGATTCACTTTCATTTCTATGTGACTCATATTATAGCATTTTTATATAAGAACTCATTTTAAATTTAATTCTTGGTTAATTTTTACGTTACAATGAAATGTTTATCAACAATATTCTAACAACGAAAAGTACAAATTTCAGTGACTCTTATGGGCAAATAAAAACCTCTCTTTTTATATAGTTATCCTTATTTTCGTATGGTTGTCAATATGAAGAAGTGTTCCTATTTCATACAAAACCATGTGGTTTTGTATGAAAAAAAATCTTTGTTTAAAAGTAATATATTAAGTTCACCGTAGCGACGCACGGGCACACTTGCTATTATTTAATATATTTAAGTTCAACTCCTATATCTTTAATAACAAAGAGACAATTCTAAATAAATTTAAGAATATTTGAGCATTAACAAAAAACTATTTTTTTTATCTTTTCATTTATTTTTATATTTCTTCCACAATTTTTTCAACATTTTAGTTATGAAAATATCCATGTGTCAATCGGTGAGCATTTTATAAATGACATAGGAATTTTCCTGATAATAATACAAAGCGTAAAGATTCACACGACAGAGATGGTTAGATAACCAGAAAGATGGTTAACATGTCTCGACAGACATATATAGTTTCATTCATGTCCCATTTCATTCATATTGACAAGCGTGAATGCTACCAACGAAGTTAGGGGTTCATGAGTCTATCCACCCGACCTTTAGGTTATGAATAATATCACGTTCGGTGAAACTGAGTTTTGAATTTAGTAATGACCTTACAATATTTTTAATTATTACACACACACACACAAAGAGAACTAGTCTAGTTTAAATGTGTGTCCCTGTAGTCAAGGGTTTCATCCGGCCCTCGGCATTTTTTTTTCTTTGTGCGATAATGGCAATAAGTTCGGATGCATTATGAATAAAACTCTTATACCGCTGGATTGAGACGAAGAACAGAAATTGACATATTTAAAAAAAGTAACTAATAAGAACTAATTGCATTTTAACGGTAATTTTTTCAATAATAATTGTGTTTTGACAACGTAGGATAACTTTTACAATACCGCTTCATGATGACTTACATCTATGTGTGTGTATGTGTATATATATATATATATATATATATATATATATATATATATATATATGGGGGGTGTAGTAAAAATTAAAGGTGTGAATTATAAAATTAGAGTGAACTCTTTCCTAACGCCCAAGGACCTTTGTGTTGGCATTTTCAGAATTTTAAGCATAAAATAGCCCGTTCAACTGCCAACTTAATTTTCTTAAAATCGCTTATTTTCAGTTGGTTTATTTTTAATTTCCCTTAGATTCCCGGAAACGCTCCTTCCTTCTATTGACGTTAACAGCCACAGCCAATTGGGGAATTTAGCGGCTGTGGCATATTTGGCTCGGCCAAATCTGCTTTATGCAAATTGAGAGCTTTATGCAAATTGGCAAGTATATATATAGCCTCGGAAGAGATTGGTGTTGGCTTATGTGTTAGGTTATGTTGTGCTTTTCCCAAATAGGAGTTCAGTTGGGTGATGTGCCTAACAGGTTGTTTCCTTCCTCCCTCCAGTAAGAGTTCATTTCTGTTAAGTTTAGTTCAGTTAGGAGATATGTTTAGAGATGTAATTTAAGTGTTTTGTCTCTTTTTTGTTATGACAATAAAATTGTTATTGTTAACTGATTTCTCATGTTTTACTGCACTATAATGCAAAAGAATAGGCCAGTAAGCTTATCACTTAGGGCCAGTTGACCTATGTAAGTAGAGAGCGAGCCAGAATTAGAAGCAAAACAATTGGAATCACGTGGCTAGTGACTCCTCTTCAAAATGTAATCCCACTGAATCACTTCTTTTATTTAATTTACGCGGCCAGGGAATTTAAAATTAATAATGATAGAATATGAATTGGGAAAATTTTTATGAATGAAACAGCAATAATATTTTATATATTTCATATACATACATACATATAACGTATTTCTCTCTTTCCTCTCTCTCACTCTGAATATATATATATATATATATATATATATATATATATATATATATATATATATATATATATATATATATATATATATATATATATATATATATATACATGAATGTAGAAATATGTATACTATTCCTTATATAGTACACATTAGATTCCTAGTATCTTTCTAATTTTAAACGATAATGTTTTAATTCTTGACTGCAAAACATATGTAATATATTCATCGGAATGGAATATATCCATTGTTAAAAAAGCTATATTCATAGGATGAAAAATATTGTGTATTACAAATTGAAATATAACAGAATTGATAGAATCTAATCGAATACAAAATATCAAAGGTATAATAATGAAGTAAAGAAAAAATCATTTTTTTATACGGTCCCGAAAAATTCAATTTTGATGGCTCGAAAAAATTCAGATTTTCTGCCACCTTATTCTAAACTTGTCACTCGTTCCCTTCTTCTATTTGACAAGGCGTTCTGCAAATCAAATGGAAAAGTGTCAAGTTTCCCTAAAAACTGGATCTTCTGAAGAGGAATAAATCTCTCCCTTTCAAGGATTTTGGAACATATTGCTTTCTTCGATATGGAAGCTACGCGTGTAATGAGCACCACAGTACCGCTTGTCAAAATCAAATTTTCTGCTCGCTAATCTGGGATATTAGGGCGAATTTGGGTAGCCAGCATTTCCTCTTTTGTAAATGGTTTTTATTCTGCAATGGGGTTTTAAATGCACTTTTGTTTTTCGAAATTAATGTCGAATGATTTTCGTATAATTTGTAGATTCAAGCATATATGGATTAGACATATCTCTGAATAGTGTGTAAAAGTTTCGTATCTAATTTAATTTTATTATTATATCTTAGAAATTATCACAATAAGATTTTCTGATCGGTAATCTGGAATATTATGTTGAATTTGGGTAACTAACATTTTCTCTCTTCTAAATAATTTTTATTTTCCAATCTAATTTTAAATGCATTTTTGTAACCCGAAATTAATTTCTAAAAAAATTCATGTATGTACAATTTATTACAGTAATACATACATTAATACATTTAATACAGTTAATACATATATAAAATAGACATATCTATGAATAGTGTGTAAAACTTTCTAATTTAATTTTATATTATTATTACTTAAAAAATTGTGAGAATACGAGTTTCTACTAGGTAATTTGAAATATTATGTTGAATTTGGGTCACTAATATTTTCCCTCTTGTAAATGGTATTTTTTTAACAATCTAATTTTAAATGTATTTTTGTAAAATGAAATTAATTTCTTAAAAAATTCATACATGCATAATTTATAAACTAATGCATATAAAAAGTAGATATATTCTCTGAATAGTGTGTAAAAGTTTCGTATCTAATTTAATTTTATTATTATATCTTAGAAATTATCACAATAAGATTTTCTGATCGGTAATCTGGAATATTATGTTGAATTTGGGTAACTAACATTTTCTCTCTTCTAAATAATTTTTATTTTCCAATCTAATTTTAAATGCATTTTTGTAACAAGAAATTAATTTCTAAAAAAATTCATACATGTATAATTTATAAATTAAAGCATATAAAAATAAACATTTCTTTGAATGGTGTGTAAAACTTTCATGTATAATTTAATTTTATATTTTTAAAAAATTAGAAATTATCACAATAAGATTTTCTGATCGGTAATCTGGAATATTATGTTGAATTTGGGTAACTAACATTTTCTCTCTTCTAAATAATTTTTATTTTCCAATCTAATTTTAAATGCATTTTTGTAACCCGAAATTAATTTCTAAAAAAATTCTTACATGTACAATTTATAAATTAATACATATATAAAATAGAAATATCTATGAATAGTGTATAAAAGTTTCATATTTAATTTAATCTTATGTTACTATTACTTAGAAACTGTCAGAATGAAATTTTCTGATCGGTAATCTGGAATATTATGTTGAATTTGGGTAACTAACATTTTCTCTCTTCTAAATAATTTTTATTTTCCAATCTAATTTTAAATGCATTTTTGTAACCCGAAATTAATTTCTAAAAAAATTCTTACATGTATAATTTATAAATTAAAACATATAAAAAATAGACATTTATATGAATTGTGTGTAAAAGTTTCATGTATAATTTAATTTTATGTTATTATTACTTAGAAATTGTCAGAATGCGATTTTCTGTTAGGTAATCTCGAATATTACGTTGAATTTGGGTAACTAACATTTACCCTCCTGTAAATGTTTTTTTTTTAAATAATCTGATTTTAAATGCTCTTTTGTAACACGAAATTAATTTCTAGAAACATTCATAAATGTATAGTTTATAAAATAAAACATAAAAAAACATACCTATGAATAGTGTGTAAAAGTTCCATACATAATTTATTATATTTTAGTTTTGATATAATGAATACTAAGCGGACAATGGAACTTAACAATGACAAAGTTAAAAACATAAAATGATGAACTAAAAATATGAAGATTTTTTGTCCCGAAAAATTCAAATTAGTTTTACGCTTCAACATCATGAAACATAATTTTATAAACTGATTATTTTATTGCTATGAAACTTGATATTTTGTCATACACCTGTAATTTAAAATTTAAAAATTATTTTTAGTTTCACAAAATTGATATCGAGTTAGTAATTTTAAAATATAGCAGGTGCATTTCTTAATGTATTTCTTAAAAATTGCTTTTGTGAAATTTTATGATTTTCCTATATTGTAGGCATATATGCTTTGATTAAATATTGTATTACTACAGGAAATTAACTTGTGATTAAAATTTCTATTCTTTAGTGATCAGGACAATGGTTAAAAATTATTACAAAATTGGAACCTGACACAAGTGAAGCTAAAGGAAGTCGATTATGAAATGAAAATTTGCTGTAAAATTTAATGTAAACAAAGGTAACTTTGCGCATTGTATGCCTTGACCTAAATCTACAACAGCCAAAATTACCACCACATTGGCGACAAACTGCGCAGCGCACATTGCTGCGTATGGACCAACGCAGCAAGTCAGAGATCGAAGCATGTCCCTGCAAATCATCGCCAGCTGCGTCTTTAATGGGCCAAGAAATGAACCGGGGATATCATTTCGCCCATTCGCATTCCGATATTCCAATTAGTTCGAAAGATTTCGAAAAGTATAAATAAAAAACTAACACTATGAAAAACGCATGACTAATGAAACTACTAATGAAAAATGCCACTTTCATTTTGTGGCACGCGCATTTCCATTGTCGAGTTGGCGTGAAAAAGTGACAGTGTTATTCAATTTTGGCATTATTATATATTGATATTTGGTTTCACAGTAATATAAAATTGTATCTACGCTATTAAAATTCAACTGAAAAGAAATATATTTATGAAAATCTATATGTAAGCAAGAATATTTTTGCATCTGCTAAACGCTGAGCTCTCTTTTTTAGAAAAGAATTATTTTTCTGTTTTATTATCTTGGCGAGATTTTTCATTTCAGTAATTATATACTCGCCGTGTTCTATCATATTTGTAGTTCACAGTTGCCATTCCTTAAACAAAAACTAATTTATTGTTATAAGTTTTGTTATTTCGAACTACATTTTTATTATTTGGTATATATAATTTTTATATTTTATCTTGACGATGTTTTTATTTTAAATAAATTAAGGCTGCTACCACATTACAACCGACATATGTCACTAGTGACTTCTGCGTCATAATGACGTCAGAAATCACCAGACATGGGAGTTTGATACCACAAATTTCCCAATCTGACATCATTATGACGTATAAGTCACCAGTGACATATGTCGACTGTAATATGGTAGCAGCCTAAAAGTCGTCATGTTCCTTTAATATTTTTATATGTCACAATTTCCAATTTTTAAACAAAAACTAACGCGTTGCTATGGGTTTTATTATTTAAAATTTTCCTTTTATATAACTAAATCATTCATGCTTAACAAGCAAGTGATTTACTTAAGTACAAGTCCACTAGTAATTTTTAAATTTGGTACACATTTACAATTATTTCTAGAAAGTATGAAACGCCTTCTGACGTCATTCTGATCTGGAAGTCGCCTGCGAAATAGCTCAATTACAGTAGAGTAGCACCCAAAATGCCTATAAAATTAATTCAATATATGTGAGTCACAATCAAACGATACTCCATGAAGTGCATGAAATGAAATGCTGCTCAACTTGTGGACAGAAAAATTTCAACTGCTTGGAATAATTTAATTTTAGTTCTGTCATTTATCTTTAGACTTGAAATTTTATGAAAATTAATTTTAAAAAAGTTTTGAAGAAATAATTGCTAATAATTTCGAAGATCTTCAACGTTTTGTAAGTATATAAGAATTTGTGTTTATCATTTTAAATAAATTAAAACAAGAATTCCACATTATTAAGAAGTATTGAATATATATCTGAAAATTCACAACATATTTTATTTCTGGTGATGATATATCAAATCAATACAACAGATAAAAATGTATCGTCACCAGAAATAAAATGTGTTGTGATTTTTGATGAATCTCGCCCTTGTTACATGTATATATGTATAAAATGTGTATATGTGAATATGAACTAAACTTATATTGAGTTGACCCCAATATTAATTTTTAAATTTGGTGAACTTATATGGTTATTTCTAGAAATTATAAGAGGTGTAAATTGAGCAGAGTGAAAATTTTTCCTGAAAATTTATCTATAGTTTCTGGATATACAGAGTTTACGCTATTTTCTTTATTTTATTGTTGCTTTTAAAATTGTAGTATTCAAAATTGTTTTTATGCTATTCATACAACATTAATGATACAATTGCTAGTAATACTTAAGAATAGGGTGCAAATTTGTCAAAATTATTGGCGACGTTTACTAAAACACAAAGGCACTCCCTCCAAACATTGTATTGTTTTTTGTCGACTTTAATTGAGGCAGAGTGCGCCATTGTAATTTAATTATATATTCTTAATTAACCTAAATCACTTAGAAACTGGAAATTTATACTTACGGACATTTCTCAATACTCTACAAAACGAACTGCTGCAAATTATTAAAAATTCACCATAGTGAATCATTAATGGTTCATTATATCTAAATTCAAGAATTGCGTACATTTAATATATAAGAAAAGAGTTGCTTAAGGAGAGTTGGATAAAAATATAATATAAATCAAAATTCAGATAAGATTGTGTGGACACGAAGAGATCAGGAGAAAACTTTATCGCCAAGTTGGCAGGGGTATCCTGTTCTTGTGTCAAACACAATTGTTTAGCCAAGATTTATTGTGGCCAAAATGTCGCCAATATATAATATCGCCAATGGAGTTTGTAAGAAAAGCTATTCCAAGTTTGATTAAGAATAATAAAATAAAAAGAATGGGAATAGAGAGTTTATTACTACTAACTGTATTATTTTTCAGATATTTTAAAGGATATTTGTTATATTTTATTACATCTTTTATATTAGATTTATTATATTCATGCAATTTCAGTTAATATCCAAAAATATTGTGAGTACAATATTACTGAAAGTATTTCTTACCAATTTTTCGCCAAATATTATTTCTTTTTGAAAACAGTTACCTGTTTTGAGAACTATACACAAATTAACATTTTTCAGCTCTGTTTTAGTAAGTATGTCGTGTCAGTATATCCCTGTTGAGCATTTTGGCAAAATCCAAGTTCAGAGGGCCCGTCGAACCAAGTTCACTGGCACGCCAACCGTGGGCGATATCGCCAAATTCTAGAACCCAGTTTTCTGGAAAACCTTGCTCTATTTTTTATTTTATTTTTTTATTTAAATTTGTATATATCTTAACAAAATTTGAAACCTTTTTTTGTTCAAAATATGCTTTGAAATTGGGTATAAAGTTAATACAAAACGAAGCACAAATTGTAAACATCATTTGGCGACAATTTGGTGATCACTTGTACAAAAATGGAGCCAAAAACATGTCGGCTGACTCACGGAACTGGGATTCTACCAGGATTTTTTTTAGTAATATACTTTTCATATATGCCAAAATTTTAAAAATAAAATTTTGTATCATTTCTGTTTTCATTTGTAAATATTACCATCTAATAAACCTACTATTCTGAAATTCTAACATCAATTGTAAAATGGCAAAATATGTTTAACAAACTGAAAAGTAAAAATAGACAATTTAAAAAAATGCTACAAATTTTGATTTTTAATTCCCAAATTTAAACGAATTGTACCCAACAAAGCTTCAAAGTAGTCATTTGGACAAACATCTTTCTGCAATAAAACTGAAGTATGCAAATTAATATCTGGTAATTTAAACCCTTATTAAAGACATAATCAAAACAAAGTAGTACTTTTATTTTTACACTGAATAAAGATTTTAATAAAAAAATTTCAGCAAGAAAAGTACTATATTCCTTTAAATGTATTTAGTTTATCAGAATTAAACCTCAAGATCGTACATGTATAATTTTTAAGTTCATGCATATTATCAGACATCTCGCTTGATTATAATATAGTGACTAAATTGAAATAATTTGCAAATTGTTGAATAGTTAGTCTGCTTTAACTTAGTTGAAAGTTTACTTTTAAATGAAAAATTTAAAGATTATTACATCCATGTCTTTTAAACCACCTGTTCGCTGAACACTGAAATTTGCAATCAACACTGTTAAGAAGCAAATGTAACAGTTGTTTACTATTTCGTAAAACACGTTTGTGGTTTAAAAAATAGAAATTGACAGATATCTTACAAAAATATTATCATATAAGAATAAAAAATAATTTTTCATTAAAATTTAAACATATTCTGCGCAACTTTATAAAGAAAAAACATACATAAACAGCAACATCATAATTGTTTGGTAAAATTTATTTAATATACTATTGTTAAACAAATTTAGAAAATATTTAAATCTCATGTAATGAATTTCCTTAGTTTCATATATCCTATTGAAGTTTAATTTATTTAAATCTAGTATAGAAATATATTTAATCTTATTCTCAAAATTTTAAAATACTATGAATTTTATAAATTCAAAACTCAGAGTATCCGTACATAATTTTTTTCAAAAGTTTTATTATTTACTATTTTTATTTTATAACGTTTTACATATTAACGCCACACAAGTATGAAATTATTTTTAACAGGGGTCGAAGAAGATTTCTTAGTTCGATATGTCATATTCTAGTGCAAATTATTCATATCAAATATAGAAGTATTTCATTTAACTTTTAAAATTTTTTAAACACTAGAATTTTTTCAAGTTTAAATATAAATAACCAAACAGTGACCGAGTGGTTAGTAATCGCTGATATTCGGAACCGTCCTTTGTGAGTTCGAATCGCACAA
>CM063511.1:6457010-6467010 GCA_032207245.1 Pardosa pseudoannulata
TTTCATTAAAGTATTTCATATTATGTATCATTTATTATGGCCTCGGACATATTCTCAAAATTACAAGCATCTAAATAAGAAATATTTATTTATCAGATGTGTTAGTATCTTAAAACGAAAACACATCTGTTAAAAACAACAATGATAATATTCAATGATAATATACATTCTTACCTTGTTTAAGGTCTATTCTTAATTTTGTGTTAATCTGTATTCTTATATTGTCCCTTAGAAAATGCTTTTTGAGCTTGACTATATTTAAAATAAGAGATTTGAAAAAAAAATTTTCAATTTTACAACTCCTCTTCAACCTTCACTCAAAATACAGTTTTTTTTTTTTTTTTGATGAAATAAATTTTACAATTTACACTAAATCACAAATTTGTGATGAAAATCACACTCAGTTTATTTAATTTGTGATTAAGTGAATGTTTCAGTCTATTTAGTATGAATGTTATGTGTTTCCTTTGTGTTTTCTTTGTTAATTCAATTAGATTTTAAATATTCAATTTTTGTAAAATTTTTCCTCAAAATGTTGTTTTTGTTTATGTATCAATTTGTTGAGTTACGATCCCCTCGCCAGATTTCAAACGCCACGCTGCAAGCACGCCACGCACGCAAGCTGCAAGCACGCCAATTTCGCCAAATGTGGTTGAAGCACCAACAAGATCCATGATTAGAAACAGGAGAGTGGGCTAAGAAGAGGAGTTGAAAAAAGCATCCACAGCTTCTACTACTTATCAGTTAAGATACTAACAACGTGCCAAATGACTAATAAGTAAATTATAAGCAACTTTAACATTCTTTGCTACACTGCCTATCATTTGCGGAAAAAATCATTTTTAACCATTATGTGACGTCATTGTAAATTTTTGGAATAATGGAAGGTTAACCTCATTTTAACTAAAATTAATCAGTTTAAGAGCCGGTCTCACCAAAGTCGTTTAACGGATAACCAAGATAAACCCATGGCGCCAACCTATCGGAAAAAATTCTCCGTTTAAACAAAGATTAATCGCAGTTATTCGTCAGACGACTTTGGTGAGACCTGCATAAATGCCGTATCGTTTTAGGAAGCATTTCGTTTCCACAACAGCTCTCGATAGCCGAAATAGGTGGATCCTACAATAGTCGAAACTATCAGAGTCAATTAATATTTAATCACACTGCGTTTATAGTTTATATATTCACTGCAATAATAGTCGTACATAGACGAAATACAAGCATTTCTGTACCAAGTACTTTCACTCTAAGGTGATTTCACGAATTAGGGCACATAGTAAACTTATGAAAATTCTGGCTTTAGTTTCAAACGGAAGGGCAGTTTATTGTTTGTCTATTGGCTGTTGTAAACAGGAAAATAATTGGGAAGAGCATGATAGTAGTTCGTGACCTTGCGACAAATTGCCTTATTACTTTATTTCAGAAATATCATGAATTTTAATAAATGAAGAATATAAATGGACTTAAACAAAACATGAAAAAATTAGGTGCCTCAAAAACCGTTATCTTCCCATCCCTTCTAGCCTTTATGACATTAACAGAAAAAACAAAATCCCCGTTTCAACAAGTTTATAATCCTTCTAAACTATTTATACCATGAAAATTTCGCATAAGACGTGATGTTAAGTTGTATAAGTTGAAACACAGTCTACATAAATAAAACTAATTCTTTAATTCAATGCATAATAGGTAAAACTTTTGAAGTGATACTTAAATAATTTCTAAATAGATATCAAAAAGTAAAATTATAAGTATCACAATGTTAAGTAGTTATTTTGCTACCTTGTTGATATGTTCTAATCCATATTTCCAAAATTGGACCTTGATAGTTTACATTTACTCTCATAATAATCCATGTTTATAATCGCGATGCTTACTAAATAAATATGCACTAGCTAATCTACGATTAGATATAATTATCAATGGTAAACAAGTATTAGGATGGAATACACAGACCTACTTAGCGGTGTTTATTCAAATATAATAGTAACGCTTGTTTAATCTTTATTGAAATAAACTTAAAAACAAATGTATGCAATTAGAAATATTATCTGTCATATCATTTAAAGTATGGGGGAATAAACAGAGATAACGTTCGTGTTACCCACATATTCACAATGAGATGTATCTTTATATTTCTAAATACTAGTGCTACTTGTGAAGAAGTTTATTTCCATTTATATTATTTCGATCAAATATCTGGGAAAAATGTGGTAGCATGTATTAATGATAAAATTAATTATTTATAAGCCGAAGAGTAAAATTTTGTAAACTTATCTGTTTTACATACAAATATACATACATGTAATATATCAAAATTATTTGAACTTAATATTTCCTTAAAAACCTCCTCTCTCCCATTCTAATTCACTAAAATATTTTTCCCAGCCTCTAAATGTCTTAATCAAAGGAGTGTCTTCGACTTAATATAAACTCAATGCAATTCCTAAGGCTTTCTATTCTATAGATGTCAATTTTCTGTTTATTCAACACGTTTTCCAGCTGTAGCCGGCCAATGGCTCCGCGTTTTTCCTGATCTTACACTTAAATTCCCTGAGTACGTGGGAAAATTCTTTGTCTTCGCTCTCGGGTGCACCTCTGTTCGTGCAGAGTGATTTTTGTCTTTCCTTTGTCTGTCGTTGACTCGTAAAGATATCCGTTTTAGCAGCTTTAAAATAAAGTTTTAATTAAACTTGTGCCTGTCTCTTTCAATG
This sequence comes from Pardosa pseudoannulata, assembly GCA_032207245.1. Lineage (NCBI taxonomy): Eukaryota > Metazoa > Arthropoda > Arachnida > Araneae > Lycosidae > Pardosa > Pardosa pseudoannulata. The sequence goes on from CM063511.1 coordinate 6,459,728, forward strand.
GTCCGACTGCATCGTTATTACTGTTTGCGGTTTAGCTTTCTCCATGCCCAGTAGCCCGGGCAAGAATAGGGGGCTACATAATTATTGAGACTAGAGGAATTATTGGATTTTATATATATATATATATATATATATATATATATATATATATATATATATATATATATATATATATATATATATATATATATATGCATATATATATACATATACATATATATATATATATGTGTGTGTGTATATATATGTATATGTATATATATATATATATGTGTGTATATATATATATATATATATATATATATGTAAATATTTGTGGATGTAACTTATAAAAACTATTGCCACTAACTAGTTTCTCAAAATTTTCCATATTCGCGTTCTTTTTTTAGTGTTTCAGATAACTAAATTAAATTAAATCCATGATTCATTGGTATTAATTTTTTCTATACTTCTGGAAACCATAACTGATTAATTAACCTCAACTTGTATCTCATCTAACACTTCTTCTGACCCAGATATTTATTATCAAAGAGAATAAACAAATACTATTTCCAATTACATGTGAGTATGTGCTTTTTTATAGACAAGTTTTAAAAACAATACTTCAAAACTGTTGTCTAATTCCATCTCACTTTTGAAAAAAAGTTAAGTGATTACTCACTCTTGATTTAGAACATATTTGCTGCACTGCAGATGAACGTCAATGATTCTTGACTTTGTTGAACGTGTTCATCCTTTCTCAAAACAATTACCAAAGTAATATATGCTTGAATTTTTTTTTCATTCCTATGAGTACGTGAAGAAACAAAATGCAATTTTTATCGATATAGTTAAAATAAACTGTCGCGTTTTGTAAAGGGTTAAATATCATTAGAAATTAAACATTACCCATCAAGGCCTGATAATGTACGAGAATTTATGATACTAAAATGTGGCTGTCTTGACAATGATAATTTATTCTGGTTTTATTCTATTAAATAAGAATCCTTATTTTACCGTTAAAATTTAGTCATATTCTATACAAAATTTTTAAATATTTGTAGTTTATTTTAATTGCTAACCTGTCGTATCTTTGTGTGATAGTTATGATGTACTAAACAAAATATAAAAGTCTGTCTAGTTTATGGTTCATAAAAATGCTATCATTTAATTAGCTGTTAGCATTAAATTTATAGAAGAAACTGATATTTAGAACTATTTTTATTAAGAATCGATCCTTATGTTTATCGGTAAAAGTGATATATTTCTACCAGGAAATTTGAAAGCTCGATATCTGAATATTTTAGTTACAAATTTTGATGAGCATAGAATTAACTGCCGATACTTGCTTACTCGTTTTATGAACATGACTTAGGTCCCGATGAGAAAAATGCTTATGATTATAGAGATATTGTAATAAAAACAAGAAATATTTTCCTTTTACCGCTTAGCCTTTTAACTTCTGACAATAAATTGGCATTCACTCTTGCAGTTTTTCAAAATATTCAATAAAAGTTCCAATATATACAGGGATGGTACATCATAGTTTCTGAGTATAAACATATGTGAATTGAAACTGAAATTAGGCACGTGTTACGTCATTCAATTGGCCATAGCGTGTCGGAATGTGAAAAGACAGGAGATGATCAAGTCTAAGGTTAAAAGATGCAGATTTTATTAGCAACAAGTTGGTCTGCTACAAATTACCCTAAAAATTATTTTTAAAATAGTCGGAAAGCGATCAATCCGAAAGGTTAAATAGAAATCACATTGCGACGCAATGACATCACCACATGAGCCAGAAATGTAAAGGCCCCATCACACTATGGTCCATTGCAAGCCATCACCACCGTCTGGAGGGGGTATTGTTTATCGTGGTCGATGAAGGAAGAAGATAAAATAACCCTGACGGATGATAGCTTCGGAAGCAGTTTTTCTCCAAAGATCAAAAGCCGCCAGATGTGTAACTAAAGGGAGTAAGACACCCTATGGTCGATTCCACTCTCTCGGCTCATTTAGTGGCCCAGCGTGTGGATTGAACCATCGTCGAAGGTCACCATCAGGAAGAGGTGAAGAATTGGCCATAGTGTGGAGGCTACAAAAGATAATATTGGCACACGATGAGCAGACATAAAAAGAAGATCTTGAATAGACGTTCCCGTGTAGTGTTGCTATAATTTAGAAATAGGAAGGGGATTTCCCCAAAGGTTGCCGTTTTAGGAATAGAATTGCCCCATTTCTTTCAAATATAGATATAATGATAACAATTATAATGATAATTTGTTATTTTGGTTAAAATATCATTGTATATATGATTTATATTTGTGGTTGTACATACGTATATATATATATATATATATATATATATATATATATATATATATATATATATATATATATATATATATATATATATATATAATATGCATTTATGTATACACACATACTTATACTCATGTACATTATCTTTTGACGTCTGTGTATATATATATATATATATATATATATATATATATATATATATATGCGCACACAGATCAAATATTCTGAAAGCTTTATTGAAATATTTGTCACAATACATGGCATAAAGATGGCATTCCTCAACTCCAAGAAATTTGAACCAATTATTTCTAAGATACGTGATTTGTCTACGTTATTGTTTCTCCTGTCATCCTTTCAATTTGTAGAAAAAAATCCGATAAAATAACGTACGTGACATCTATTGAAAAACACCAAAACGTCAAAGCATTCTATTTTTTTTATGTGTACTTATTGCCTGTCACTTGATCTTGCTATAAGAAGTTGAGCGATTTTCAGCATTTTGAGTAGCAAAAATTTTCCTGCACCAATATTTTCTGACGTGATATGTTTCTTTATCCCATTCTTTATTGGATTATCAATATGCATTTTTCAGACATATATGAGCCAGATGTATTTTGCTTATTAGAAAAGTTATTCTTGAAATGGTGTGCCCAGTATGTTAGGACACAGCTTTTTACCAGCCTTTGGAATCTCGCTGAAAAAAGAGTAATAATATCTTTAGAAATTCTGTATTTTCAAAATCATTAGAAACCGAATGATTTCCTTTAAACTTTTTGTTTTCAAATGTACTTGTGCTACTCACCAATCACTGTTTATTTATCTGTAGGTCTATAGTAAATTAGAGAAGTGATATCAGTTTGGTCATCGTCTCTAGAATCTTTTGTCTAAAAAATCTCATCTACTAAAGAATGTTCGGGAAGGTTTTAAAAAATGTCCTGGGTGTAATAGACATCAATTAAAGCTTATACATATAGCCTCTCACTTCAGTCAAAGTACAGATCAATTTATGTTGCAGATCAGATTCTATTGAAAGTTATTTTTCCAAACAGTGGCTGAATGGGTTGCGAGTTGCTGTGTGGTACCGGATTCGTAGATAAAGGGTTCGAATCCCGCTGAAAACATGGATGTCTGTAGTCGATCGAAATCGGTTTTAACCCATTAACGCCCATCGTCCTCATTTGAGGACAGTCAAAAATGGTTTGTAGAGTTTTTGTTTTCTTGAAACGATTCTTCCTTTTTAATGGAAATAGATATTAATCTTATGAATAATCTCCCAAGTTTTCAAATAGGATCTTATCTATAACTTCGTCATTTCGATCGGCATTTTATGATTTTGAAACTTAGAATAGGAACGTATTATGACCGGTACTCTGAACGTATAAAGGTCAAAGTCATGGCGAATAGCCATATCTGTAATAAGTCATCTCTTATCACGAAGTTTTCAGTTTTTTAAAGACAATATGTTTTAAAGTGACACCTCCTCACTCATGATGACTTGATGTCCTATTTAAAGGTGTTTAAATTTCATATTTTGTTTTACATCCAGGTGTCTATAATACCTTTTATGTTAGGTATTTACTAATAAATAACCATCAGACATACCCGGGCGTTAATGGGTTAAGCTATTGGCCCAGGTGTCACTGGCCTAACTGTAGCAAAAAAATAGACCTTTGTTTTATTAGCAAGAATCAATTGATAAGAAAACCATTAAGACCTAACGAAACCTATTGCTATTTACAGTGGAGATATTATTGACTATTTAGAATTTTGCATAACGAAAATATCGTTTGGTTTGTTTTGGACGTCTGCTGTCAAATTTTATGCTGCATGGTTTGGTTTGGTTTGGAGTGCTACGGTCTACTTTTTGCAACAGGATGGCTAATGAAACCTGGGCATACGGCTTAAAGCCGATTCCGAACGGCTAAGAACATCCATGCCACTGCGGAATTCGAACCCAAGAAATCCGGTACCGAAGGCCAGCACCCTAACCAATCAGCCATCGTTTGATTTATGCTACATGAAGATTATCCAAATCGGTACCTGCTGCTAACAGCCGATTTCGAACGCTTAAGAATGTTGATGCCAGAAAAGGTAAATCTAATCCTCAAACTCCTTTTCGGAAGAGCAGCAAAATGCCTATTCGACCATCGTTCGGTACAATACACAAGTAAAAAATAAATATATGTAACGACCGTAGCCATCACATCATCTATCCCACGGAATGTAGTCGTGTCCTTTGGGAGTCCGCTATGAAACATGCGGAGAGTAGCATGCCTACAGCCACAACAGCTTCGACTAAATTAGTTTATTCTAGTCTCACATCATTACAGTGAAAGCACACATCTTAACCTTGCGCTCTGTTAGCAAGGAACGGAACAACGAACAATTCGAACATCAGGAATCACAACAGCAACGAATAGCCATTCCAACCTTGGTACTCACCTATTTAAAAAACATTTCAAAACCGGAATCGACGTCAAGAGACAGCCAATCATGCCACATAGAAAGTACTCGCGAATTCTAAAAACCCATCCCACTGATAGAGTGCCGTGTGCAAATCTCAAAACCAGAAAAACGCCGCCATTTTAAAAGAATTGACATGTAGAATTTTGAAACCAAAACCGAAATATTTTAAGCAACGCTTTCCATTATTACAAATATATATTGCTCGAATCGTATTATTAATATGCCAGTAAAAGCCACTGGCATGTGTAATGGAAATTGATAAATCTTTTTCATTACAAGTTATAATTAGCAACGCCATGAGGAAATGTATCAGTATGTAGAGGGATTGACTTTTCTGTTTATATATATTTTTTTAATGAAATAAGAGTAGATATTTGAATCAAATTGTACTCCTGGAGATGTTTACTTTTCAATATATAAAAGACTATAATCAAATATTGTCACTAGGAAACATCAAAAATTGAAAAATTATGTAAATTTTATATCGGAAGTAATGCAAACAGGCCGCTCGATGCGTTTGTTATTGTTTTAATTTAAAACTGGGAGCACCCGTTTATATGAGAAAAAGATGAAAATGAAAGCGTTTAGACAATCCATCAACAGCCGCTTTTTTGTGAGGTACCTTTCTGTATATTTCCCTTTCTAGAAAAGCAAACATGGAAGGGGAAAAAGCTGACGCTGGATTTAAAATGATAATGGTGCAGAAAGCAAGAAAGCGCCAGCTGTGCAGGGGAATCGAACAAACGTGTTTTTCTAAAAAGGAAAAAAAAAAGGATGGAGAAAAGAAAATTTAAATAAAAATAGATTTGTAATACCATGCTTGGAAAACAAACTTTGCAGATTATTCGGAAGAAATAATTAAATTACTTTTTTGTAGAATCACATATGTAACATTATATATGTGTTTTACAGTATGTTATAGATATAAGATTTAATTTAAAATTATTTAAAAAATAGGTATTTGAAATACAATACGGTACGTAATCAGCATTTCTGTAATAAAAGATTATCTAAATATTTTCTCGGCATTTCTAAACCGTTACAACAAAATGTAAAATTAAATACATTTATTAAAATGCATTAAAATATATTCATAAAATAGATTAAGAATTTTCTTGAAAAATTTCATAATTTGATATCGATATATTAAATCAGAATTTATATCAAAATATATGGTGTTCCTTTAAAAATACTTAACACGAAGAATTGTTACAATTGTTATAGACTGATATCTTAATTTACGTATTTAATTTTTGTCCATTGTTAGTATATCAGAACACAACTTTACACTGGCTTGATCTAAAATGTGTAATAGTATATTTCTATCTATATGTTGATAGAATTGATTTGAACATTTATAGCAAAATAATTTAAAATTCCAATATCTGTCACTTCATGTTTGTAACAAAGAGTTACAGTTCAACAACGCCAGCTCGAAACTAATCTAGAGGCGAAAGCGAAGTGAGTGACCCTCCTTCGACCCCATTGATCAAGAGGGGTAGCCATCTTCGGCCAAGGCAACGCTCCCCTAAGAACTTTTCGAGAGGTCTGCAGGCCCCCTTCGTAGAGAAAGCAATGAAGAAGGAGTGGTGAGCTTAATTTCTTCTGCACCAATTTTAGCACCATTCCTTTTTTTCACCAAGACGCCATGTTTGGCATATTTTCGACCGCGTGTGGTCCGAGTTCGGTTGGCATGGTGGCCTAAATAACATTTTATATCCTATTTACATTTTATAACCTATTTATTTATATTCAATAAAAACAATATTCAGCAGGAGGAATTAGTTTTGTTTCAATTTTGTATTTTCTTACGAGTAATCCACTTATCCTCTTCACTACCAGCTGTATAAAAATTACATAAATATCGTATTTTTTCCTTGTAAATGTTATGAAATACTTCACAGTTTTCAAGTAAATATGTATTTTAGATGGTGGCATAATAGGTGGCTGAAAAGTTTAGGTACACATATGTGTACCTCGGATCTTAATTATGCTGGAAACAATAATTTTTAAATGAAAAAAGACTGCTTAATGACACATATTTTTATACATTGCAGTATTATTATCACTTTAAAAGTACAATAATATTACTAGAATGTTAGAATCGCAAAATATTTTTATATATAATTTTTATTATGTAGTGCATTACCTTGGGGACAACAAAATATTTTTTTCAAATATAACTTTTTACTATGCTATGCTCCATTTTTGAAAATTGATTTTTTGCTATATATAGACAAACATTATTGCAGAAAAGTAAATAATTCGATTTAATATATTGTTAGAATTTTAAATAAAACACAAGATTTGAATTATATTAGAGAAAAAAAACAATTTTTAATTTCAATTTTTATTGAGTGTAGTATCAGTCACAAACTGTAATAAAAAAAACTGCGTGTAATATTGCAAAGAAATAATATCAATTTCCAGATACGTTTTCTAAAATTCCAATCAATATTATCAAAATAAAAATTTTAGATAATAAAATAAAGTTATGTTTCCAGTGTCAAAAATGA
>CM063511.1:6472010-6477010 GCA_032207245.1 Pardosa pseudoannulata
AACAAAAATATCAAAATACTTGCCTTTTTTACTATATGATCTGTATTTATTATATAAAAATAACTGCGTATTGATTTTATAACATAATTTTTTTTTCGCTTTTGATTGACGTTTCTGCTACCTAATCAGAGACTGAAAAATATTTGAGATACATTATTTTCCCCCAGACTTTGTTACATTTTTGGACGCTTTTTGTGAATACGTTTGTCATAAAACTAGTCAAAAGTTTACAAATTGTATAGTATTATCTTGAGTTACACAAGGTTTCATACCATAAAACAAAAAAATTTTATTCCTAATAAAATTTCAATCATTTATGTTATAAAAATTGTATTTAACATACGTAAAAATCAATACGCAACCATTTCTTCAAAAATATTGATCTTATGGTTTAAAAAGTTCAAGCAATTGCATTTTTCAGTTACATATAACTTTACACCTTGAAAAAAAAATGAAAGTTACATAAAGTTTAAAATCCTGAAACACAGATAAATTTATAGAACCTTGAGTAGTTTACAGTAGTTTGCCCATAAAAACTATATTTAACATACATAAAAATCAATTCCTAGTTTTTTCTAAAAAAAGAATTATCATATAATGAAAATATGCAAGCATCTGGTTAATATGAAATTCAGAAGGAACAATATAATATATTATCGAAAAACACAATGTGCTAAAAAATTTTCTATCAGGTTAGAAATAGTTTTCTAATGATTTTAGTGTCTTATATATTAAATTTAACAACAACATATATTCATTTCCAGAATAGAGTAAAATTATTAATATTTAAAAATTGAAAATTCGATGACCCTTTTTCCTTTTTAAGGTACGTTTGGATTAAATGTGTCAACTTTTCTTTTTCAGAAAATTTTCAATTATTAATTAAGATAACAGGAAATAATATCGTTAGAAAGTCTCTGTATTTAATTTCTTAACACTGACTTCAACTAAATAGAATTTTGAAAAATATATAAAGTTCAGATTTAAAAATCAGAACTCGAACAGAAATAGGAGATATTTTTTAACTTATAAATTCAAGTTAGGAGTATGAAAGGATATTTTGAAAAAAAAATAATTATTTAACTTCACTAAAACATGTTTCTTTGTTCCACATTCTTCACTTTTAAATTAAAAATCATTTTTGTCTGACGTTTTTGGTATGTAATCAGTGATTGCAAAACAAGTTTGAGGTGCATTATATTTTTCTCTGTCTGTCAATTTTTTGGAGTTTGTCTGTTAACTTGTTAGTCACGAAATTAGTTATATATTTTTAAATTGTAAGTATATTCTCAGAGTAAATGGAGTTCAATACCACGAAAAAATGATAAAAGGGTTAGAAAAATAATTTTAGAATTGTCTCGTGTTATAAGAGTGGTAGATATAATTATTTTACGAAAATTATATTTAAAAGCATTATAGTCATACGAAAATTATATTTATACGAAACAAAATATAAATAATGATAACTGAAAACGAATATAAAAACTGATCGTATAGTGATAATACTCAAGAAATGGGTTAATGCGCTTAACACTATCTCAATTTTAATAAATGTTATTGGAATATTCGGAATGTATTAACAAGTTTTGTATTAGGGTTTAATTTGTTTCCTAATAGATTTATTATCTTATGTGTTTTATTTAAAAAATAATTTGTATTCATTGTAAGAAAAATTAAAATGATGAATATTTTAAAATCTGAAATTCAAGGTACTTTATTTCTTTAAAAGGTATAAATGAGATTAAATGTATTAACATTTCTCTCTGTTACAAATAATTTTCAAATACTAATTATTATAAAAGCGAATTATATCATTGAAACATTTTTTAATTTTCATAACACTTACTTCAAGTAAAGAGAATGTTTCTAAAATATCCTTTATCAAGAGCCAACAGTAAATAAAGATAAATAAAAATAAATTACAAAGCTGAAACCATTGCATTTATCAGGTAATGGAACTTGAAAATGGCTGCCACAGGCACCCATTTTGCCTTTTGTTACAAGGTTTAATCAAAAAAGAAATTCCTTTTTTTTTCTTCTTTTATTTGTTGAATAAAACTTTTAATGTCCGTATCAACAAAATTCGTTCCTTCTTGTACTTCCAACTAGGCACAACACTCTGCGATAACGTGCTTTCTTATTGTTAAGCTTCTACAGAAGCTATTGTTTGGGAGAAAAAGAGCTTTTCTTTTTGGGGCAGGGGAAAAAATATACAGAGATTTTTCTCGTTCTATTTTTTTTTGTTCCCTTTACTACTCACTCTGTCAATATTTGTAGTCGGAGGTGCTTTTCACATATTTATGTTGCCTCATCTATCTTTATTGCTCGCTTGACTTTCATATTTACTTGGGAATGGGCATCAGAAATGTGTACGATGCTACTTCAATATTTGATGCTCTGCATTTATAAATGCTACTGTAAAAATGCTTGCAGAAAAAATTGGAGTATGTACTTTTACTATACTTCAATTTTTAGTTATATAATAATGATATAGGTAAAATTTAAGTACTTTGATGATTAAGATTAATAACACTGTTTTCATTTGTTAAAATTTAATTATCAGAAGAAAATTGAAGAAAGACGTTTGCAAGGGTGTCTCTGATAAAATATTCTCGAACCAATGAAGGTAGATTTAAGAATGCATAGAATGTGTTATAATTTGGTGATGTAATAAATGTGTAAAAGATAAGTAGTCTCCCTTAATGAACACGGCAGCTATTTATTCAGATCGAGACTGGAACTCAAAGCCATCTGGTTACGATATCGTCAGTTTTACCTATTCAGTAGGGACAAACGATGGTCGAATGATTGAGCACAGTTCTTTCATTCTACCATCTTATTATTGTCATTGTACCGGAGTTCGCGGGTTCAAATCTCACTGCTGGTACGGATATTTGTAGCTGTTCGAAATCAGCTTTAAGCAGTAGGTCCCGGTATCATTAGTATCGTGACCAAAAAGTAGCTCTCCAAACCAAAACCAAAAAAGCAGGAACGCAGTTGCTGATGCTCACTGACATCTATAATCCTTTAGAAAGATGAAATAATTTTCTATTTAACAACATCGCATAATTTAATTTTTTCTTTTTAAACTGCGATTAAAAGGCATGTTACCCACATCTAACTAAACTTATTCAAAAAATATGTTGCAATTTTTTAATAATCCATTACAACCCATCTACAAAAATATTTCTATTTTGAACATTATTCATTGGTATTTTATATGTAATTATGTTATCAGATGAGTATTTTTAATTAAAACATGCAGACGTGCTATTACAGTACTGTATAAAACAAAGAGGAAAAGTCAGAAGGAATCGGCTTTTAGCGTGAGCTCAAGTGTTTAACGTTTAAGCCACTGATCCAAAATTAGGTGACGAGAGTTTTGTGGTAATAGTGACGGGTTAGGAAGATAAATGATTCGGACATTGCACGCATCTTCACCTGGCAGATTGTCAAAAGTAGATACAAAACTATGAAGAATTAGCTTTTATTTTCAATCATTAAATGTCAGATGCGAAATGAAGATAATTCAAGGTAGAGACTTTCCATTTCCTTTTAAAAATAAATCTGATTAGAATTTTCGATAAAATATTAAAGGAAACAAAACTGACAAAGGTCTTACATGAGTGCGATTTATGATAATTTGGATTCGATAATGTCCCTAGATAGGAGACATGACATTTTTCGAACTTTTCGTGTTTATATTGATTACTATGATGTACAAACCATAATTCAGTATTAGGGTTTTAAGCGAGTACTAAATATGGCTTATGACGTACTTGTCAACTAGCTAAATTTATTGCCATATAATCCTAATAAAATATATTTTAGTGTATTCCAAAAATATATATTTGTAGTTGAACGAAAAATATAAAAATAAAATGTATTAGATCTTTTTTTAAGTGTACTTCTACTTTGAGGAAATTTTATACAAACTAAAAATAAGGTTTTGTTCAAATTAATTTAAAGGTATAAAAATGGGGATATCTTTGATAATATTTTGCTGTAGTAAAATATTTATGCATTTTAAATAAAAATATGACGATAAAAATATAGTAGTTATTCTCAAAATATTCTATTTTTCTTACTTTGAGGAATCTTTATACAATCTATTAACGGCAGTATTCAAAGATTTAAACATTCTAAAACAAAAGTTTGTATTGCATAATATCTTGGTGTATATATATATATATATATACATATATATATATTATTATACACACACACACACACACATATATATATATATATATATATATATATATATCACATATGTATTATATATATAATATATAAATGAAGAAAAAATATGATCATAAAATATTTTATTTCTTTACAAAATATGCTCGTAATTTCGCTTTGAGGAATTTTTACATTCCTTTAAATGTAGAGTTCTCACATTTTTATAAATCCTAAGACTATGTTATCTATTTAATAATATCTTAGTATATATAAAATAAAAATGACAGAAAATTGAAAAAGTAACAATATAAATAATTAATTATTGCAACCAAGAAATATGCTACCATATTTGACTGTGAATTGCTACCAAATCAAATTAAAAGGTATTTCCAAAAGTGTTTTCAATAGGCGTACTAGTAGCGATATAATATACTGACAGATTAAACAGATTTGAAAGCAATCAAACCGCTATGAGAAACAAATTTCATTTCTAAATATTTGTTTTTCAATCTGCAAAAGGAAGAGAAAAGGACCGAAGTATATTCATAGCTCTTGATATCATGGATAAAAGTTGTTACGGAGTTTGTAAATGTACCTATTTTCTCATATTGAAGGTATTAGCTACATATTTGGATAAAAATGTGGCAAATTAGGGACATATTAAACGTTTAATACATTGGCAATTCAATAGCTGAAATCATGAGAGACGTACGAAACAATATTTGGTTTATAATTGACCATATCGCATTACTCATTTTTTATACACATATGATATTTATAATAAAACCACATATTAATTAATCTTGAGAAAAGAATAG
>CM063511.1:6494510-6502010 GCA_032207245.1 Pardosa pseudoannulata
GTGTGCAAAATAGCAGACCGTAGAGCTCCAAACCAAACCCTTCTTTCCTATCCCCAACACACACAATTGCGATTAACAGTTGTATGTGCTAGATTACAGAGGAAGAAAACGTAAAAAGTTACGTAAAATATACCATAATTAGTAGCATGAGATATAACGGCTACAGTGTAAACATGTATACGAGAATCAACATGGCCTTCATGTCCGCTTTTGATATCTCTAGTATTCCTAATGTGAACGTCTGACACACGAATACACGTCTGATATTTAACATTTCTACACATTTCTTGAAAAAAAAAAACACATGTAAGTGGTTTTGTACTCCAAAATTTTAAAATGAAAAAATGTATGAAAGCATAAAGAGTAAAAATTAAAATAACTCATTCAATTTCTTGTATGGTTCATAAATATATGCTACAAAATATAAGGTTTCGTAACATTTCTAGTCAACATAAAAAACAGTTGAAGCCATTCAAACATAAATATTTATTACTTAATAACCATTTCTTCGTTATAAGAATGAGAAACATTTTACGGCGTTACTATTATTCTAAACTTAAAATGGACGATAACTCTTTCTTTACACTCTAAAATGAAAATTTGCAGATTATATTTTTTCCTTTTATTTATATTCTACAAATTACGAAATAAGAGCTTTCTCAAATTTATCTATACTTTTATTGTGCTGCTCTTTCAAAAGAATTAAGGAAAGATTCATTAAGAAAGTGAATTTAAATTTCCGCTTACGAATTAAAATAACTACTATTTATAACATTGGACCATTCATACATAAATATTTATTACTTAATAACCATTTCTTCGTTATAAGGATGACAAACATTCTTCGGCGCTACTATTATTCTAAACTGTTCTAACTTAAAATGGACAATAACTCTTTCTTTACACTCTAAAATGAAATTTTGCATATTATATTTTTTTCCTTTTATTTATATGCTACAAATTACGAAATAAGAGCTTTCTCAAATTTATTTATACTTTTATTGTGCTGCTCTTTCAAAAGAATTACGGAAATATAAATTAAGAAACTGAATTTAAATTCCCCCTTACGAATTAAAATAACTACTGTTTATAACATTTGGCATACGAATGTGAAATTTAATTCAAAATAAAATAAGAATAATACTTATATATGTAAAAATAAAATATTAAGTATAACAAGTTCTAAAAGAAACTTGTGAAAATATATTTTGAGTTGCAGTTTTCCAGAATGAACATTCTCGAAGAAAAAGAATTTCATTATTATAACGAAGGAAACTTTTTCCTTCTTTCCATCATTTCTTTTCAGAATTTTTAATCTTAATGGAAAAAAACTGTTCTGTTGAAAACACGAAAACGAATTACCTTAAAAATATACCGGATTCCTTGTGGAACAAAATTTGGAAAGACATTTCAAATACAAACTTTTTTGAAATTTGGTTTCGGAAATATTATTAAAAGATATATTCAAAAATTAAATACAATTACACAAAAAATAAATAAAAGGATAAAATTTTGAAAATATCATACCCTTATTTTTCTTTTAAATCCATCATCTTAAATGTTAATGGCAAATTCAAATTAAGAAACCTACAACATTAATTTACTTTAAAAACTATTTTAATTTAATGCATCTATAACTTTACATTTTAACAATTTTATACATTTATAGCAAATAAAATTGTTATTAATCCTTTTTTCTATTAACTTTATTTTTAAAGGTATTTTTGAAGTAATATAAATATGTTTATAAAAAAATGCTAAATAAAATATTAAGGGACATTGATTTTTCAATTTGAACTTTCTTATTAAAGACTATCTTGTATTCATTTGAAAAAAAAAGCTTCTGCAAGTAAAATTTTTACTAGATCATTAATATAGAGTTAGATAATTTTGTTTTCTTACATGGAGTTCATTATTTATTTTTTTACATATAATTATATTTTATATTTTTTAATATAATTATATTAATTCCATCAGTATATATTTTATAACAGCTTTAAAAAAGGTTAATTTTTAAAAATAATTCTCAATTGCTTAATTGTTTTGACATTTTTTTGTTTTAAATTATTAGATAAATATAAAAAATATGTATATATATATATATATATATATATATATATATATATATATATATATATATATATATATATATGTGTGTGTGTGTGTGTATATATATATATATATATAATATAATATAATATATAATATTATATGTAGATAGATACAGTAAAGCAAAAATGAATTTATTTTAATTTTCATACAACTAATTTCACACTTATGAATATATTTGAAGATTTCTTAAGGGTAAATAAAATAGCTTTTATATTTAGTGTATCTATTTTGCTATTTTCGAAAATATGAAAACATCATGAAAGGAGAATCATAAATATTTTTAAAAGTACAATATTATTAACTCTTTTATTGTATCACTTTCTTATCATGTACGCTAGATATAAAACTCTTAATTTTAAGCGTCTAAAAATATAATTATATATTTGTTATATTAAAATTATTATACCTAATATATCTATCTAAATTTTAGACACTACATCATTTTTTTCTGTTTAAAGTATAACTCATTATGTATCACATGTAATATAAAAGTGTATAAAGCATCGTATGTGTATACGATATATTGTGTACATGACATAGCAATTGTTTAAACATTTTTTAAAAATATATAAAAAGAGGCAGATGTTACATACGGTAATGAATCCAAAATAGTCAACTATTAAGAATTTTATTTTCAGAACATACATTGTCCCATTAACTAAAAAATAAACCAGTATAATCCCCTATGTTATAATAGCCTAAGTTGCCTGTCCGTTTGTCTGCGAATTTATGAAACTATTGTACCTGGAATGAATAGAGGCATCCATATTGTATTTTTGATGATTTAGGGTTAGCAATATTCACAGCAAGTTCGAAAACTTTCGAATTCCACCCCTTCCCCAATTTTTGAGCGTTTAATACTATTTTTTAAGCTGTATTGTCCTTGATTAAGAGCAGGAGATTCAATTTATCACATAATAAATAGGTAAAAATAACATTTTTTTCTAGTATTATGACGTCATTCCTTTAACCATCTCATCCTCATCTTATTTTAAATTGTTTAAATATCGCCTATATTATTTTCGTACGTTTTATCACTGAACTTAGATATTACGTAATTAATATTCTTTTATATTTGGCTTAAATAATAGATTAGGTACATATGTGCTGATTCTAAATTGATTCGTCCCTTATTTTTTGTTGCAATGCAAATTTTATCGCCGGTATTAACAACTAATTCTTTTCACGAAAGTCAAGGAGTCTATTTCACTGACTAATAAATATCTATCGTTTAAGTTATATATCTTTGAAAATTAAGAAGTTTGTTCGTTTGATTGCTTGTTTTTTATACATAACCACACGGTTTGTAATGGATTCGCTCCATTTTGGACTTCATTCATATAAACCGCCAAATAATCGCTGTCAATATTAAAACCTCTGCTGTCCATTGTATGACGTAATATGACAAGATAAATTAAAGTTGTCAACTAACATATGGTCAGTAAAGATAAACAAATGATAGAGCATGTACCAGATAATTCTCAGTCAAAAAACAAAATATTTTTTAAACTGCCTTATAGGGTACTTTGTAATTCAAGAAAATTTTACTGATCCCGTCATATGACGGGCTACAGGCTAGTAAACGAAAATTAATCTTATTAAACAAAAAATAAAATTTAAAATGAAATGAGTTTTACGCAACATAATGTTTGTATAGCTTACAACACTACTCGTAAATTAAAAGTCGCGAGGAGCTCTTTAAAGTGAACACCAACTTAGTAAATCATCTTTAAGAAATGCATTTAAATTAATTTCATGAGATATGACCTACCCATATGTACATAATTTAAAAGTCACGAAGTTTGTCATATTTCAGGATCACCTGTAGAGATAAAATGTTAATAATTTTCCACTTATAAATCTTAAGAGTGTTGTTCATAAATATTAATCAAAAACCGAACTGCAGAGCAGATTATTAGCATTTCCAACACGGTATACCTTTTAGCGAAGAGGAAAAATAATTGATTCATGCCTCAATAATATGTAAATACCTGTCGGAAGTATCGAAAGTTAAGATCCATCTTTTGCGACGAAACTGTCATCAACAGAGATGTAAAGACATAAAATGAAAATATCTTCTTTTCGCAGCTGTTATTCGCATGCATAATAATAGCGGTCGTTTATTATGTCCCAACACGCAAACTGAAGTAAATCCCATAATTAAAAATCAATACCACGAGATTCACTCTTTTACTCTCTCTAGATTTATGAAATGGTACCATCATTCTAAAGGTAAGAAAAAAAAGTGATGGAATCAGATTGATGGTTGACAGTGTTACCTAATTTAATTTAGTTTAGAGGTTTGTTTTCTGAAAAGCCCTATTGATGATTTTCAATAAAGAATGAGTTTTACGTTAGAAACGTAGGTAAAGAATTTAGTTATATTTAAATAACTGTTATATATATATATATATATATATATATATATATATATATATATATATATATATATATATATATATATATATATATATATATATATATATATATATATATGTAATCCAATATTTATAAAACTGCTGGACAAGGAGAAAGCTAATTGGCTAACAGTAATAACGATGCAGACGGGCCATTGAAAGAGACCTGCACAAGTTTAATTAAAAGTTTAATTTAGAGCTGCTAAAATGGGCATCTTTATCAGTTAACGACAGACAAAGGAAAAGACAAAAATCTCTCTGTTCGAACAGAGGTGCACCCGAGAGCGAAAACAGAAATAATTTTCTGAAGGGACAAGAAACTTATTCAGACAATTTAAGTGTTAACAGCAGAAAGACCTGGATCCATTTGCCGGCGTCCTTTGATTAAGCCATTTAGAGGTTTGGAAAAATATTTTAAACAATTATATAAACAATATTTTAAAGAATGGGAGAGAGGAGATTTAGAAGTTGTGTGTGTGTGTGTGTGCGTGCGTGCGTGTACATAAATTATTAAGATTTTTTCCCGTTAAAACAAGAATAAAACACGAAACCATCCGATTAAAACAAGAAACAAGAATATCAATCACTCGATTGCATTTATACAACAATTCTCCAAACTAAAAACCGAAATAATGTGTATGTGAGTATGTAGTAATGTTTATTAACTATTTTAATTTACCAAAATATATTGAAATTAGAAAGGCAACACGTTTTTTGAATATTTTCTATAATTATATTTTTTAGTTTTTTTTTACATTTAATGATATCATTCTCAGAAATACATATTACGTTATAGCATGATGAATGTTAATGGTATAAAATTTTAATTTCTGTTAAACTTTAATATTTCTTTATTTTTATGTGTTAGAATCTTTAAATATTTATGCATAAAATTGAATATAACATTTATCTTAAATTTCATATACATATCCAAATGTAATTAAGAACAAAAGGATATATATTTTTTTATTTGATATTTTTTTACAAGTACATTTTTTCAAATGAAAAATTTCATAAATTTAAATATAGATCATTATTTAAGAATTTGTAAAAATTTCATTAAAATGGGTCAAAACTTGACATTGTTATGATGATTTTAAAAAATGTGTATGTCTAAACAGATACTTTCTAATAAATGAACAATAATTCAAAATTGAAAACCAAAATTTCTTCTTATAAAAGGAACACTTGAAAGAAATGAAATCAACGTGACGTATTATTTACATAACTTAGAACTGATCTCGTAAATTAAAAGTCACGAGGATCTCTAAAAGGAAAATAATCTTTTAGTAAACCAGCCTAACTTTCATCAAGAAATTTAAATTAATTGAAAAGAATATGACCTACCCATATCTACATAATTTTAAAAGTCACAAAGTTAGTTTTTCATATTTCAGGATCACCTGTAGAAATAAAATTCTAAAAATCTTCCTCTTATAAATTTTGTTCTTAAATATTAATCAAAATGTACTGCAATAGATTATTAGCATTTCTAACATGGCATACCTTTTAGTACAAAAGGAAAAATAATTGATTCATGCCGCAGTAATATGTAAATACCTGTCGAAAGTATCGAAAATTTAGATCCATCTTTACCGACGAAAATGTCACCAACAAAGATGTAAGGACATAAAATGAAAATATCTTCTTTTCGCAGCTGTTATTCGCATGCATAATAATAGCGGTCGTTTATTATGTCCCAACACACAAACTTAAGAAAATCCCGTGATTAAAAGTAAATTCGAAAGATTCCCTCTTTTATTCTTTTTTGACTTATGAAATGATTTCATCAATCTATGGGGTAAGAAAAAATGTTCGAATCAGATTACTGGTTGCCGGCGTTATCTAACTGATCTTTTGTTAGAGGTTTATATATATATTTCAATATAAAATACGAAATGTTGGTTAAAAATTAAAGAAATTTCTATCTATTCAGATTTAACTAAATAACTAAATGGACGCGCAAAACGTCCGCTCCCGGTACAATTCCGCTGCAAAATGGACCCGCACACAATGTGTTAAGTAATCAAATTAGAGATTTATTCAATTGTTAAACAATAGAAATTTATAATTTTTAAGATGTACTTAATAGCATAGATATTAAACATGGACATTAAAAAAATGTTAATATTAAAAATTTTAAAATGTCTAGGAAATACAAAGGAAATAAAAGTTACAACTTTTTGAAACTTAGAGAAAAATAATTTATTTATATTTTAGGGAATAACATATGAATAAATTATATCTTACATTGGTGTGTGCTAGTTTGCTAATGCGACTAATATTATTTTTGATTTATATCTCTGTTATTATAAGTTAAGAAATAAATAATAAACATTATAGATTATTCCTTTACATATATTGCATGATAGTTTTCGATAAAAGTAATGATTGCAAAGATTTTAACTTCTATCTTAAAATTTTAGAATTATTGTGTAATAGCATTGTTCATTTCTTTGTAAACTTCTTTGAATTTAATATTAAAGTGTATAGTATACAGCAATTTAAATTTAATTTACCTGATAAGAATTCTAATTACTATTCGATATTGATAATTTTTAGCTCCTGTTATGAGAAGTCAATATTTAAAATCAATACCATCAATCTGCTTATCACAATACTGGGGCTATACTCGGAGGTCACATATTTTAAAAATTTAAAAGTGATATGGTTCAGAAAAATAATTATGTTGATCTGTCTACACACAATTGATAGTTTTAAATTCAACGAAGAATTTCTTAATAAGTAAGTAAATAATAAGCAAAAATGTTAATGTATTTAACACTAAACATACCATATAACGGGTCCAATGTCCCATAAGGTTTATGTAAAAAATGCAATGGGAAATGAATTAAAAAATTTTATTTGTGATTGCAATACATAAAAATTGACAATATACAATTTTGTTTAATTATAATAAAGTTTATTTGCCTTCTAATTTTAAACATTTTTGTTTAATTATAATAAAGTT
>CM063511.1:6507010-6522010 GCA_032207245.1 Pardosa pseudoannulata
TATATATATATATATACATATATATATATACATATATATATACATATATATATACATATATATATAGATAGATAGATAGATATAGATATAGATAGATAAATGACGTTCTAAATATATTTCATTTAGTAAATAATTATCCGAACTTAAAGAGAAATGTATCCAAATAGTATATTAAAGCATAATTAACGCCTATTTCAAGTTGTAATTTTCTAATCACAAAATAATTTGTTTTTGCATTTGTTAAAGTAATAAAAGAGTATTTTTCGCATAAGGTTTTTTTTCTGATAATGGCGGTGAGTGTTAAATTCCGCCATATAACTATCCTTTTCGTGAAATTTATTACACATTGTTTTACCTATACTAATATACGAATAACAAATATACCTTTAAAGCACCTACATCTATCCAAGGAATTTTCTTTTTATAGTTTCCTTTTTATTGCATACAAAATATAAAAAATGAATTACATTTTCATTTAACTATTTATTATTTTCATTTGAATATAATTACTAGACTTTCCAATATAATACAAACATTAATCAATTAACTTCTTAAGAATTTAATCAAAATATTAGATCTGGTTTTAGAGAAAATAATTAAAAGTCATTAATTCCTATAGGATCAAGTTCACGATTTATTCATTAAGCATAGAGAATTAGTTAAATCATACATAAAAAGGTGTAGGAGTATTATCCATGTGTATAACACAATTTTAAAATATTTATGTGTGCATGTATTTATTATATAAT
Source organism: Pardosa pseudoannulata (assembly GCA_032207245.1). NCBI lineage: Eukaryota > Metazoa > Arthropoda > Arachnida > Araneae > Lycosidae > Pardosa > Pardosa pseudoannulata. The sequence continues at coordinate 6,507,760 of CM063511.1, forward strand.
TATTTTTAATGGTAATGTTGTAATCTGATAATCAACAATAATAATTACTAACAAATTAGATAATTACAAAAATTCGTCACCCTTTAAAGCACGAAATTGTTGACTGTTTATGTCTTTAACTAAACCGATGACTCGACAAATTTTTAGCCGCGACTTAACCAAAAATGTTACCCAGATATCACTAAACACCGACCGTTAATTGCTGGTCGGGCGAGCGATTAAATTCAAGACAACGGCTAAAATATTCAAAACGTAGCTTTGCAAAAATTGGAGCATTGGAATCCGATGAAGGCGCATTGTCTGAGCAACGGACTTATCAAATATCAGGGAGGGAAAAATCGTTAAATTTTCGCTCATTACCTTGTAATCTGATAACAGATCTTTCTGTGTGAAACGCGCTGCAAGCAAAATCATTTATTTATGATAAAATAGGGGGCGAAAGCGCTGGAGAAATTAATAATGCACAGTTTCGAAGGTGATAACATTGGACCGCTGCTAATGATTCAAAGATAGCCTCAGATAGCTGCCTCGCTTCATTTTGGCTTGAGGAAGTGGCACGCGAAAACCGTTCAGAGAATGATGGATAGCCTAAATGCCATAGATTTGTATTTGTCCCCGAAAGAGCGATCTGCATATGATTGAAAAGCAATAGATTTCTAGGGTTGTTTTATGCAGTAAGAAGATTTGCTGTGGCAAGCATGTCGAGCAATTCACTTCTGCTTCTTATGAAAGATGAAGATACTTCTCGGTGTTCAGGTCTGAATAATATATCAATAAATAATGTTCACAATAATCTAAGCAAATATATGGTGTTAGAAAGAGTAAAATCTTATTTCCAGAGATCATATGATTATTAAAAGAAAAAAAATGCCAATTTTCCACTTAATGCTATTTCTTTATTTTTTTTTATTCTCAAACAAAGTATTTTTAAATGTATAAAATATTTTTATTGATAATATATGGATTTTGTGACTGAGAATAAAAATTTTCTTCATCAGATACCGAAAAATGAAGTCTATCGATGAAATTATTATGTAATAAAAATATCCTTGAAAACATATAATTGTATAGACAATACAATTTCGTGAACTTTCGAAATATTAAGTATATTAGTTCTAACCTTAGTTATAAGTAAATATGTTAATTAATAAATGAAATACTCTTTAACTACTAATAGCTACTAATAACACATTAAATTCATTTTCCAGTACGATTCATTTTAGAAAATTCTGATCATGAATCTAAAAATATTGTATAAATTTTGTATAATCTTAGAAAATCCAAAACAAAATAGTCAAAAGAGTTTCAAGTAAAACAAGTTAGATTATCTATTAAAGCTAACTGTGTTTTCAAAAACAAATAGTTTTACTGTATAATTGCATATATATATATATGTGTGTGTGTGTGTGTGTGTGTGTGTGTGTGTGTGTGTGTGTACAGACAGAGTCAAATTTGCTTTTACACTTAGGCGTACACACGCTTATGATCACACACACACACATATATATATATATATATATATATATATATATATATATATATATATATATATATATAGGGATATATGTATGTATTTAGATACAGACCTTATATATGTATGTGTGTAGGTATATATGTATGTGTTTAGATGCGGAGAGTCAAATTTGCATTTACACTTAGACATACACACACTTATATATCGTATATGTATATACGTGTGTGTACAGAAATCGAAGGAAAACGAATATATTTTGAAGAACATTGTAAAATAAATACCATTTGAGATTTTAGACATTTCGTTAAGCATCTATATTAATACATTATGAATTTTCCTTTATATTTATGTGTATAAAGAACATATGTCATACACTTCCGCAGATATGTGTTTCCCACAGGGATACATCGAGAATTGAAGATAAGCGACAATATTTTCAGTAAAATGAATGGGTAAAAATCTTTAAACATTAGCGCATGATATAGAGGCTTTTTCTAATGTATTTATTTTTATAAATATAACATGTTACTCTTTTAAAAGTAAAGGTTTTTATGCAAACAATTCCAAATTTTCTAAATTGTTTTGCATAAAATTTGTAGATTTCTAAACATAAACGAATCTAAATAAAATGAATGGGTGAAAATCTTTAAAACATTCGCACAGGATTTAGTCGCTTTTTGTAATAACATGTATTCATTTCTATAAGGATAACATGCATTCTCTTTTATAAGCAAAGGTTTTTATGCAAACAATTCCAAATTTCCTAAACTATTTTGCATAAATTTGTAGATTTCTAAATATAAATGAGTGCTATTTTTTAGTAAGACAAACGACATTTTATACAATACCATTAATAAAAATGAAAAAAATAACAAACATTGCTTTACTAAATTAATATTCAATCGGTACGGCCGAATAAATATCAAAATTAAACACATAATTTTTGAGAGAGGTTTAGTTTGGTTTGGAGCGCTAAGGTCTACGGTTTTGCACACGAGGGCGTATGAGACCGGGACTTATAGCTTAAAGCCGATTCCGAACGTCTACGAACATCCATGCCATAGGGGGATTCGAACCCACGAACTCTGGTACCGACGATTAGTGCCCTAACCAATCGGCCACCGTTCTGCATTTTTGAGAGAGAAAAAGTAATTTTAAATAAATTAATAGTAACATTGAAATGATAAAATATCTGTTACACATATTTGTTACGTAATTAACCCTAAATTAAGTGATACTTTAAACATTTATTAATATTTGAGAATAAAGTTATAAAGCAGAGTTTTTAAGGGATAACTTCGACAATTGCTTTTAGTTCAAAGATAGCTTCAAATTGTTGGGTTGTTATATTTCGGTCTGCAGGATTTGCGCGAGAAATCTGTTCGAAGAATGATGGATAGCGCAGTAGATCTGTATTCTTTCCCTGGATTTATGATTGAAAAGCAATAGATTCCGACTGTTGTTTTAAACATTAAGGGAATTTTCTGTCGCATGCATGTCAAGTAATCCACTGTCGTCTCTCCTTATGGCCGCGAAAAAGATTGCTCAAACGTTGGGTCCGAATAAAATTTGAATAAATATCGTTCACGTGGTTTTACGTAACACGACGAATTTTGCTTGCAGTAAAATCCAATGTTCGAAGAGCATATGGTAAATATATTTCCTTAAAAAAATGCTATTGAAATCTCAAATATTTCCGTTTGAAAATAGTATGTTTTGTCGGTCTGAAGCCAAGTTTAGTATTTGTACACTGTTTTCAGTTTTACCTAATGCTCTCTCATAAAAAGTTTATGCCTAATACTTAGTTAACAGTGCATATTGTTTACTAATTAATTTTAATGAACCAATATATTTAATAATTAAAAAAATAATCGTCTTTGAAATGGAGTTTTAAATAAAATTTTAATTTTCATTGTTAATTTCTCAGGTTCAACCCTTAATTTGACAAGATGTTTTTAAGGTATTTTTTAATTTCTGTTATTTTCCCATGTCTGTATAGACATTAGGATCTCTGTAAAATAAACAAAAAAAATATATCATTTTCCATTTTTGAGATAATTAATGTCCGCTGTGGCGAACACTAATAATTATGTTATATAGTAGTTATAAATATATAGGTCCAGTGTAGCGGCCAGATTTAGCCAAATTAAGGGTTAATCTCTTTTAAAACAGACTCTAAACCTCTAGATAATTTATCTTGTCCTATTACGGGATAGGATGGACAGCAGAGGTTTTAATATTGACAGCGATTATTTGGCGGTATATATGAACGATGTCCAAAATGGAGCGAATCAATGGTAAACCGCGTGGTTATGTGTAAAAAACAAACACACAAACTTCTTCATTTTCAAAGATTTATAACTTAAACTCTAGATATTTATTAGTCCGTGAAATAGACTCCCAGACTTTTATAAAAATAATTTCTTGTTCATACCGGTGATAAAATTTTCATTGCAATAAAAAAATAATCCATGATTCAATTTAAAATTAATATGTACCTAATTAATATGTACCTAAAATGTACAATGTAAATGTATTAATATGTATCTTATCTATTATTTAATAGAAATATAAAAGAAAATTATTTGCGTGATATCTAAGCTCAGTGATAAAACGTGTAAAAATATGGCAGACTATATTTAAATAATTTAAGATAAGAAATGATTCAATGAGATGGTTAAAGGAATGACGTCATAAGGTTAGAAAAAAAAGTTACTTTTACCTATTTATTATGTAATAAATTGGTACATTTAATTTTTTGCTTTTAACCGGGGACAGCAGACCTTGATGGTATTAAACACAGGAAAAAGGGGAAGGGGTGGATTTCGAAGGTTTTCGGACTCGTTTTGAATTTTGCTAACCTTAACTCATCAAAAATACAATATGGATGCAAGTCAACTAACATTCGGTCAGTCAAGCTAATCAAATGATTGAGCGTGTACCAGATAATTAGCAGCCAAAAAACATATAATTTTTAAACTGTCTTATAGGCTACTTTACAATTCTAGAAAATTAAAAATTTTACTAATCCCTTCATATGACGGGCTATATGCTACTATTTAATAATTACAAAGAAATAATCTTCTTAACTGTTTTCTAAGCAGAATTTTTCAATTATAACTTTTTCTTATAATTAAGTAAATAAAGAGAAAACATAAAGGTTCAACATAAGAATACAGTTCTTCAGTCGGAAATATCTAAACTTAGCTCTAAATTATAAAATTGTAATCAAACTTTAAACTCAAGCGCACTTCTACATTTATTATAGAACTTATAAGCCTTAGTTTATTTCAGCTTTTGTCAGTAGCAGATAAACAATGTATACAAATTGACTGTTCTGCGAAATGTTGTAGATCTGTATTCCGTCCCTTAAAACGCAAACTAGGTAATGTTTATGATTGAAAACCTATTGATTCCAGCTGTTGTTTTATACATTAAGGATATGACATGCAGATCTAGCAATCCACTGTTGTAGTGAAAAACATTGCTGGACGAATGGAATTTGAATAAATATCGCTGTCATTGTTTAAAGAAAATCGGGGAATTTCCTTGGCCATAAAACCTTATGTTCTCCGAACATATGGTAAGAATGTTCCTGTAGAAGTGCTATTAATGGCGTATATACTATCACTTGCAGGTGGTATTTTTGACGTGATATTATTTATCATCATGTATTAAAATGTTATGCATACAATTACTATTGATCGCGCAATCTGGGGAATAAAATAGATCCCCAGCCCATATTTTTTATTATTCTTAGAATGCGGATACAATTATAGATTCTTTCCATTAGTAAATTGGTCAATTATACATTATGCACTTGATATAGATACATTCAAATAAATGTTGCTAATATGGATGTCTTGCTGTCTAGAAATTATAGATTATTTATTATTTTACATATGAACAACATAAGACAGATTTTGTGTTGTGATCTTCATTCATTCAGTCATACACTCAAGAACCAAAACATTATGACCACCCCTACATTTTGCAATGAACTCGCCTGGATGACTTGGAAGGCCCGTGATCAGGTGGAAGTGGTATTTAATTGCTGATGGAGAGTCTGAAGAATCATTCTTTCACTTACTTCTGTATGTCATGGGAAAGGCTGCGGATCTAAGCGATGTTGATAGAGAGCAGATTGTAATGGCCCGAAGGCTCTGAACAAGTATCTCCGAAACGGCACGACTCGTGGGTTGTTCGCGATCTACAGTTGTTAGTACTTATGCAAAGTGGATGAATGACTGTGAAAACAGCGGTAGACGACATGGTGTTGGACGTCCACACGCTATCAGAGAAAAAGGTCTCGCTTGGTGAAGCAAAGCCGGAACCAGACAGTGGCTCAGCTGACAACCCAATACAATGCAGGGCCAAGAATAGTATCGGAATACACTGTTCAGCGGACACTGTTGGATATGGGCTACCCAGCAAACGTCCCACTCGTGTTCCTTTGCTGACCAAGCGTCATCGCCAACTGCGCCTACTCTGGGCTCGGGAACATCGCTACTTGTCCATGGATCAGTGGGAGAGAGTTGCCTGATCAGATGAATCACGGTTTGTCATTCCTCACGCCGATGGCCGTGTCAGGATACGCAGTCTTCCAGGCGAACAGTTGCTCCCTCAATGTACTGTAGGTCATACATAGGCCAGTGGTGGCGGTATTATGCTTTAGGGGACGTTCTCTCGGGCGTCTCTGAGACCAGTGGTAGTGGTAGAGCAGACCAGGAATGCTACAGGTTATCATTGCGGACAAGTTGCACCCTTACATGGCCTCTGTTTTTCCAGCTGGAAATGGAATGTCCCAACAGGACAACGCCCCGTGTCACAAGGCTAAATTGTGTTGGAGTGGTTCCAGGAACATGATGCTGAATTCCAGTTAATGTACTGGACGCCTAACTCACCGGATCTGAATCCAATAGAACACATTTGTAATGTCATGGGACGGCAGCTCAGAGTTCAAAGACCACCCATTCGCAATATCTCGAATTTGCGTAGCCTTTACTTAAACATATGGTATAATCTGTCTCCGGCCATCTACTAAGGACTTGTGGCATCCATGCCAAGACGGGTTGAAGCTGTGTGCCAACTTGCTATTAACAAGTGCTCATAATGTTTTGGCTCTGGAGTGTAAATAGAAATAAACTCGAAAACTTATTTATATAATTCATAAGTAAATTTTTTCGATTAATTTTATTAGCCAAATATACCTTTAGTGAAACACATATACCCTAATATATCAAATTCCGTCTATTTCATTTGTAGCAATTTCACGCAAAAATGTTCAGAAAGAAGGAATGATAAAAGAATAATAGCGAATCTAAATACAATAGATTTGTGTCCGTTAAGACAAATACGTGATACTGTGCTTGACTGGAAATAAATTGATTTCGGCAACTTTTTATACATTAAGGATATTCGTTATATCCTCGATGTCTAGCTATAAGCAGCCGTTGATTTTCATTGCTCGGACATCGGTACCGAATTAAATTAGAATAAATATCGTTGATATTATTTTAAACAACTAAGTAAATTAATTTAGTAATAAAATTCTATAGTTTAAGAACATATGATGAGGATGTTTCCTATGAAACTGAAGACAGCGCCTAATCATTCGGCATTATCCGGTGCCTTTACCTGAATAAGGCAGTAAAATTTCAATATAATTTTAAACATTACTAACTCACACTTATGAAATCTGTCAGCATAGGAACATGAGTATGAGTAGGAAAAACACATGGTTTTTCCTTATACTATAACGCTACTGAAAAATTCCGCTTTGATTAAAGTATGTTTTGCTTTTAAAATGTTTTTTGTAACTTAATAATATTCTTGTCGTAGATTTCTACCAAATATTTACTGAATTAATGTACATTAAAGTATATCAGAATAACCGTTTCGAATTTTAATTTTACACATTGCCAAACCTCAAGTTTAATTAATTAAAGTGCATATTTTTTGTCAAAAACTATAATAATTTAAAACGTAACTGTAGCTTATTTTTAAAATGATATATCGCCTTTAAGCAATATGTTTAAATGTAAGGTATTTTTTCTTATTTTTACCTTATCCCACTTTTTAATTATTATCATAAATACATGGAATTTGATTTGACCATTTTTCTTTATTTTTATTTATTTAATTTTTGCATAATTTAGATTGCTTCTAAAAAATTAGAAATTTTAATATAAAGTGTAAAGTGAGAGCCGGTTTCAAAAATTTAAAAAAGTTTTCTGACACGTAATGAGCAGATTTATAACAATATAAAATTAGCTTTACTAATAATTGTTTTCTTTATTATACATAATAATTATTAGTTATAAATCACCACTTATTTAAGTTTTTAATATCAGAAATATTATACCAAAGGATTGAATATTTAAAAAAAAGCTCTGATAATGTAAAAATTCTTTTTAAATACTATAAACACTAAATGCAATATTCAAATATGAGGTAGAGTTTCATTGTAGGTCTATAATGTACTTACTGTGAAAATTAGAAATCAATATGTGCAACTTCGTTTTATTTAGGCTTGTGAAAAAACAAATAGTGCCCCTCTGAGCAAATTGCATTTAAAGTTTTAATAGTTTTCTTAAAATGTGTGATATTAAACCCAAAGATTGCACAGTTTTACATGTTCTAATTCGAATATTTCAATGGAGCTCGTTTTAAACGAATTTTAAATGTACAGAAATTTTATAAATCTAAGAATACAAAATTCGAATTTTTGAGGGTTTAAAGGCAACGCGTCCCCAGCTTTGTTTCAAATCGAGAGATGTTCAAAATCTTCCCATTTAACTCTTCGTAATTTCTTTCTAATCTTGAGTGAACGTAGCCGAAAATGAAATCGAGATTCCACGGGACAGACTACATTCTTAACACGCGGGACAAAGTCATTAAGTGTAACACTAAAATAGTTCGGGTACACCGCCGGAGAATAGCTAAATGAGCAATTGTTTAGATATCTTCCCCCGCTTTCTTACGCGAGGCACGGAGACCAAATACCGCAGAATCCAAGGAAAGCTTTGTTCTTAATCAAAACAATTCCTTAAGAGAAACACGTTTTTCGATATTTCGAATTCTAAAATCTTCTTTTGAAATCCAATTGGGTTTATAATTTAAGTAAGGTGTGTTTTTAATAATAATGAAATGGAATGATTTAAAGAATAATAAGATATTCTTTAAATCGGAAGAAGGAGAAAGAAGTTAAATGAACAAAAGCTGCGAGTTTGGTTCCTTAAAATATAAAAATATAATTTAAAAATAAAAATGAATTATAAAAATATACTTTAAAAAGTTATTACTATCATTAGTAATACTTCTATCGTATTTATTTCATAGTATTGTCATATTATTTCAGAGCATCTAGACCAGGGAAGGACAAATCTTTTCGGCCGTAGGCCAAATATCTAAAAAAATAAGTTTGGCTGGCCAAGATAATTTTTTCTAAAATTTTAAAAACAATATACAAGTACCTAATGGTTTAAATACGTTAATAAGATGAATGAAATTGCGATTTCGTTTTTAAAAGTTTCTTATACTGAGGTTCGAAGTGAGATGTACTGATTTTAAAGAACGATGTTAAATGCTCATCTGTCAGTCTTTCTAAGGTTCAAAGTTGAACACACTTGTTGACATATAAGAAGCAAATAGACCTCTGATCTTCTGGGCTTGAGATAATAAATTTAGGATGTAATATTTAAGAAAAGTAGAAAAGGAGATGGATATAGAATGTATAGATTTCTTTTAATTTGCCTCGGACCAGCAACTTAAAATTCTATCCGCTGGCCGTAGTTTGTCCATCCATGATATAGAAGCATACAAACATTTGATTTAAATGATATGTATTGGAATCAAGGAGACTGATTATTTAAGATCTCATATTGTGCAACGTGTTTTCTTCATAACATGTTAATATACGAATTGTCTAATTACGAATCATTAAGATCAAACATGTGATACACAAATTCATAATGAAACTGCTACACAAATCATATTCTGAATGCAGGCTTTGATGATTATGGCTTTAATTCTCTCTATCAAAACTAAATGAAATTCTCAATAAATATATGGCTGTATTTTTAAAGAAAGAATTATGATACTTTGTGTGCAACTTTAACTTTCTATCAAAAATAATTTTCACTCAAAACACGTGTATCGGGAGTACGGAAACTCTTTCTTAAAGGTGTCATACTATGAAATACTTTTTATTCCTCCGTATCCATATTCCATACCAAGATTTGGATAATTAAATATTTGTTACACAAATTCAAATCATAATAGAAAATTATTCCTAAATCATATTCTATAGATCTCTCTAATAAACTCTTAACACATTGTGCGCGGGTACTTTTAGCAGAGGAATTGTACTGGGAACGGGCGTTTGGCTCGTCAATTTAAAATATTCAGTTAAATCTCATTGTATAGAAAATTATTTCATTTTTCAACCAACTTTACGTGTTTTATGTTAAAATATGTAAACACACACACACACATATATATATACAAATATATATATATATATATATATATATATATATATATATATATATAAAGAAATACAAATATATATATATATATATATAATATATAAATATACACATATATAATGTCATTTTCGCAAGGAAAAATAAAAAGTTAAGTTTAAATCTAAATTGATTTTTTTAATCCACTTTCCCGTTCTGTGGTTCCGCATCGACTGATGTAAAAACTAGTTTTCATTTTTGTCTCAAGTTTTCCAGAGTGTATGTAGTAGACAAGAACATTCGGCTTCGTTTTCCTGTCTATACCGTTATTTTTGAACCCACAAACGAACCCTGTTGTTACACTAACCCGTACTGGTAAGTGACCCGGGCTCAAGTATAAATCGTATTAATGATGTCTATCAAAAATAACTGGCATTCTCACCTCAATCTCCTGCTTCATTTCCTTTCATTCGAAATCCCGGACTATATTCCACTATGGCAAATAATGCAACTCTTTTGAACTATTTTGAACTTTATTTTGAAGAGGTTATGTTGCAAATAATAGTAAAAGAGAACAACAGTACATGAGAGAAATAGACCCATGAGTCTAACAGCTCGACACTTTACTAGCCATATACAACCAAATCCCATCAAGAAAGAGCCTCGTAGATAGTGTGCTGTCTGTTTTTAAAAAACTGAAAGTGGAACAAAAAATTTGAAAAGAAACGCAAATTTGGTTCAAGGATTGCAAGGTAGGACTTGTTCCGAAGACTTGTTCGAGACTTGTTCCGAAATTTATCATACAAGACTTCATTTCTAATAATTTTTTGTAAGTCTTTTGCATTTTTTAATTAGTATATACGTATTGCTTTTGTATTTTATAAAATAAATGATAATTTAACCAAGATTAATTTTGAAAGTTAAGTTTTTATATCATTATTCTACATTTTCATTTTTCTGAAACTTTTTTTTAGGACCTAATTCTATATTTAAAAAACTCTTTTACAAAATTTTTTTGTATATTTTAACTCTAAAATGTATATAGATTTGAAATGTGTAATAAAAAAATACGCAATTTTTGAACCTATTTTGATAAAATAAATACGCAGCGAGAGGGTTAAAGAAGAAATTATAATACTTTGAGACTAAAAAAAAAAAATCTGAAAAAAATAATTTTGAACTAAAAGATGTGTAATGGAAATAGGATAACTCATTCTTAAAAATCTCTTATAATGGAATATTTTTTCCTTCATAATTATATCATTTTCTAGGTAGGGATCCCTAAGTTTAAATATTTTTTGCACAAATTAGAGTCATTAGGGAACATGCTGCACAAACAACTGCCGTATGATCGGATGCTAAATTCTGTCGCAAAACTAAAATTATCTACAAACATATGGGTATGGTTCTAAAATGGGAATTATAATACTTTCTTCGTGGCTAAAATCATATTATTCTAGAAAATAATGTTCTGAAAGTAGCAATTTAAAAACAAATATTTAGAAATTCGTTTAATAGCAAACATAAATACAACTTCTAATTTTATACACATTGCATAAAACTTAACGCAGAAATGCAATAAGATAACACCGTATTGGAAGGAAAATCTTTTTCCTTAATTTTCTCCGTTAATCCGCAGAAAGAAGGCTAAAACCCTAAGAGGGAATTACCGTAATCCCTAACTTTTTCCCCATTATAGGAAAGAAAGGTAGGAACAAAACACATAATGGGCCAAATGGTGTATGAGACGACTTGGCTCTAGGGAATATAGCCATTATTCCGTGGCAAAGCATATAATTAATGCTTAAAGAGAAAAAAATAAACTAATTATTAACGTTATTACACATTACAAAACTACTGAATTTCAATAAAGTATTTCAAGTTCTATGCTGTAACTAGGTCTTTAAATTATCCTATTTTAACCCTAATTTTATTTTTAAGGTAGGAGCAGTTTCCGTAAAATAATGGATTCAAATTCCGAAACTAAATGACATTTTCCTTTCCTTGGAAATCCCGGACTATATTCCACTATGGCAAATAATGCAACTGTTTTGAACTATTTTGAACTTTATTTTGACGAGGTTATGTTGCAAATAATAGTAAAAGAGACCAACAGTACATGAGAGAAATAGACCCATGAGACTAACAGCTCGACACTTTGCTAGCCATATACACCCAAATCCCATCAAGAAAGAGCCTCGTAGATAGTGTGCTGTCTGTTTTTAAAAAACTGAAGGTGGAACGAAAAATTTGAAAAGAAACGCGAATTTGGTGCAAGGATTGCGAGGTAGGACTTTGCCTCGAGACTTGTTCCGAAATTTATCATACAAGACTTCATTTCTAATAAATTTTTGTAAGTCTTTTGCACTTTTTAATTAGTATATATGTTTTGCTTTTGTGTTTTATAAAATAAATGATAATTTAACCAAGATTAATTTTGAAATTTAAGCTTTTATATCATTATTCTACGATTTCATTTTTCTGAACAACATTTTTTTGGGACCTAATTCTATATTTAAAAAAAAAAAAACTCTTTTACAAAAATTTTTTGTATATTTTAACTCTAAAATGTATATAGATTTGAAATGTGTAATAAAAAAATACGCAATTTTTTAACCTATTTTGATAAAATAAAAACACATCGAGAGGATTAAAGAAGAAATTATAATACTTTGAGACTAAAAAAAAATCTGCATAAATAATTTTGAACTAAAAGATGTTTAATGGAAATAGGATAACTCATTCTTAAAACTCATTCTTAAAAATCTCTTATAATGGAATATTTTTTCCTTCATAATTATATCATTTTCTAGGTAGGGATCCCTAAGTTTAAATATTTGTTACACAAATTAGAGTCATTAGGGAACATGCTGCACAAACAACTGCCGTATGATCGAATCCTTAATTTTGTCCCAAAACTAAAATTATCTACAAACATATGGCTATAGTTCTAAAATGGAAATTATAATACTTTCTTCGTGGCTAAAATCTTACTATTCTAGACAATAATAATGTTCTGAAAGTAGCAATTTAAAAACAAAATATATAGAAATTCGTTTAATAGCAAACATAAATACAACTTCACATTGCATAAAACTTAACACAGAAATGCAATAAGATAACACCGTATTGGAAGAAAACTCTTTTTCCTTAATTTTCTCCGTTAATCCGCAGAAAGAAGGCTAAAACCCTAAGAGGGAATTACCGTAATCCCTAACTTTTCCCCCATTATAGGAAAGAAAGGTAGGAACAAAACACATAATGGGCCAAATGGTGTATGAGACGACTTGGCTCTAGGGAATATAGCCATTATTCCGTGGCAAAGCATATAATGAATGCTTAAAGGAAAAAAATAAACTAATTATTAATGTTATTACCCATTACAAAACTACTGAATTTCAATAAAGTATTTCAAGTTCTATGCTGTAACTAGGTCTTTAAATTATCCTATTTTAACCCTAATTTTATTTTTAAGGTAGGAGCAGTTTCCGTAAAATAATGGATTCAAATTCCGAAACTAAATGACATTGGTTTGAATGTTTCTGCTCAGTAATTTAATATGGAGCTAGCAAAAACATTGCGTAAAATTAAATATTAAAAGGGAAAATTATAGTATAAGTTTTTTAATTATTTTATGTCTACCATACTTTAAGTTTTGCCTAAATTGTGATTACAGTTACTTTTAAATAATTCACTTATATAGTAAATAACTGTTTTTAAATCCGAAATACTTCAAGAAAATCTTTAAAATAATTATTTTATCCATCAACAGCAAGTACATTATTTATAGTTACTATAATTCATAATAAATTGTTATTTGAATTACATGTTTTAATCCCTTTTTTATAAAATGGTATGATATGTGATCTACTGTTAGACCGATGAATCAATTTGAAATTCGAATATAATGACTGAAATAACCAGTAAATGAAACAAAATATTTTGTGAATAAAAAATTATATTTATATCTACATGCATGAATTACATAATCAAATCTATTGCAAAATTTTTTATACTAAAAAGCTACTTTAAAATTTAAGATATGATATTAAAGGTAAGACATATCAAATTACATGAAAATAGTTATTTTATTAACAGTTTTTAATATATATATATATATATATATATATATATATATATATATATATATATATATATATATATCTATATATATATGTGTGTGTGTGTGTGTGTGTGTGTGTGTGTGTGTTTGTAACATATTCAGGAGTTGTCGCCAATCAGAATAATCATAAGGTAATCGTAGCTATAAACTTGATTTTACGCTGTATGGATAGTGGATGTACCAATGCAT
>CM063511.1:6527010-6554510 GCA_032207245.1 Pardosa pseudoannulata
AATTGGGTTTTTTACATTAAAAAATTAATTTTTTTAATTAAAATTATTGGTCTTAAAATGAGCGCCATAACTTTTGGTTTTCTTTCGAATTATATGCGATTTTGATGTTTAGTGTTACCTTAAATATAAAAATCTCAGTTTGTTTAAGTCTCCCATTGCGAAACTTTCAATGAAAATAAAGAAAACGAAAAAAAGTAGCTTTATAAACATAAAGAAAAATCTTTTTTAAGTACTTTCACACCTCATAATATAAGGAAATTTATTGAAATAAAAAATTTTGTGGTACACTTCACTAAGAGAACAGCATCTAAATATTACAATATTAAGAGAGTTATGGGTACTTCCTCTAATAGTAATTTCACACATTCCTTATCCTTAATCATCTTTAATTACAGGCTTCGCTAGTACATCTCTATAATATTAAGCTAATTTAAATATATAATAATCAAATAATTCAAGCCATGCTTCGTGTAGGCACCTTTTAGCGGAAGTTACTTTATCTTATCAAGCTGATTTATTTTATGCACTTACAGGGTTTATTTTAATGTATGAAAGGTTACGGAAAGTTCACTAAAATATTAAATTTAGATTATGGCTCAGTTTATAAAATTCGCTTCTCAAGGAAATGTAATTTTTAAAATCGTACGTATGAGTGGTAGAGTGTCTCGAATGTGAACACTAATTAAAACCAGCATTGTAAGAAAAGATGGGGTATTGTGTGATCCAAAGTGAATTAATTTTTTTTTATTTCTTGATAGAAAAATGGTATGCTGAAAAAACGGGATTTCTTGTAAAAAATGTGTACTAGAATATGCTTATATTCTGTTTTATAAACTTTAGTTTAATGAGAGGTTTTCAGATGTTTTAAATTATATATATATATATATATATATATATATATATATATATATATATATATATATATATATATATATATTTCATAAATAAATATTTTTTTATCTTTAAATACAGATTCTTTTTCCTTCTTTAAACATAGAATACAATGTGTGATATACTTTTTTTAACTTGGAACGTCATACAGACTTATAAATTATAGAAAAATGCCTTGTAATATGCCTTGTCAGTTTTGTGACTCGTACAGCATACTCATGTCATTAGATATGCATTTCATGCCATAAAATTTATTTTGGCATAAAAAATATTAATTTTCAAGCAACTCGTATTATTTTTATTTTCGAGTAGTATGGGTAGTTTCGTTAGTAATTTTACTTTTTTTCATACTCTTTCTTGTAGAATATTTCTTGCTAAATAGAAGCTAATTTAAAGGCATATTATTCAAGAGTTCAAAACATTTTACCATCTTAGCACCTTCTAGAAAAAGTTACATTATCTTAGTAAACTTGTATTTTTGTACATTGTATTTAAATTTATGAAAAGTTATAGAAAGTTTCTGCAGTTATTAAATTTAGATTTAGAGTTTATTTAGATTATTATTTTTTATATCTGCTTAAGGATGCATGATTGTTGAAATTCTACATAAAAATGTCATGTATGTTGACAAAATATTATTAAATACATGATAATTGTTAAAGGTCAGTTTAAAATTATATTTT
Organism: Pardosa pseudoannulata; assembly: GCA_032207245.1. Lineage (NCBI taxonomy): Eukaryota > Metazoa > Arthropoda > Arachnida > Araneae > Lycosidae > Pardosa > Pardosa pseudoannulata. The sequence continues at coordinate 6,528,585 of CM063511.1, forward strand.
CAAACAAATCTTTTTGCATTACCTTAGCTCAAATATATTTAAATTTTCTTGCTTGTAAAAAACAGATGATTATTAATGACCAAAATTGCAGTATTTGATTTATTTTCACTTTATAGATTTTATTACTTTTTGCAACACAAGGGCTAATGAGACCGGCACCTACTACTTAAAGCCGATTTCGAACGGCTACGAACATCCATGCCACAGTGGGATTCGAACCCACGAACTCCGGTACCAAAGGTCAGCGCCCTAACCCTTCAGCCATCTTTCAGCTAATTCTCTGTAATAAACACTCAACTAGAATATTTTTTAAATTATGGACTTGGTTTGATTTGGAGTGCTACGGTCTACAGTTTTTCTCACGAGGACTAATGAGCCTGGCACTGCTTAAAGCCGATTCCGAACGACTAAGAACCATGCCAGCAGCGGAATTCTCTCCCTCATACTTTGATATCTAAGAGCAGCTGTCTACTATTCGGCCATCGTTCAGCTTTGAGGTTTGGAATTATAAATTAAAGTCAAAAAATGTTTTTAAAATATGTCTGTAGTTTCAGTTACACCTCCTTTTCTTAAATCTATTTAAATCCCTTCCTTTTTCTATGAATTTTAAAATTATAAGAAAATATTCAAAAGAGTAAAAAAGAAAATTTTTTAAAATACTTTAACACATAATCATAATAATATTGAACGAAAATACACTTAGTGTATAAAAAGTTTTAAAAAAAATTAATTTTAAAATAAAAAGGTTTAAATAAGATTAAGAAATAATTTTTAATCTCAAAACTATTTATTTTTTAGGAGAATTATGGGTAGTTTCATTGGTAACTTTTCCCTTCCCTTACCACCTATCTTGTTTAATTATAATTTAAGCTCAATATAAGATGAAAATAGCGTTATATGAAAGCTTTAAAATTTTTAACTTTAGATATAAATGGTTAAATTATATACTGCTTCATATATGCTAAAACTATAAGCTAAGCTTATTCATCGAAAAATCAGTGTTATTTGAACGTCCTAGAAATCGTAACTTTAAATAACGACAAAAATACTTATATATATATATATATATATATATATATATATATATATATATATATATATATATATATATATATATATATATATATATATATATATATATATATATATATATATATATATATATATATATATATATATATATATATATATATATATATATATATAATATATATATATATATATATATATATATATATATATATATATTAGATATAGATATATTAATATATATATGTGTGTGTGTGTGTGTAACACAAAATCACAATAATATTGAACGGAAATACACTTAGCATATTAAAATTTGCAAAAAGTTAATTTTAAAATAAAAAGGTTTAAATAAGATTAAGAAATAATTTTTAATCTGAAATCTTTTGAGTTTATTTTTGAGGAGAATTATGGGTAGTTTCGTTGGTAATTTTTCCCTTTCCTTCCCACCTATCTTGTTTAATTAGGGGCTGAGGAGAGTATATCCCCGTAATAATAAGATAATTTAAAGACTTATTAATCACGGAGTTCAAACCAGGCTTTACTGTCTCGGCGCCATCTGCCAGCAGATACTTTATCTTTCCATACTGCTCCATTTTATGGACTTATTTTAATTTATGGGAGGTTATAGAAAGTTCGTTCGAATATGAAATTCAGATTATGAGGCTATTTCTCAAATTTCCTTCTCGAAGAAACTTGAATTATAGAAATTTGACATAAGAATGCAAAATAGGCTGAAGTGAACCAACGTTTTAAGTAACTTAAGCTGTATAATCAAATACTGCATACCCACTGTATTTACTTCAATTTTAAAATTTTTCCATAAAAAATGTTAAATATTTTTTTCTACTAAAAACGTATTTCCACGCTCGTTTAAATTTAGTTTTGAATGTATATAAGAATTCGGATAGAACATTTTCGTACAGTTTGAATAAAAATATTTTAAATAATTAGTTCTTAATATATTTTTAATTTTTTTAAAAATATTTCATTATTCAATATACCTAAACTATAAACTAAGCTCAAAATAGGATGAAAACAGTGTTATATGAAAGCTTTAAAAATTTTAGCTTTAGATATAAATGGTTAAATTATATACTGCTTCGTATATGCTAAAACTATAAGCTAAGCTTATTCATCGAAAAATCATCCTAGAAATCGTAACTTTAAATAACGATAAAAAATACTTTATATATATAATACATACATATATATATATATATATATATATATATATATATATATATATATATATATATATATATATATATATATATATATATATATATATATAATACATATATAATAGATGTATAATATATATATATGTGTGTGTGTATATATATACATAAATACATATATTTAAATACATATATAAATATATATATATACATATATATTTTTGTTGCAACACGAGGGGTAATGAAACCGGGACCTACAGTTTAAAGCAGATTCCGAACCGCTACAAATATCCATGACACAGTGTGATTCAAGCCCATGAACTCCGGTACCGAAGGCTAGCACATTAATTATTCGGCCATCGTTACACCCAAATTTAATTTTGAATATATATAAGAAATCGGATAAAACGTTTTCATTCAGTTTGAATAAAAAATATTTTATCTTAGTAATTTTAATACATTTTTAATTTTATAAAAATATTTCATTATTCTATATATCTAAACTATAAACTAAGCTCAAAATAGGATGAAAATAGTGTTATATGAAAGCTTTAAAACTTTTAACTTTAGATATAAATGGTTAAATTTTATACTGCTTCGTATATGCTAAAAATAAATATAAGCATATAGATCGAAAAATCAGTGTTACTTGAACGTCATAGAAATAGTAACTTTAAATAACACTAAAAAATGCTTAATGTATACATATGTAATAAGACGGATTTCTCGATGGGTGGTTGCAGTCATAGCCCATAAAAATGACACAGTTTTAGCTAAAGACCTTTATTAAGATAACGTTGGAGGACGGGTTCCCTCTTCATCATAGGGACAGGACAAACTGAAGGGTCGGCTAGCATGAAGTTCTATGTCTAAGACCCTTAACACCTGGGTCAACATCTCAGTCAAAATCTGTGGGGAAATCTCTAGAAAAATCTGCCTCCGACAGCGTGCGTCTCCTATTTATTTGGAAAATTCCTAAATTGTCCGCTATTGCAATGTAGAGTTATAATTGGTCAGACCCCTTGTCTGAGGGCGTAAACTATAGCCCTAACGGTCAATTTAGGTTACGGGTTAAAAAGGGGAATACAAAAGGACCAGGGAATTTTTAACTCTGGACTTAATTTTTGAAAACCCCTGAGGATTTTTGTTATATATATATATATATATATATATATATATATATATATATATATATATATATATATATATATATATATGTGTGTGTGTGTGTGTGTGTGTGTGTGTGTATACATATAAATATATACATATCTATATATACTCACATATATATACACACATTTATATATATATATATATATATATATATATATATATATATATATATATATATATATATATATATATATATGTGTGTGTGTGTGTGTGTGTGTGTGTGTGTGTGTGTGTGTATAGTTGAAGTAAATTAACCTTTAAATGCTTGCCCGCCGACTCATTTTACGTTCTAAGGTAGATTTATAATTTTATGAGACTTTTAGAAAGTTCAGAACCCAAAATAATGTCAAATTGTTGAAATTTTAAGATGGATTGCTTGTATGCTCAAATAAACAAACGCAGTTAAAACCAAAGTCGGATACTATTTTTTTTACTTAAACTCCCGTTGAGTTTATTTAAAGTTAATTAAAGCTTTTTTAAACAAACACGGTGATTAAACTAAATTTTTGTAAGAAAAAATAAATATTCTCGAGCTTAATTAAACTGATCAGTATCGAAATATTGCTATTATAAATTATACATTTTTCTATTATGCAAAAAAATTGATTGTAAGAATTGAACTTTATAAAATCGTAAAAAAAAGGTAGCTCAAATATAAGAAACACAAAAAAAATAAAGCATGAATTTCTCCATAATACAGTTATTTTAATGTTTTTAGCTTTAAATACAGGAACACAGTCATACATGAAAAAATATTTAGGCATTTCTTCTACGTTACGTTTCTGAAAACATAACTGTTATTGTATTTTATTGTTTTTGTTGTTGGAATAAATGGATCTTAAGTAAAAAATTGAGGTAGTTTTATAGATTGCACTCAGTTTCAGAAAATAAATGTTTTTCAAACGAAATCAACAGAAAATTTATAGAAATAAGTATAAGTAGGTTGTATAATTTATTGATACAAAGAGTTAAATTTTATAATTCAAGTAACTAAGATAAGAAGTGTGTAAAATTTTAAATAGTAATAGAATTTTTAAACGAAATTTGCGGTTTCATCAGTAATTTTACACTTTTTCTATTCTTTACCTTCTTTAATTAGAAGCTTTATATTATATTCCTGTAATATCCTAAATCATAAAGGTTTATTATTCACAGAGTTCAAACAATGCTTTAACGTCTAGAAACCTTCTAAGCGCAGTAAGTTATGGTTTGTATACTAACTCATTTTATAACCTTATGTACATTATTTTAATTTATGGGAGGTTATAGAAAGTTCACTCGAATATTAAATTTAGATCAGGGCGTTGTTTATCAAATTCCCTGCTTAAGAAAACGTAATTAATGAAAATTTGCATATCAATAGAACTTATTCACGAACGAGGAAAGACCGTTGAAACCCCCGTTTTAGATTGTTCTTAATTATATTTCGATGTAATACACCCCATTTTGTATTTAATTAAATTTAAAATACATTTTCATACATAAGAAAAATAAGAAAAATAATAAAGCCAAATATAAATATAAATATAAAAATAAAGCCAAATATAAATTATCTGTGTAATATCTAAATTCCCTAATAAAACGTACGAAAATAATGCATACGACATTTAAATAATTTAAAATAAGAAATGATTGAATGAGATGGATAAAGGAATGACGTCATAATGATAGGGAAAATGTTATTTTTACCTATTTATCATGTGGTAAATTGATAACTGGGGATAATATTGATTGAAATAATGGTATTAAACGCTGGAAAAAGGGGGAAGGGGTGGATTTCGAATATTTTAAAGATGACAGTATATTTCGCCATGATATGAAACCTATTTATACCAATTTATTTTAGAATCGGATCGATAATTTAGGAAAAGAAAAGTTTTACTCTCCTTGAATTTTGCTAACTCTAACTCATCAAGAATTCAATAAGGATGCCTCTATCCATTCCGGGTCTAACCGCTTTATTAATTCGAGGACAGACGGACTGATAACTTGGGCTATTATTATATAGGGGATTAAGAGGATAAAATAAAAACACAACGTTATTTCATTTAAAACAATCTATTATTTTGGTTTTTAAAAATCTTTTGGTGGAACGCATTTTTTGATTGTTAATATTACGGAAAGTTACAAATTGCGGAAACATATAATTGATATTTTATTAAATTTTTGTGAATTTTAAAGTAAATATTACTCAGTAACGAACCAGGGGAACACCAGAATAAAAATTTTATTCTTAATAATCTAGGCAGGACAAGGGCCTTGCATTACCGGCGTGAATGCGAGTGTATGTTAAACAGCTTTCGCAATTTTGAAGCAAAGCACTTCCTAAGATATATTTTTATAAAAGATTCTCCGAGACGTGACTTGCATTAATGGAATCAAGTCAAAGTACTCTTCTTTGACGTTTCGGAAATAATCGATTTACGGCTTCTAAAAGTTTCATTATTACGCGATGAAAATCCTTTGTAATACACTGAAGGCACCGGTTGTTCATAATAGATAGTAATGAGTAACTGGCATTCCTTTTGCAACTGAATGTAATAAGTGAGGGAAACTTTAAAATATATATTTCGCATTCATTAAAAGGTTATTAAACAACACACAGAAAAAAAATGTTTTTTTCTGTGTAAACTGAAGTCAATAAATATCTGTAAGAAACTGATAGGAATTTAATAATAAAACTCAGTAAAATTCTCAGTAACTATCATTTACTCATTTAACTATCAAAACTCAGTAACTAACATTTATGATTATGTATCAATTATGCAAGGAATTAGGATTTCTGTACATTAAACAAGATGTGATACTAATAATTCTTAATAATATTAATAGTAGTACATCTAGGCCGTACTCTGAAAATAAATTCTCTCTGGGTCAGAATTTGAGGTTAAGAATAATTTAAAGATTTCAATTTTGCAATAATTGCCTTAATCGTAATTAGTTTTACAACTGTAAATAGCTGATTAATGTGTTTTCAATACTTTTTACCAAACGTAAAATGACATTTCTTCGTACATTTATATCTTGATGTTTCATGGTTATAATAATCCCCTATATAATAATAGCCTAAGTTATCCGTCCGTCTGTCCTCGAATTTATGAAGCGGTTGGACCTGGAATGGATACAGGCATCCATGTTGATTTCTTGATGAGTGAGGGTTAGCAAAATTAAAAATTTATCTTCTACTAAACAATCGATCCGATTCTAAAATAAATTGGTATAAATAGGCTTCACATCACAGCGGAAAATACTGTAGCCTTTAAAACCTTCGAAATCCACCCCTTCCCACCTTTTCGAGCATTTAATGCCATTATTTTGAGCCCTATTTTTCCCGGCTAAGAACAGGGGATTAAATTTATCAATTTATCACATAATAAATAGGTAAAAATATCATTGTTTCCTACCATTATGACGTCATTCCTTTAACCATCTCATTGAATCATTTCTTATTTTTAATTATTTAAATGTCGTCAGCAGTATTTTCATATTTTTATCACAGAATTTAGATATCACGTAAATAATTTTCCTTTCTATTTTATTAAATAATATATGAGGTACATATGTGTTAATTTTAAATATAAACATCAATTATTTTTGCTGCAATGAAAATTTTATCACCGGTATTAATAACAAATACGTTTAATAAAAGTCTAGGAACCTATTTCATGGAGTAATAAATATCTAGCGTTTAGGCTATATACCGTTGAAAATTAAGAAATTTGTCCGTATGTGTGTTTGTTTTTCATGTATATCCCCATGGTTTGACTCAATGAATTCAACGTGATTCTAAACTACATTCATAGTATAAGGAGACTTTAGAGGAATATGAAGGTAAACAAATTATTGAGTGTGTACCAGATAATAATCAGCCAAAAATCAAATCATTTTTTTATCTGCCTCATAGGGTATTTTACAATTCTGGAAAATTAAAAATTTTACTGATCCCGTCATATGAGGGGCTATATGCTAGTGATAATAATAATAATTATCTAACAAGGTTTTACATGGAATTCTTATCCTGACCATTTGCCGAACGATGGCAGATTGGTTAGGGTGCTGGGCTTCGGAATCGGAGTTCGTGGGTTCGAATCTTACAGTGGCATGGATGTTCGTAGCCGTTCGGAATCGGCTTTAAGCTGTAGGTCCCGGTCTCATTAGCCCTCGTATTGCAAAAAGTAGACCGTAGCACTCCAAACTAGACAAACCATGACCATAACGAAATTCAGAATGAGTTGACTTGGCGTTTTTCTAAGTTGAAAACCTCTTCGGAAATAGTCGCTTTGATTTTCATTTTGTAACCAAATTCAGTCTTTTTCTGCTTTTCGAAAGGATTTACTCATTTCCTTTTACTTTAGTCACTGGATTTAAAAGATTTTAAATTACTTTATCAGCCCACATTTGCCATTTTGTCACAAACGCCATTTTGTCAAGGATTAACTCAAAGTCAGTTTTGTGTATAATTTAAAGGTTTGTTCCACCTTACAATATGCCACATTCTTCTGAACAAACTTAACTCTTTAAGATAAACACACGGGAATTTCAATTGTCCTCAAGTTCATAGCCCAATAGCCCTAAGTTTGCATGATTTCCTCCTCCTCAGTCTTTCTTTTCATCTGTCAATGAAATGTTTCATGTTACCCAACAACAAGTAGAGTTTCTCAACGTGTTGTAAAAACCTCAGGGAAAAGCACCTGCTAACATCGGAGTTTACAACGAGTACTCTGTTCGCCGCTATTAGCAGTAAACGCAACTGTTAGCAGTCACTCACCTAGGGGGAGGAAATTTTCTCAGATGGCTTCGGCTATTCAGGGACAGAGGTATCGGCTTTACGACACCATTATGTTATGCTTTTATTATTGCTATTTTGCTTTTATATTGCTATTATTGCTTTTTAATGTATTACTTCTCATTTGGAAACTTAGAATCTACTGATATCTACTTTAGTGATACATAGGCATTGTCCGATTCAAAATATAGAGGGAGAGATGCAAAGTATTTTAAGTTATTGTAAGTATGTTGTTATTGTAAGTATTATAGAAAAGATGTGATAAATATCTAAACTAAAAAGATAGAAAACCTAAATATTTGAAAATTGTGACATAATAATATCTTTGAAAGGCATAGCATTAGTTAGAGAATATACAATTTAAGTACAAATAGCATGTTACTGAATTTACTTTACTCTATACTACACTTTACGAGAGGTTTCGGCTATCGCTGTCTGTTGTGGGAACGAAAGGGTTAAATAATTTTAAATATTCAGTTGGCCATCTGAGTATCATAGACCCCGATTGGTTAAATATTATTAACACTAGTTTGATAAAATAATTTTCTATTTTTCAGTTTTAAAATCTAGAAATCATGTATTAGATGAATAGATGAAGTCAATCATAAAAATATTTTACGAGTTCCCTCAATAACTATTTTTTATACTGATTCTATAGAATTTTAATAGACTATATATAACTGAATACGTAACATTTATATACTAATTTAATCTTAACACGAAACATGTGAGGGCTATAAAATAAAACATGATTTTTTCTTAATTTAAGGCATCAATATTTTTTCTAAAATATCAGTAAATAGCAGATGAAGTGAATGAATAAATATAACGAGCATATACATTAATAATGATACATTTACAAGTACGCTTAAAATTTTACATAATAATTTACTTAAACGATTCATTTCATTTTTTTACTCCACATATTATATTTTCTCACTTTAGATATCTGATTTTTAGCTATAATGTTTAATTTCAACTTGTACCATGATTTTATATGCATTGTATATATAATATCCAAACAACGCATCCTATAATTTTATTGAAAATATATGAGTAGCAGTAATATGATATTTATAAACATTTTCTAGCAAACAAACTTTGAAATCAAACAGACTGATTATTTAAATATTTCACATTCTCCATATCTTTGTAAGTAAAAAAGCATAAATATCACTTCTATTATATGTATATTCAACAAAATGTAAATTTTATACGAGATAATAAGAAGAATTCTATTTGATTTTAAAATATGTATGATGACGTATTTTAAATCTGTTATTTTATATTCCATTTTTCGTGTTTTTCTAAGACTATTATATAGTTTTATGCTCCTAGGCATTCGGATTTAGCTTTCAAGAGTAAGTTTAATTCTATTTCTCTCTCGGGTCCTAAATCTTACCCAAAGTGTTCCAAACCCACGGTATCTTCTCTACAAATTTGAGTGTCTTTTACATAGAATGTAAAGTCATTTTATCTGCTATTTTCAAATTCATTTTTGATATTGCAATTCCTATAGAGATCTGCAATCCAATATCTGGTAATGGTTCTAATAATACAACATGAGAAGAATATATATTAGAAATTCTTTTTTTATTGTTCGTGACGTGCTACTTATTTTTCACAATTTTTTAAAAACAGTTCAGTGTTTATATAGGTTAGCATTTCTGTTACATTTCGTGAGTAGAAGAGCAAATTTGTTAAGTTATTGTGTTATGACACGTTATCCCAGTCATAATGAAGAAATGTGTTATTTTAAAAGTTTTTATGATAGTATCATTTCTTAAACGGAAGATATTTTCACAGAACGTAAAGAACCAAATAATGAGAAAAATAATAATGTACATATACATGTACATATATATACATATGCATATATACACACACACATATATATATATATATATATATATATATATATATATAATAAATAATATTATGATCATATCAGCGATATATATTCTCACTTTTTGCATCAATATATAGACAAATTCGTTTAACATAGTATATACTGGAAAATATTAAAAATAAACGATTAAAAATTAACATTTCATGGTTTCTTAAAAATTAAATATAAAATAAAAAAAAATATCAGAAAATTTTACTTAACTTCATTATTATATATATATATAATAAAAAAAAAAAAAAAAAATTATCCTAAATAATTTATGATAGTTTTGTTGTAGTGTCAATACGTTAATATACACTTAACAACTGTAACACCTTTAATAAATATAACTTTAGTTACCCATACTAAATGTTGGTGGATAACAGGCTAGTTTTATGTGTGATCAACATATTTTGAGTGGATATAATACTAAATTACATCTTAACACTTCACTATTCACGGTAAGTTATATCATAAACCTATACAATTTTCAAATATAATCTTATATTCTGTATGTTGTGTGATATAAGAATGCGTATAATCCATCTATTCAGTAATTTACTAAACTATACAATTTTTAAATCTTATTCGTAGAGATAGTATTTTATAGTTTGCGACCCGTAATTTGTATATTGAGCATTCCTAATACCTAAATGTAGAGAAATTTCTCGTCTAGTTCCATCGCGCCTATCTTGATATACGTCATTACTCCTAATACGGTTCTGCCCCGCTGAAATTTTGCAGAAAGTGCAACAAATTCTCGAAATGCGCTGATAATTTAATCCAAATGTTTGAACACAGAAGAGCTAAGATTATTTCCAAGCTCCAAAGTTTAATGCAGAATATTTCAAAATATAGATATTTCATAACACACTTAACAGGATACAGAGTTGCCAGAAACTTTATTTTAAATAAAGTTTAATCTTTCTCGAATAAAATTGTTGTAGTCACATGAAATCTCAATATAAATAAAGTAATATAGATATGACATTCATACGTTTGTGTAAATATCAGCTATTCCATGTCAGCAGTTACTCAATGACCAAATTTGAAAATTAATTCCAGTCACATGTGTCATATATCAGAGTGTTTTTAAAAGTTCAATAGTTATAAATATGCAATTATTTTTATTTCCTAATGAGTGAAATAAATAAAAATATACACTAAATCCAATTTAATTTTTATTGAATAATCCATACTTCCAGGTAATGATTTTACAAAACTAATTGCAGCCATATTTGTAGGTGCACACTTTTGTTGATTGTCATTTCAGATTCATACAAATCATATTTTGGGGGCGTTGAAGAAAATATACACCAAGGTAAGATTATTCTTTTCTTTTAAATGGTTTTAATTCAACAATTTGATGTCACACCCTTAACATAAATGATAAATAAGTTTATTTTAAAAAAAAGCTATTGGGCCTAGCAACTTGACCTTTTGGATTCACTTTAAAAACATGTTCTCAAGGATATCTAATAGCTATATTTCAAAAAAATATATTTTTTAATATGTTAATTAGGCATATGCAGTATTACACTCTTGAGAATAATTTTATTAATCCTGTATAACAACTTATTGTTTTGGATTAACTGGTTAAAACTTGTTGGATATGTGTAATACAAAATAGAGTGTTTGGTTTGGTTTGGAGCGCTACGGTCTACTGTTTTGCACACGAGGGATAATGAGACCGGGACTTACTGCTTAAAACCGATTCCGAACGGCTACGAACATCCATGCCATAGCGGGATTCGAACGCACGAACTCCGGTACCGACGATCAGCGCCCTAACCAATCGACCAGCGTTCGGCAAATATAGAGTGTTAACAAATACAAATCAATACGGAATAAAATTAAAATTATATACCAACGGATGTAACGTGACATTTAAATAAAGAATTTCTTCTTCTGCTCAGCGTACGTGATATTGCAGATCACGAGACTTTATCGGTGTTTATATAGATTTTACTCTTTTTTAAAACTGTTGCCATATTGCACTAGTACCGAATCAGAAAATGTGCATTATAAAAGGTAATTTTATTCCGTATTGTTTTGCATTTGTTAACACTCTATTTTCTATTCCATTTTCTATTATATTCAAATATTCCCCTAGCGGTGACTTTTAGAACTAATTTTCTTTTTCGCGGAATCTTTCGTCCCCGTCTTGTTGAAACTTCCTACAAAATGTGGCGTCATTCTCGCAAATAGATCGCGCTCAGAACACTGTGAATACTGTCAGTTTAATTATGGTCAGCCGGTATTTTTTAATATTTCCAAGATGTGACTTAGATTGTTATGAGGAACTTTCTTGTGTTCACCAAATATTGAAGAAGTCACTGCACAACACCTGATCGACTGCATTCATTTGGTATGTGAGGATCTATCTTTTGAGGAGACCATTTTTCTTCTTGAATGCACTTAAAGTGGATAATCTCATGGATCTGATCTGATTCAGTTCAGAGGAATTGTTCCGTCCAGCATCCATGACGCTGGATCAGCAGCAGCAATTGCTTAATAGTTTTGTAAAGTGTGTTTATTTTGTTACCGTTGAGCTTACCGCCATCTAAAAAAAATATAAGTGTTCGATGAGAGCTCGGAGCAGGGAACGAACCAATATACTCTGTGTTTTTCTTGATGTTTCTTTAAAGTGGATGGTTTGGACGACGTTTGGCTTGAAAATATTCAGAGTCATTATAGTAAGTAAATTCTTAATTCCTTTAACCAGAAATCTTATTGGGTTTTCATTTTCCCAACGCTGATCCAATCCCTATACATTTAATTCTATTTGATCGTGTTTATGTGTTATGTATCCCCCTCATTCATATTATTCTTATCTATTGGTTTGTTTTGGTTGGAATGCTATGGTCTACTTTTTACAACACGAGGGCTAATGACACTGGGACCTACTGATTAAAGCCGATTCCGAACGGCTACGAACATCCATGCCACTGTGGGATTCGAACCCACGAACTCCGTAACTGATGGTCAGCATCCTAGCCCATCGGCCATCGTTCGGCTCTTATCTATTGTACAGTGTTAAAATCTTAAATGTTAGTAGTCATTCATTCTCTATTGATAGTAATATATTTGCTTTGTAATGTCAAATTCGAATCTAGAATAAACTGTTAGCAAATCCCTTTTAATTTGGTGAACAAAGTCTTTATTTTAGTTTCTACATTTAATTATACATCCCACTCATTCTTAACAACCCACAGGAATAATGATTAAGGAGAAGTAGAAGAAAAGTTGTGAACACAGAAAAATGTATCATTTTTTCCACAGTGTAACTTGTAGATTGTTGACAAAAATTGGCTAGAAAATATCATCTCTTCAACACACAAAAAATCATAAAATTCTAATTATATAGCATCCTAATTGTAGAGGGTTTAGTATAGGATACTTCAGTTCATAAGTTTCCCTATATTTAAATTTTTTGCAAAATTTGCCTTATCAACGACTTTAATTACAGAGTGAAATATGTCACCACTGGCGATTGATCAAGTACGTGCAACGTGTGCTAATCACCCATTTGAAAGAAATTTCTCTCACATAAATTATCTCCAAGGCGCATAAAATAGGATACATACAAATCCCCTAACGAGAAAACCCTCCTCGCAAAAATAATATCACTAAAGGGAATTTGTCATGCACTGAATACAAAAACAAGTACATAATTAATGAAAAGAAGTTATTAATAACCGCAGCGAACAATTACACTTTAAATGGGAACAGATTTATGTTTGTAAAAGACACGGGGTGAGGCAATCACGAAGTTGATTCATCTTAGAAAAACAATTTACCCATCGGTGAAATGAATGGGCCCAATCGTCCACGCGGGGCTTTTGTGTCAGCCACCCGGGCTCCATTGTTATCACCGCGGATTTTACATAATTAGTTTCTCTCAAGATGCCGTTTTATTATGAATTAATGATTTATTAGCCCGCTTCCATTGGCACTTCCCCCCTTATCAGATTACGCGGGCCGAGAGTTGAAATTTAACGATTTTCTTGAAATGCCTCCCCCTCCTTTGTTTAGAATAACTTTTGCGTGCGTCGCTGATTAGAGTTTTCCAAGAAATTTCTTTTCCGGCTTTCACCGGCGTTGATTAAATTTTTCGACACTGATCTCTAAAGTAATGATGCGGTGTCAATTATAATGGGAGTTGTGCGAAATTATGTCGAGGTGGTGGAAGGAATTCTTTTGTCAGGGCGCCGCATTTATAAAATGGCCTCAGTAATTGCCCTGCAGGATCGGAAGGGAAACTTCGAGAGAACGTCTTGAGCTGTTATTATATAACTTTCTCAGGAGTGCAGTGATGTAAGTGTTATCGTACCTTAAAAAAATGAGGATTAAAGGCATGTTGTATTTGTAACAGGAAAAACATATTTTCAAGTAAATGTATTCATCACAGATTTATATATATATATATATATATATATATATATATATATATATATATATATATATATATATAATGTGTGTGTGTGTGTGTGTGTGTGTGTGTGTGACAGTTATGTTTATTATATGCACACACACACACACACACACTCACATATATATATATAAATATATATATATATATATATATATATATATATATATATATATATATATATATATATATATATATATATATATATATATATGTAATCTATTGCTATTTAATTAGCATATTTTTATGTAAACAGTAAACTTTTATTTCACCTATTACACGGGGAATTATTCCCTATTAACACATTGTATGCGGGGCACGTACTAGTACTTTTTTTTGGCGATTAATACTGAGCGCGTGTCAAGTACTAGTACTGGTTAGTGCAAAATGTGTGTTTGTGGGTACAAAAATAACGGTATATACAGGAAAACGAAGCCGAATTTTCTTGTCTACTACATAAATTATGGAAAAAATGAGACAAATAAAAACTAGTTTTAACGTTATCAGTTTTATGGTTGCCCTTTTCATTTTTTTATAATGTAAAAATGTTTATATATAACATATATCGAAAAATTTTTAAACTCTATACACTATTTCTATTTGATTTTTCATATTTACGACAATATTATAAATTTATCTACGAAAAAATATATATTTTTTGTTTACAAAAATTTTATGGTTGCTATTTATATATTTCTATTTATATATTTGTTTATATATTTCAATATAAAATACGAGAAGTTGGTTGAAAAATTAAATGATTTTCGATCTATTGAGATTTAATTGATTAACTAAATGGACGCGCAAAACACCCGCTTCCGGTACAATTCCACTGTGAAATGTACCCGCACACAATGCGTTAATTGAATTTCTCAGGCTTACAGAGCAATAAGAAGACCTAAGTAGTTTGCATTCGAAACAACATGAGTGTAATAAATCCAGTAATGCAAATTTCCCATCTAATGGGTTTTAAAGGACATTCGTCAACAAACTGTCTTCATAAGGCAAGGAATTTACTCTAATTTCAAAAGAATACCCACATTTCTTTCATATTTGTCCCACACAAGAGCGAGCTTACACTTGATTGTTTTCCTAAGAGACTTAAGATTATTCAGCGGGTTGTTTCTTTTTTAATTTTTTGGAGGGGGGTCAAGAGGGAATTTTGATCATTTAAGTTAGTTTAAAAATAACACAAGCAGGAATTTTGGTTATTAATACGAATAATTAATACATTTTCAGAATTTTGTATTTGAAATAGGTCATCTTAGTCTGACGTTAACATGGAATCTTGAAAATTAATTTAATTTAATATGTTACCTGGAAAACTGTATTGTTAATTTTTCTTTTTTCTCAAATGATTTTTTCCCTTCGTGTAAGAATTTTTTTCCCAGTACCAGTGTATCACAAATACATCCAAGCTTTATTCGGGAACCAAACCCAAACTCATCGGGTAGGAGCACAATACATACTTTAACCCCTATATAGTCTATATAGTCTATATTAAATATATAATTAATTTTTTAAATCACAATAATCTACTATTTTTACATTAATCATGTTCAAATTATTTAACTCTATTGGATAAGTACACATAATTAAAAAGTTTAAATTTTATACATTACTAACTTTGTTAAAGCCCTGAAAACAGTTTCAAATAAGGATATTATTGTACCAAAAGGTGTATGTAGATTTTCTATTACAGCTCTTTAAATAAGCCCGTCCACGGATTTTCAGGTATCTCTAAAATTGCATTTTATAGAAAAGTTTCATTAGATATAAATTAGTATTATTTACATTACACAAATTATTTATTAATTGAGGTAAGTGAAAAGTTTTGAATTTTTTATGTATGTCTAAGAATAGATATGTATTAAATTCTCGAGTTCTTTAAAGTACTGAAATATGTTTTAAATTATTGCTACTTAAAAATCTTTTCGTAGATTTCCTGTTTCAGCTAGCTTTATTCAACAATCATTTTCAAGGATTCTCAGATATCTGTATAGATATATGTTATAAAAATATTTTATAAAATGACATTATATAAATAATTAGAATAGTTTGTAGTACTTAATTAAAAAAATTATAATTCGGTTACATGAAAAGCTTTCCATTTTACACTTATGTCAAAGAATAGGAATGAAATATGTTATAATGGTTAAATCATGTATGCTTCGACATATTAGATTCTGGAACATTTATATGTAAATATATTTTCTGTAAAAGTATAGAGGTGTATAAATATAATTGGTAGAATTTTGTACACTATAACATCTAATTTTGTCTATATTCTTAACATTTTAAAAAATAGACATTAAATTAAAAATTGTATAGTCATATAAAATATAACAAAAATTAACAATTATAAAATTATAATAAAATTATTAAAATATTGATTATATTTTTCAATTTGGGGTTTTTATGTATTTTTTCTGGTATCATTCAAAAAATGAAGTGATCTGATGTTGAGAGTTTTAATGCTGAACTGTGTAAATTAATGCTAAAATATTAATTTGAAGAAAAATGAACAAATTTCTGCATGAAAAGTAACGGAATGGAGTACAAGTGTGAAAGCCGTTTGGGTATAGAAAGTTCGAAACAAACGCTGATTGAAATTTGCCGCAACAGTAATCAAAACATTGAAAGTGATGCGAGAAATGCTGTTAAATCACTCCCTGTTGTACAATCATGTTTCACTTTCTACAAACCTGGGACATGTTTAACGCTTGTTTGGGAATTCGAAAACGGGACATGAGAAATTACAGAATTTTTGGTTTAACTAAGTTTGTTAGAGTTTAGCAACTCTGCTTAACAAATTAAAGAATTAACTACAAAACGAGAAATGGGAGTAAAGCGAAATACATAGCACGGGGGACAGAATATTTTCTAAAACCTGAAATTCATTTTTAGTTTAGATTCTAGGTCAATTTTTTACTACATATTTTACAATGAATATTACAATTGTTAAATAATTTAGAATTGAGTAGACAACGTATACAGAACAGTAATGCGTATTTAAAAAAATTAGTGTAGCCAAAATTTAAAACAGTTGAAGTTTATGAAACCACTATAACTTTTTACATATTATTACCTTTCTATAATTTATTTAACCCTTATGTGAGCCGTGGGAAGATTACTTCCCACCTACACGATCTTACAAAATACACCTGGGGGAAGCGCAAAGCCCATTCTAACATATTGGTCTTGTTATTGAAACGACGGGAAGACTGATTCTCGCTTCGGTTTTGAACTGTCATCTATTGTTCGATCGATTGAATAAAGTTAGAAGCTCTATTTTGAAAGTTTGGAAACGTGGAGGGAGAAATAAATGGCCCGCGAAAGGGTTAAACTTTATTCATTTTCAGATATTTCTTAAATAATAATTCATAAAATTAAATTATTGCAATGCGAGTAATAATAGCTCAGTTTTCAAAGGAGCCGGTCTCGTTACCTGAGGGTTGTGGGTTCGAAGCTCGAATCGGTCAATGGTCTATCATTTGAATTAGGGGTGTCTGGGGAACGTAAAATAGGTTAGTGGTCACAATGTCCACTAAGTTCGAACTATACAGGTGGATGTGGCAGGACGACCCCAGGCGTCTTCTTCTTGGTCCCTGTTTCTAAATTACAAGGATACAGATGGAGCAATTTTATTTGTGCCCGTTTCATTCGTTAAACTACACGTTCTCTCCAAGTGGTGCTAAATAAGTAACAGTTTCACAGCCGTGTTTAGCATAAAGATACCTGTCCGTATTACCTCTGCTTGAAAAAAATACACTGCAATGCAATAAAATTTGATAGTTTATTTTAAATATTATATACGAGCTGCTTTATAAGACTGTACTGCCACGAGCAATAAAAAAGCAATATAAAATAAATTACGCAAAAATATATTTTATACCAAAAATAACGCAATTTTCTAATACACCGGGGCATTAAAAAGTCCGTATAAACCTTAAAAATTCATAATAACAAGAAAAAACCAAAATAAAATATCGTTTGCAGGGTTAGTATCGCTAGGGCATGGGATTTTTTTAAAGCAGAAAAAAGAGTAACTCAAAAACAGACGACAGATGGCACTGTTACGAGCGAATCGGTGGAAATATGCCAATGACACTGTTATAAGAACTTGTGCTCCTATAAATACACATCATGTTTATGAAAGATGGAGCAACTTGTCACACTGCTAATTCGGTCAAGGATTTCCTGGTACAGGCATTCGGGGAAGATAAAATCATTAGCAGGAGTTTCAGGTTCCTACGGTCTCCTCGGTCTGCAGATCTTACCCCGGCAGACTTTTTGTTGTGGGGATATTTGAAATCTCGGGTGTATAGATAAAATCCATCCAATCTCTCTGAACTGAAAGATGCGATCCACCGAGAGATGTCTTGCATACAACTGGACCTGCTGCACTCTGCCGTTGCTGGATTTGTGTTTCGCCTGCAGTCTGTTAACCTGTTCATTCTTTGACTTGTGTACATCAGCTCCCCCTATCGACTATTTTTGAGTTTTTTTTCTGTTTTAAAAAAAATTTCATGCCCTAGCGATACTAACCCTGCGAACAGTTTTTTTTATTTCGATTATTTTTCCGGTTCTTATGAATTTTTAAATTTTATACTGGCTTTTTGATCACCCGGTATTTTGTACATTTTACAGAGACACTACCTGGTATGCAGTAAAATATTAAAGGAAATAATCCCCTATATAATAATAGCCTAAGTTATCTATCCGTCTATCCTCGGATTTTTGAAGCGGTTGGGCCTGGAATGAATAGACGCCATATTGGATTCTTAATGAATTAAGGTTAGCAAAATTCAAAGCGAGTTAAAAAAACGTTTGAAATCCACCCCTTCCCCCCTTTTTCGATCGTTTAATGCCATAATTTCAAGCCCTATTTTCCCCGGTTAAAAACAGGCGATGATAGAACTCCAATTTACCACATTATAAGTAGTTGAAAAAAAAATATTTTTTTCTAGCATTATGACGTCATCTCTTTAATCATCTCGTTTAATCATTTCTTATTTTAAATTATATAAATATCGCCTGCATTATTTATATACATTATATATATATATATATATATATATATATATATACATACATACATATATATATATATATATATATATATATATATATATATATATACATACATACATATATATATATATATATATACAGCTTAGATTTAACGTAAATAATTTTCTTTTATATTTGGCTTAAATAATAGATTAGGTATACATATGTGATAATTTTAAATTTAATCATCGATTATTTTTTGTTGCAATGAAAATTTTATCACCCGTATGAACAACAAATTCTTTTCACAAAGGTCTAGGAGTCTATTTCACAGACTAATAAATATCTAGCGCTTAAGTTATATATGTTTGAAAATCAAGAAGTTTGTGTGTTTGTCTTTTATACATAACCACACAGTTTGCAATCGATTCTCTAAATTTTTGACATCATTCATATATACCGCCAAATAATCACTGTCAATATTAAAACCTCAGCTCTCCATCCTATCACGTAATAAAACAAGATAAATTAAGCGCGGCAACTAATATGCAGTCGGTAAAGATAAACAAATTTTTGAGCGTGTACCAGATAATTCTCAGCCACAAAAAACAAACCATTTTTTTACCTGCCTCATAGGGTACTTTACAATTCTGCAAAATTAAAAATTTTACTGATCCCTTCATATGACGGTCTATATGCTGGTACTATAAAATAATAAAATTATTTGTAGAAAAGTTAAGTATGATAATTTTAATGCTTGTGTGATAAATATTTTCACTTAATTTGAACACTTAAAATGTTATTAATATTTTAATGACTATTTTCAACAGAAAAATAGAGGAAATATTTAAATCACTTCTTGTGAAAGTAAATTTTTACAACAAATAAAAAAAATTGTAATGAAACTAGGATGCTTATTTTTTCTATCTCGAAAGATAAGTTAATTTATGAAAGCAATTTAGGTAGAGAAAAGTAACAAGTGCTGACTACAACACACTGTGATACGTTAAATGTTTTTATACGAAACCCTACTGTAAAAATCCTGATTCATTTCCTGCAAACGCAACAAAGGTTTAACGTTTGCTTGAGAATTCCAAAATAGGAAATGATATATTACCCAATTTCGGGTTTAATGTTAGTCTCTATACTTAAGCTCCTATGAATTTAGAAATCAAAACTTTAATTACAAGACTAGGAACTGGAGTACAAAGAGACACTTAGATGATTCGTGGACAAAAATTTTATAAGTTTTGACTTGGTTTCTTTACCTCCAGAGAATGAAAGAGTTAAAAATACACTAAGGTTTAATTTCAGTTTTTTTTTAAATTTTAATGATATTCTTATAATGAGAATATATACTGTTGTAACATAACACATTGAAGACACTAAAATTTGTTAAAAAAATTTTTGATTAAATAGAGTTCTTATTTGAAAAAATAAATTGAACTTTGAACTATATTCTTTAAAACGTTATAAACCACAGAAAACAAAAGCTTTTTTCTTTTTCGTTTTAAAGTTTGTAAAAAATCCAAACTGCATTTTCACTTAGACTAAATATTATTTATGTTACACAACTATTTCCAATTACACAATAGTTTATGAAATTCTTTTACGTTATTAAATATCTTTTACTATGTTTTACGTTATTAAATCTTCTTAATTCGAGAAAATACTTTCAGATTTTTAAAAACGTACACAATTTTATGACAAACGTGCCAAGTTTTAAGAATTCCTATAGTTTAAGTAAGAAATACATAAAAGAACTGCATCTGTATTATTTTTAATTTACTATTTCATTGAAAAAATATCTAATTGTAAGATATTTTCACAAGTTTTAAGTAATTATGACTGATAAAGAAAAAGGTTTCAGTACAGTAAATTATGTTATTAAAAAAGGTTTTTGTAATAAAACGTTTATTTAACGTGTTTTTAGAGTCAGTACAGTTAATTAATCACGTTATGGAAGAAAAAATATATTTTCGTAATAAAATGTCTATTTAACGTTTTTAGAAAAATAATATTTTTGGCCGAATTATATTATTTTGAAGGTTTTTTATTCTCTTAACGTGTACCTCTAAAATTGAAAAATAGTACATCTAATATCGTATTTTTTACATAAAATTATAAATTTCTCAAAAATAACCAAAAAAAATGTTTATAAACTATTTATTTTATTACCTGATAATTATTAATTGTTGAGAAAATAAAAATCATCGTTAGCAATTTTGAATTGAGTTTTCATTATCGTATTATAAAATATATTATTATATTCATACATTATAAAATGTAAAAATTAAAATGAAATTGTCTCATCTGAAGTTAAGAAATCTCCAAGAATTATAAATATTTAGGAATTAAATTATCCAGCACGATATTCAAAATCGAGTGTTATTGTAAAATCACTCCCTGTTTTAAAATTCTGAAGCATTTTCTGAAAATTCAACAAAAAATAAATTCCTGTTAGGGCATTTTTAATAAAATGAAAAATTCCATATTTTCGGATTTCATGGAAGTCGCTAATCTGTTATATGTAACTTAATCACTCGCTTTCAGAAAAATTGATGAAAACTGTTTCTTAATTCATTTCTCGGAAAAGTATATAGTTAGAATTAATAAATTAAAGTATGTATGAAATCGAACTAAGATACTCCTATCTATAATGCAAAAAGTAAGTGGATTTATGAAAGCAGTTTAGGTATTGAAAAGTAATAAGTGCTTACTAAAATATCACAGTAATCAAAACATTGAGTATGATGTTCAAAAAAATTTTAAATAGCTCCATATTATTAAAATATTATCAAATCTCAAGAAAAGTTTAATGCTTGAATGATATTTCCAAATTGTAAAATTACAAGTGCACAATTTCAGGTTTAATGTAAGTCGCTAGGGTCTGGTTGTCACTAGGGTAAGTTACTTAAGAGAAGCATCATAACTTTTAGCAATTATATTTTAGCTTTGTACTATATTTTTAGACATTTGTTGGCAACATTTAGTTTCCTAAATTTTAGTTTCCTATGTATAACATTATATCCATTTAGTGTCCTATGTATAAAACAATTTTAACAATAATGGTAATGAATATATGCAAAAAATTGATTGTTTGTAATTTTTATTTGAGTAAAAAAGAGTACTGAATGTAAATCACGCTTTTTATACCCATTTTACCCCACCAAACCCTACTCTTTTCAGACCTCTGAATTTTCTACCAATAAAAAATAATTGTACAGTAATAATCATTAATTTTGTTTAATTATAGATTTTATTTCTTTAAAACTTTAAAAAAATATTTCTCTTAGATGGTTTTTCATTAATACATTATAATCCAAACAAAAAGGAAAGAAAATCGATTTTTATCCAAAGTGGTGAAATCTCGATGTAAGATGATTTATCTAAACACAATATCATTTGTTTTTAATCGGGGTAAATTTTAGCGGAAATAATAATGAAAACAATTAGCTTTGGCCAGCTTCACGATCGAGCTCGAAAACCTTCGGTTCTGAGATTAGTGCTCTTACCGCTGAGCTACCGTGGGTCTGAATTTTTTTTTATACTGAAAATTCAAAACATCCTCTTGAAAATGTGTATTATCCTATTCTATTAGGAGTCACAGGGTTGGAAATAATCCTTCTTTCTCTTAAATAAATCAATTATAATATTAGTAAGTTAATTGTGTATAGAAGAGCAACATTTAATTTGAGTCAAATGCTAGTTAAAATTATCCGCAAGTGTAATTAATATATCCATCCTCATATAAGACATATTCAATAAAATTAGCCACAAGTGTAATTAATATATCCATCCTCATAAAAAATATTCAATAAAATTAACCGCAAGTGTCATTAATATATCCATCCTCATAAGAAATATTCAATCTTTCCCTCTTATAAAACTGTGATTCATTTTCCACCAACGGTACCAATGCTTAACGACTGTTTGTGAACACCAAAATGGGAAATGATAAATGACGCAATTTCCAGTTTAATCTATGTGTCCACACTTTAACACCTTTGAATTTGCAAATCAAAGGATTCATTACGAAGCCAGAAACTAGAGTAAAATGAAATACACACCAACCTTTAATGATATATTAAATTTTAGGATTTGGATGACGTTCTTTGTTCACAGATAAAAAGAAGCCTCCGGATTTCATATATTTATTTCGAAAATGATTATGTCGTAATAAAAATTAAATTTTCGCAGCTGAGTAACGTTATAATAATTTTACACAATACTCTCTATATGGACTGATAATAAAGTTATTGGTTCATTTCTAAAACACATGAAATAGCTTAATAATATGAATTTTTATTTGGTTAGATTTTAAAAATAAGGTTCATTAAGATGCATGCTCAGATTTTATAAAATGAAATAAAGTTTAATTTGATAATTTAATTGGCAGGCAGGCAAGCACACACACATGTATATTTGTATGTATTGGTTTGGAGCACTAAGGCCTACCTTTTTACTACACGAGGCGTAATAAGACCGGGATCTACTGCTTAAAGTCGATTCCAAATGGCTACGAACATCCATACCATAGTGTGATTCGAACCCACGAAATCCGATACCAAAGGTCAAAGCACTAACCATAGTTCAGATATATATATATATATATATATATATATATATATATATATATATATATATATATATATATATATCAGGTGTAAAAAAAGGGTAGTTTGAAATTACGTGAGTTAAAAGCGTATTTAAAAAGGGAACTCTTTTATAATAATAAGATAAATGAAAAAGGCCCACGCTCGCGTAAGATTTTGGGATAATCCGGTCAGGCGGAAGCATTTTTGAGCTACTTGATGAGCTTGCAAACAGATAGGTTTTCAGTGAGAGCGTGGACAGGGAGCTGTAAACAACACTCTACGCGTTTTTTCGACGGAAAAGTGAAAATGGCGCAAGTTTTACTTTAACGACGGTTTTCCAGTCGCCTGAACTCTGGATCAGGACATGTTTTGTGCGCGCGTGCGCGCGTGCGTGCGTGCGTGTGTGTGTGTGTGTGTGTGTGTGTGTGTGTGTGTGTGTGTTCAGATGTTACTCAACAAAATGTTCAAATATAGAAGACGATATTATTAGAAATGATAAAACGATATATTTTAAATTATTATCATTTCCAATTTTAGCAAATTTTATTATTTTTATAAATGAGTTATGAAGATTTCCTTTTATTTCCTTCAAGGTTCTATAAGCCAAGCGACAAATTCTAAATATCATTAACCATTTAAATTTTTGTATGCATAATAAACATTTCAATTTGGATTACTAAATAACAAAATGTTTATAAAATTGTTTGTTACATTGTTTATAAATTCCTAGAAAGTATTGCATTAAAATTTTAAACTCTTTTCTCAATAAAGGGATTTTTCACTTTAACACATTAAAAATGAAAATGAGAAAAACTATAACCTTTGGTTCTCTAATGTAGCAAAAGCTAGATTTTTTATAGTCATTTGCGAATAGAAGAGTAATAATTTTTAAGCAAAAGATGATTAATTTTAGTCACGACAATAAATTAAACATCCCACATGATATGCGAAAATAGAATAAAATTCCTTCTTATTGTAAAAGCATGATTAATTACCTACAAACTGTACAAATGCTAACGGTTGTACGGAAGGTTTAAAGTGTGAAATGATAAATCACACAATTCAAGCTTTAATCTATGTCGCCACAATTGAGCGCTCCTGAATTTGCAAATCAAAGGTTTAATTGCAAAGTCAAGAACTAGAGTAAAAGTAAATACATAGCATATTAAAGGACAGAAAATGTTTTAGTTAGGAATTACTTATTTTCACATGCCGCAGTGTATGTCTTTAATTGGAAAACGATATTTTTTATAAAAATATAAATTTTATGACTCCCAATTTACCCTATTTACAAAAGAAAGTTTTAATCATTTGACACTATATTTTCTATTGCAAATTCTGATATTTTTTATATTTTCTTAGTTCTTCAATAAAATGTAAAATATACTAAGAAAAATAATTTACTTCTGCATATATACTAAGATATTTAAGGTTTATTTTAAAGTATACTATGTTTTTATAGAAAATAACACATTTTAATTTGATGTTTTAATAGGAATAAGGTTTATACTATTAAGAAATTATACATTGTAGCATTGATGAGAATAAATGTTTTCAGATTCCGTTACTCTCAGACAAAGGAATTGGGATTGCGTTTACGAGAAAATTGGAAAACCTCAATAACAGAATAAAGTATAAAATGTAAAACCTGCGGAAATAAAGTACAAATGGCTATAGGACGTAATCAGGTATGATTTGAGTTTCTTCGAGGGAGTAACAGTCTGAATGAGACAGGAATCAGGAACTTATATAAGAAGATTTAGTCGTAATTTCGTTCAATATACTTTTACTTGAGCCTTACGTACTTTGAATATATATATATACCATAC
>CM063511.1:6559510-6562010 GCA_032207245.1 Pardosa pseudoannulata
ATTTCTTCAGTAGCTGAACTTTGTAATAAAATTTTAGATTATCGTAATTTTTGTGATTGTCCTCGAATGTAGTAGTTTATTGGCAATGAATAAACCAAGTAATAAACTTCTAGAAGCAATATATTGCCCAGTGAGCGCTGTAGTAAAATGTTAAATCCCCTAACATTATCTATAACAATAAGTACCTTATATCACGACTGCTACCAATGGATTTAAATGTTTACATTTGTACAATTAAGATATTTTTTCTTAAAATTTTTCATAAACATTTTAAAAAGCTGAAAAATTTTACTAAATTTAACAACTTATATATATATATATATATATATATATATATAGTTGTCAGGATTTAAAATGTAGATTAATTTTAAGAGATTTTAATTAGGGATTCTTTTATTGAGAGTGACGCGACATGAGGAGTTAGCCACTTAAATACGGCTCATGCGCAGTGATCTGGGCAGAGAGCAGTATGCACTTTCCACGGTCAGACCTGTAGCTCCCCGAAGCAATTAAACCTGCTTTTGTTAGAAGTTGGGCGCCAATGTGAGAAGCCATTGTAGAGTAGTACACATGAGATTTAAATAAAGAAAAGAAGTGGTACTCCGAACCCTAGTGACGTTACTGGACCCTGATACGGATATATCACACACACACACACACACGCATATATATATATATATATATATATATATATATATATATATATATATACATATACATGTAAATATATATATACATATATATATACATATATACATATACACACATACACATATATACACACACACACATCCTGCGATACTAACCAACGCAATTAAAAGTGATTATTAATATAAACTTTCGGGCGATGCAATCCTTTTACCGTAAAAAATTGGCGACTATCTTTTGTTCTTTCTTTATCTTTGGCAAGTACAAAAATACAAAAAAAGTTTTTATAAAAAATAAATTATTAAGTTAAATTATTAAGTTAAAAAATAATTTAGTGACGCTTCTTTCAGCGTTAACAGGTGAAGAAGCACAAAATATCGGCAGGCTTACACACTTATAAATTGTCATGTACGGATATTTCACCTCAGAAGCGTTTAGTGTAACTTGCTAAATAAACGTGATTATTACCTCAAAATTCTTAATTTGTACTCTCGATCACCTTACTTACGACTATGAATTCTCTTGACTTTGTTATATGCTAAATTGACCATCATATATGCAATATATATATATATATATATATATATATATATATATATATATCAACATACATTATAGACATATACACTTCATTGTAGCTATATAATCATTTAAAAGTTAGCACATTTTATATAAAATTCACTTTAAACTATTTTAAAGGACTAGTGTAGAAATATATAGTGAGAGTATAAATATATAATAAGTATATAATATAAAAGTATATAATGAAAGACATACACTTCATTGTAGCAATATAATCATTTTAAAGATGGCACATATTATATGAAATACACTTTAAACTATTTTAAAGACCGAGTGTATGAATATATAAGTATGTAATATAAAATTATATAATGAAAATGGAGATAATTATTTTATTATTAATATAAATATAGCTCAATACTTAATATATCAGAATTTGTCAATTATTGATAAATAATTGACTACTATATATGAATAATCTAGCATATATTATACGCCCTCATTCAAAGTAATACTCGTCTAAAACCATTAAAATTAAACAAATTTCTAATCGTAATATATCATTCACGTCAAAAGTTCTAAAACCTTTTTTTTTTTTTTTTTTTTTTACGGAGTTTTTATTGTAAACAAGTTTCCATGAATACACCACGAAATTAAATAAATCCCCTATAGCCTAAGTTATCTGTCCGTCTGTCTTCGAATGGATGAAGCGGTCGGACCTGGAATGGACAGAGGCATCTATATTGGATTCTCGATGAGTTAGGATTAGCAAAATTCAAAGCAAATCTTTAAATCGTTCGAAATCTCCCTCTTTTTGAGCTTTTAATACTATTATTTCAAGTTCTATTTGCTCCGGTTAAGAGCATGCGAATAAGTTTATCACATTATAAATAGATAAAAATAACTTTTTTTGCTACCATTATGACGTCATACCTTGAACCATCTCATTGAATCATTTCTTATTTTAAATTATTTTAATATCGTCTGCATTATTTTCATACGTTTTATCACTGAACTTAGATATTACGTAAAACATTTTCTTTTATATTTGCCTTAAATAATAGATAGGTACATATGCGGTAACTTTAAATTTAAACATCGATTTTTTTTTTTTTGTTACAATGAAAATTTTAATACAGTTATTAACCGAAAACTCTTTTAATAAAAGTCTAGGAGTCTATTTCACGGACTCATAAATATCTAGCGTTTGAGTTATATATCTTTGAAAATTAAGAAGCTTGTTCGTTTGTGGGTCTGTTTATTATACATAAACACACGGTTTGACTTAGTAAATTCAATGTGATTCTAAACTGCATTCACAGTATCGGGA
>CM063511.1:6572010-6604510 GCA_032207245.1 Pardosa pseudoannulata
AATTAATATGGTAACTCCAGAAAAGTAATAGGAAGTATTCCTAATATGCATCAAAATTTATGTTTTTATGTTCTTATAATTTTTGCAAGAGATTGATTATATGAAATTTATTATTATTATTATGAAATGTCAAAATAAATATATAATATATCTGAATATATCTATCACAAATAAAAGCATTTCACATCAAATATTTAGTCAGTCAGTAAAATTAATATGTTAACTCCAGAAATGTAGTATAAAGTATTCCTATTATGCATTAAAATTTACATTTATAGGTTCATTATAATTTTCTGCATAATTTTGATTATTATTGCTTAATATGAAATGTCAAAAGAGATATAAAATATTATGAGTAAATATATCTACCACAAATAAAAACATTTCACATCAAATATTTAGTCAACAAAATTAATATGTTGACTCCAATATGTTAAAAAAATGCTTAAAGAAATAGTTAAATTTTTTTTTCAAAATTATTACTATATTGTATGTCGTTCCCGTAAATATTGTTTGAAAAATTCTAAATTGAGATCTTAAATATTAATTGAGCAGATTCGGCTATATTACTAATTACACAACTATATTCTTATCGCGCTTTCTCTTTTAGCGATTTCAATACAAAGATAATTTAACGGGAGCACATATACATAAATGGAAATTCAAATCTGTAGTGCAATGCAAAGCTTTGAAAACAGTGTTTAAAATGAAATAATCAAAATCTAATAACTAAATACGATAACGAACAAATAAGCTGATTTCAGCTTTAATTTGTAAATACTTGCACATATATAATGTTGCTTTCCTCTGCAAATGTTTGACTGAAAAATGTTGCATTTGCATCGGGATCACACGAGCAGGCTTGTCACAAAAGCGAAAACTTTACGTCTACACTGCTGCTGCAGAATCGTTTAATAAGAGAGAACAATTTGCGAAAATCTATGTTAATTGTTTTCGCTTCCCTCCCTTTGTAAGTGAAGGGATTTTAGAGCGGGGATACACAGATACAAACGGCGCACTTTAATTAATCATTGTGCTCCCGAATTTTTTCGAAAGTGATGTGCATTAATGATATGCCTTCCAAATATCAACGATACTTTCGCATTATATAGGGTGAATTTAATAGTAAATTTTGTGTTACATATATACGTATAAATATAGATTTATATACATGCATTTATCACATTAAAATATAAATAATTCAATGAATGAATGTGTGTGTGTGTGTGTGTGTGTATATATATATATATATATATATATATATATATATATATATGTGTATATTATATATATCACACACACACACACATATATATATATATGTGTGTGTGTGTGTGTGTGTGTGTGTGTGTGTGTGTGTGTGTGTGTGTAATAATTATTTCCTATATTCACAATAATTATGCAGTCCCTATTGTTTTTACTTGCCCAGGCTACTGCGCAAGGAGAAAGCTTATTAGCCGGCAGTAAGAAAAATGCAGTCGGCCGGCTTTAAAGAGAACGGCACACATCTAATTAAAACTTTATTTCAGAGCTGCTAAAACGGACATTTTTACTAGTCAACGACAGACAAAAGAAAAAAAAATCATTCTGCTCAAACAGAGGTGCACCCCAGAGCTAAGACGGGAAGAATTTTCCCACTTACTCAGGGAATTTAAGTGTTAGATCAGGAAAAGCGCGGAGTCATTTGCCGGCGACAGCTGGGAAACGTGTTGAACAAACAGAAAATTTACATTTATAGGATAGAAAAATTTGGGAAGAATTTTAAGTCGTGAATATTCTTTTTATTAAGACATTTAGAGGCTGGGAAAAAGATTTTAAGGAATTAGAATGGGAGAGATGAGGTTTTTAAGGAAATATTAAAGTTAGGTAATTTTGATATATTGCATTATATATATATATATATATATATATATATATATATATATATATATATATATATATATATATATATATATATATATATATATATATATATATATATATGTGTGTGTGTGTGTGTGTGTGTGTGTGTGTGCGTAGCTTGTATTCATGCATCTATTTGTAAACATTACTCTAAATATCACGCACACACACACATATATGACACATTTATACTCACAAATGTGTCTGCAATTCCAAAATAATCCCAGAAAAGTGATTCTATATTGTTTTATTTTGGGGTATTCTTAAAGATATTATCATTAAATATTTATTTCAAATTAGTCATAACTATGTAATAAACATATTCAAGAGAAAAACTTCTTAAATTGTATTAAATTGCAATAATACTTTCTTATAATTAAAATAAGACTATAAATTAAAAATCTCTGTTTATTTACTTCCTCTCTGTTTATTTAATAATTGCAGCTTTGTGAAATTGTTCTTTTCTTCATAAACTAAGTTATTGCATGACAGACTAATTAAATTAATAGATTTTTTTTGTGATTACAAATCTCAACTAATATTTTTAAGTGATTCCTGTTGAGGATTATCTAATTATTACATAATTTTAAACAGTGACAAAGTTACATCCTGTATCAGAAATATAGAAATTAAATATGCTCTTTTAAGTTAATAAATTATTATTTTTCACATCTTTTAAAAATAGTTGTTTTTAATTAAATAGAAATATTCGTGTTTATATTTGAATTTATTATTCCAATTGAAGAAAATATTTTCTTGTGAAATCAGGCAGTTTTATTAGTTTCCTATTATAAAGATTGTTTTATTTTGCTGTTAATATAAAAGTAATGCTTTTTTTTTCATTATTTATATTGTAGAGCATAGTGATATTTCAAATTACTCCATAAATTAGACGTATCTTTCGAAAAAACTACTCAGAAATCTAAATTGCAAATCAATATATTTTCACTGATTATTTTGCTATTTTCATCCCCGGTAAACCAAAAAAAAAAACTGCAAAACATTACTTTTTGTTACATTTTTTTATATAATTTTATGATATTTTTGGCAATCAACGCCATTCCTAGTATTTATTTTTCATCCCGATATTCAGCCGTTTCACCTGACGCCTCCGATATAAGTAGAAGATATGAACAAGCCAGCGATAAGCTATGGCTCACAGGTTTGGTCATATGCTTTTTCCCTCAAGCATCAAAATTCTCCACGTAGATTAAAATAAGATTTTAATACGTATTGCCAAGGCTCCATGCTACCTTTGTAATAACATCATCCGGCGTTAATGCTCTCAAAATTTCAATAAATTTTTTAATACTTTAAATTATATTCCTAACGAGATTGTTGCGGAGCTGCCGGATTACGATTTCGCAGATCCGGAATTCAAAAAGAAACCTATTCACTCTTTACTCATCTAATTTTTTTTTGTTCTTATTTTCAAATATTTTTTCAAACATTCCAAATATATTTAAGTATTTTTGGGCTTTAAACACATTAATATATATTGGCTAAACAATCTTGTGTACCAACAACTTCATATTTCACAGTCTTAGGCTACGCCTAAATGTATAAAGGACTTAAAGAGGATGGGAGCAACTGGACTCTATGGGCCCTTCGATCCAGAGATTTTTATCAGTAAGCATAAAAATGACAACTAGCTGAAGAATAAACAACTAAAAGAATAAAGAAGAGATAGAAGGGAGTGTCCGTGCGTTCATAACACAAAAAGATAAGAATATCAAAACAACTTAAAAAATAAGAATTTATAAGAAGATACAGAAAAAAAAATTATTAAAACTTTTAGAATAATGACAACCAGGGTGACAGAACCGTGAACCTGAGCCTTAAGAGGAATAGACACTCTAACAATTGTGCCACGCCCACATAGGGTGAGTAGATTTAAAGTCGAGCAGCATTAAACAGACGTGTTATTTGAATAATTCGCTCCGCCCTCGCTATGAGGGAGGAGAGACAAGTCAGAACGAAACAGAGTCTCTTTGCTCGGGTACGTTACGATACATGATATTGAGATCCTTAAATTATATCAATATTTGACCGTATATTGATAAACGATCTAGTCATCCTATACTTATATTTCTAACCACTTAGTACCGCTCTGATACAACTTCCTGTCTGATTAAATTGTTTATATGAACTAAATGAAATGGGATTGGAGGTTTTGTATTTACTTTACAGCAGAAGTTACATTACAATTTACAGCAATATTATCTGCGGTTCAAGTAATAATATTATTTAGCATTTTATTTTTTAGACCAGAATTAAAAGAAGGCGGGGCTTAAGTCTTAATTACTAAGAACAAATTTATAAAAATTTGGTTGCATTAAATTAGATGCACATTTAAATATATTTTGTGTCTAATTTATGGATTTGGATTTATTTTTATTGATAGTAAGCCTGAGGGAAATTTTAACTACAGTGAAACACTAATTTTGTAAAATTCTCCGAAGTTGTAAATTATGAGATACAAGAAAAATGTAAATTATTGTACTTATTTCATATCATTTATCAATTTAAAAATTTTATGTGAAATACTACATAGTTCTAATAAATAATGCATTTCTAGAAAAAAAAATAAATTGACAAAAGTAGTCTTCAATCCTTACAATCATTTATATTATCCAGCTAAATGTTCATAAAATTAAAAAAAAATCATTAGATTCAAATAAATTGTTTACAGAAACATAATAAAGGAAATTTGGGGATTTTGTATTAGTACTATAAAACTAATGCAATATTTCCTACATTTCGAGTTACAGAGGTAGTTAATATTATAATTTTTACAGCATACTACAATAAAGAAAAGGCGGGGCTTAGGTATGAATTTTTCATAAACATCTGTTTATCAAAATCTAATTTCATTGTATTTGAAACATATTTTTAATATATTTTAGTTTGTAACTATTGAGTCCGGAGTTATTTTTGTTATACTTAAACTTCAGTAGTATTTTAAACATAATTAGCACTTAACTTTTTAATATAATCCAAAATTTTTGCTCATAAATAGCGAGATACGAGAAATAATTATAATTTACTGTACTTATTGCATTACATCTAAGTAATTAACTGTTCGCTGGAATTTTGGAAAGAACATTAGTAAAAACATCTTAAAATCCTTTGGAAATAACAAAAAACTTAATAAACTTGAATAGCGGGAAGTGAAAGTTATAGAAATCTATCTTATCATTTTACAACCTTACTACTCTCCACATACTTTAAAGGCTTTAAAGGTGTTGTGGCAACTGGACCATATAGACCGAGACACATTCTTACAATTGTGTAACATAATAAAAAAATACACTACCATTATATTTCTTATGCTTGTTTATTGCTGATCCGATTGAATGATTTATTAGATGATTATTTGCTATCAAATGAATCAAAAATTTCGTTTCCTTAATATTTTCCCAAATATAGAAACAGAAATAACTCTTTAGAAATATAATAACTAAATTTTTAAGATCCATCGAGATTTAAATTTTATAATTATGATTTTAATGTAAACTTATTCATTCAATTATATTAAAAAATTGATAAGTGCTTCTGAGAGAAAAATATGTTGTATACAATTGATAAGTAACACGCAGAACTCTCAAGAAGCAAGCTAACGAACTATATCAACACTTGGGCATAACTTTATTAATAACATTATGGTTCTGTTTTATTCCTTACATAACGTTATTTTTTATCAATTTGCACTATTTCTTTATACTTTGAGGAATATATAGTTCTCTGTCAATTAGGTCTCTTGGAACTGGATTAGAGGGCTCGGCCCAGGAAATCCAGTTGACCTACCGTCCTGAAGATCTCTTGCAGGTATTATGTATATAATTCAATGGAATGGAGAAAATATTTAAATTAGTACTTTTAGACATAAATGTGTCTTAATGAAATTTATAAAAAATCCAAATACATACATTCACACTCACATAAAAATACAGTTATTTCTAATAACACAAACTTCAATATTATTATTCATTTGCATTGATTTATCGACAAAAAACCAGCAAGAGATCTTAATGACAGATAACTACACATTCCCTGAAGAATAAAGCAAGTAAATAGTGCGAATTCATAAAAAATAATGCTTTAAAAGCGTTATGTAATGAATAAAAATGCCACAATGTTTTTCAAATCAATGCAATAGCAAAATAATCTATTACGTAATATATTCGTACAGAGACGAAAATAATGATATAAAACAACAAAGGAAGGCTGAAATTAATTATTTATAAATTCATTTATATATTTCAAATATTAAATTTTTTTTTGTAATTGTAGAATAATTATTCGATACATAAAAAAAGAAACCAGACATATTTTGTTATTATTGTAAAGATAAAAGTATACCAGTCAAATAGAAATGAAAATAATTTCTTGTAACTACAGACGAAACATTCAGGGTTTAAATATTAATGGAGCTGTGTATGTTTCTTGATTGAATTATTTTATTTGGTTATTAAAAAAAATAAGTATTAAATAATTACTTTTATTACATCTGCGTACTTCAAAAAGTAATTTTATGCATAATAATATTAAAAACTGTTTGTATATTTCAGCATTTATAATGAAAATGATTTTATTTTAAATAAATCTATATTTGTAAATAGTATTTCTGCATATGTTACTTTGTATAAACTATTTAATTATCTAATACGAGAATGTCTATATATAGATACCTGGGTGCTGTGTGCTTAGTCTGGAAACTAGCACTTCTTGTAACCAACCTCCCCCTATAACAAACATGCTATTTTTTATACACGTTTTATAAAAAATTGATTTTTCTTTAAAAACACTAAAGAAAAATACATTCGCATAAAATTACATATATTTATTATTTTTTTTTAAAGTTTCATTGATTTCATCAACAGAAATCGGCAAAAAGCAATTTTATCACTAAGCTATTTTATTTCGTGATATCATTGGGCACGAAAAATATTTGGCCTATAGCAAATGAGACACGTATTGTTTAATATCGTTAACGGGATACCCTAATGCAAGTGTCTAAAAACTGTATATAAATATAATTTGTGTTAAAACTTGAATGTCATTGTTTGGCCTTCATTAAAACAATAAAGCATTGAACAATATTTCATTTATAAAACAAATCTTATAAAAAAATGTAATACATAAAAGTAGTCAATCTTCTTGATTGTCCCTCTCTCTCTTCCAATAGAATGGTATTTTCGTATCACCTGGCCCTGACGAACTTATCCCCAGTTATGAAGGTATATAATATGACAAGTGAATGTTCATAATGATATTATAGGTACTCAAGATGCCAGTAAAACATAAATTGAAAAATGAATACTTAAAGTGAAAGGGTATTTAAAAAATAGTAAAAGAAGTAATACTAATTTTAAAAAAGCAAAAAATAAAAGAAGTAATAAATGTTGATAAATGCGGCTAAATATGATAAGTGAGAAAAAATGAGTAGATGAGATAACTTATGAGTAAATGAGATTAAATAATTAAAATAAAATAAGAGAGTAAAGAGTGTAAAAATATTTAAAGTACAAGTGTTGAAAAACATGAAATTGAATTTAGGATTACTATTAGAAAAAATTAACAAGAGAACTAAGAAATGTATATAAAAAAAAGTGATTAGAATGCAGTGGGCGTTACCAAAATCAAAAATTGTTCTAATGGTTACACAATGATAAAAAAGTTTGAATATTAGTGTGTTTAAAGCGCAATAATTTGTTTTAAACTTTATATTAAAACAAGTTAGCTTAATAAAATAGGATATTATTAAGCTAACTTTAAAAAAAGATCCTTTTTTTAACTCGCATTCTTGTAAACACTGAAACAATCTTGATAAAATGTAACATTTTATTTATTGAATGATTAAGAACATAAGTAATGCGGTTCTATAATAAATAGGTTAAAGAAATAGATCTTGCATAGCGGTTGTAAAAGTGGTTTTATTTCTTTTCATTTCTTGTTGTGCTGTTTTATATGAATATTACTTAGTATGTAAGCAATGACTTGGTTTTACAAAAGATAAAAATTAATAAATCATTGAAATTAGTACCTTATACTATATTTATCAATATATATTTTAAGGATATTAAAACTGTTAATCTTAAATAAATTAATAATGTAGATCCCCATTGTTGAGAACACTGTATTGTGTTGTTATTTCAAAGTAATATCCAAGATTGTTCTACCCATTGTCTAGAAACAATACACTTCCTGTGTTTAATGACAGTTAGGTTAGTGCATTTTATTGTAGCATATATTAACAACAATATAATTTAAATAAAGAAATTTATAACATATACCCATGGCAATATATAATACATATGTATTATACATATGTATATAATGTATATAATACATATATATATACACACACACGCACACACACGCGCGCGCACACACGCACGCACACACGCACGCACACATATTTATATAACATTTGTTTG
The DNA here is from genome assembly GCA_032207245.1 of Pardosa pseudoannulata. Lineage (NCBI taxonomy): Eukaryota > Metazoa > Arthropoda > Arachnida > Araneae > Lycosidae > Pardosa > Pardosa pseudoannulata. The sequence continues at coordinate 6,580,353 of CM063511.1, forward strand.
TAACTATAAAGATATATAATATGGATGAAATATGAAACAAAAACTATTTTCTCCGGTTATTTCTTTAATGAATAATTAACTCGAAATATTTGATAACAGGTTCGTTGTTTAATTATATATGTATGGTGCTGATTTGTTTTAAAATGCAAACACATATTTTACATCAATATGGAACATTAATTAGCACCATTTTGTTTAGTTTAAGGTTAGTATATTTTATGGTTTCTCGTTAACGGAGAGCTCCTCCTTTGTTCAAGTTTTATAAACGTAACAGTTTCAACATTACATAATTGAACAAATAGATATTGTATTGAGGTTATTAAATGTGTCAATTTTGTGTTAAAAGGATGTTATATTGGATTTATTTAATAATTATATAAAATGTAAACAAGACAAACATACAAAATAATTTAAAACGATACATTTTCTAGTACCTGATAATTTATAGTACGTATTAATTGCATTTTACAGTTATTATTAAAAATTTTGTTTTGTTACTGTAAATATTTTTTGTTGTGGTGCAAGTAATTGTTAATTCTATACGTAAGAATTCTTATTATGTTTATATTGTTAAGAGCACTGAATTTTATCTTGAATTGGAAATACAATTTAAGAAGTAACAATTGTTTTATTCTAGGTGTTTAAATAGTTAAATTATATATTGTATTTGTTCTGTGTTTAATAAATACAGAACAAACATTTACCATTCAGTTCTGTGTTTATATTTAATCATTCATATTGTGTTATGATACTATAGCTAACTACATTCGGGAGTGAAGACTTACTGCAAACGTGCTATTAAAAGTCGACACTCAAGCACATACAGAGAAAATATTTACTAGAGAGTCGATACAAAAGGTCGACATTCACGCGTGTGAAGCTAAAAGACTTACTACAAATGCAATATAAAATGATGACGCCCATGCATGTATGTGCAGAGAAAAGACTAATACAAACGCCATATACAAATGTCCACTATGTAGGATTTGACTTATTACTATAAACTCAAAGCAATCTCAGTTCCAAAATTTAAAAGCAGAGTTTACAAAGACAATGTTTCAACTAAAATTTGGGTAGAATCCCAGTTTGGGGGCCCCCAGTTCAGTTGGCACGCCAAGCGTGGACGATGTCGCCAAATACTAAAATCCCAGTTCCGGGGGCCTGCCACCATGTTTTTGGCTCTATTTTTGCACAAGTGATTGCCAAATTGTCGCCAAGTGATGTTTACAATTTGTGCTTCGTTTTGTATAAAGTTTATACCCAATTTCAAACCATATTTTGAACAAAAAATAATGAAATGAATGAAATGTGACTTAATTTGAATTAAAATTAAGAAACAATTTTGAATAATAAAGTTCAAAAAGCAGTAAATAAAAATATAAATGTGAAATATAACATCTCTTGTTACCCTTCGAACATTAAGCATAAAATATAAAATAAAGCACTCAATTTAAGTATCCCGCGTTGTTGGTGGATATAAAAGATTTATTTGATTTTAAAAATCCTGAAAAGCGTCTTGCGTGTTCACGTGTTACCAAGAGCAAGGTTTATCAGAAAACTGGGTACTAGAATTTGGCGACATCGCTCACGTTTGGCGTGCCGACTGAACTGGGGCCCCCTAAACTGGGATTCAGCTAAAATGTGGGTAGAATGTTCGAAGATATCAAATATTTATTAATAATCCAGCCATGACAATTATTAAGAACATATATGACACCACGGAATTTACAACAATATATGTAAATATTGAATTCCTAAACGCATGTATAAAATTTGCTTTTAATAAAATGTAAGAAAAACCTTCATTGTTGATAATCTTTACCAGAATCTTTAGAAAATTCAAAAACAAATGAAATGAATTTTCTCTAATCTCAAATCCCTTGAAAATATAAAAGAAACTTTATGTTCTAAACTTTATTTAGAAAATATTTCTGAGTTGGGGAGGAAGTTGGTATGATACAAATACATACATAGATTTTTACTTCAATACCTTATTAGCATAATCTAAACACAATGGGAAAAATACATTCATTTACGTTTGTAGCAACCTTCGTCTGAAATAAGATTTGCAAAATTTATACAATTCTTGTTATCCATTTTTTTCTATAAGAATATGATTTAATACTCATGAAAATGGATGAGAAAGTTTCAAAAAGAAATAAAATAAATTACATGTTTTTTTTTATATACCGTAGTTTTATTATTGATAGAATTACTCATTTTTATATCATCTTAAGTCACATGAGAATTATTTTTAATGTTTGTTGGAATATATTTTTTTAACTTATTTGTTTTATGGAAATGATATATATTTTGAACAAATCTGGTTTGTGAATAGAGTTTATTACTGGAAATATATTAGTATCAATAAAAAAAAATGTGAAACAGAATTTGAATCAATTTACATGAAATAAAATATTCTATAGAAATAATTTTTTCTCCGTTTGTGCTATGGTAATGTTAGAAATTTTCTTTGTTTTTTTAATTCAAATGTCAAACAAATATATTAATATTATTAAAATATATGAATGAATAGTAGTTTTTATTCGCATCTAAATGTGCATAGTTATTTCTATACATTGTTATTTCCTAAACAACTACCAATATAATTTTTTGAGAACCTCTTGATTGTCGGGCTATACCCAGAGAGGTCTTTTGTGTGCTGATTGGTAGAAACCTCTTGATTGTCGGGCTATACCCAAATAGTCCATTTGCATCATCACCATTGATGCCTTTGATGAATGTTTTTGAAGTGCCAGGACAGATATGAAAAATGAGCACCCTCTTACATTTATGTAACATAAATCTTTAAATTAAAAAAAATTAGTTGCTTAAGTTTAATAAGAATTAGAATTGAAAAGATTAGACTAAATAAATACGGAAATTGAAACCAATTTTCAAGATCCCTATAATCTTCATAATCTTGTATGTGTGGGACTTTTGCAGATGAGTTTACATACTTTATTTAATAAACAAACCTTCAGGATTTTTGGCAGTATATCCAGGTTTTAAAATGGAAGAATCCGTTTTACAGTTTGAGATTTTATAGCTTTATGGTGACTTTTAAATCTTTCAGTTGCATTAATTATTTAAAAAAAAAAATCTTTCAAAGTTTTCGTTAATTTTTTAAATCACTTTAATATACACGTTTGTTTATGATTTTTAAGAAATAGAAATAAGAAAAAAATATTTCAAATGTTATGAATATACAGATAATTCTGAAAATAAACACATTATTATCCATTTCTTCCTTCCAATTCCTTCATATATATATATATATATATATATATATATATATATATATATATATATATATATATATATATATATATATACATACATGCATACACTTAATGTGTGCATAAATATTATTTTTTAATTTAATAATAGTTCGCAATATTTTGTGTATTACACGCATAAAATTCAAAATATTGGAAGAAATATATAAATTTAAATAAATTTTAAAGAAATAGTTTTCTTCCCTAAGTCAAATTTCATCCTTTTTGAAATTAAGAAAATATTTCATTTCATACTCAAAATAGTGAGTTTAAGAAATTGCTCTTTCAAAATTAAAATAATTCTTAATTACAGAAAGGCATTTTCTTTGCATTAGCCTTCGAAATAGCCTGTTACGCTTTAAATGTCTAAACTGCAGCCGTCCAATTACACCGAGAATGTACTAATGTAGTTTGCATACCTTACCACAGCTGTCGTATAAATCCGGAGATTAATTAACAGACTAGATTTCAACTTGTCGTAACGCTGACTTGCATGGTTGGTACACTGCTGACACGATGCTGACATTGCTTTTGGATTTACAGTCAGGGAAATCCTAATACTGCCGTGCTTTTCACTTATTTATGTCATTTGATGAATGGAATAATCTCCTTTATGTTGAGACCTTTCTTGAAGGTCACTTATATATATATATATATATATGAATTTACATATACCGATTTATTTTATGTATCTTTATATAAATCAAATTTATCAGTTTTTATGTAATACAAGTTTAATTGAGATCTTAAATGGATCATTAAATTTGTTTCTACTATCATAAAAGAGTACATTTTATAAATATATTTGTATTACAAATTTAATTGAAAACGTTTCTTTCATAATATAAAGTAATTTCTGCTCTCAACGTTTCACTCTCAACTGTGGAGTGAGTGGGCTTTAATTAAATATTCTGTCAAAAAAGAGTTTATGCATATTACAGACTTTTTTAAAGCACTTTTACTAAAAAGAGAGCAGATGGCTGTGAGGTTTTTAGATAGCCTTGGATATTAATTTAAACTATTTCCAGGAAATATTGTTGATACATTGCAGGCATCATATTTAATTTACGGAAATATGTTGTGAATTATGTTTTTAATATGAATCTTTAGGGTATGTTTCACTAATATAGATATAGAGTAGCAGATAAGTTAATTTTGTGATGGTACTTGTGATTTTACAAATGTGTTTCGGAATATTATATTTTATATAATTTTGATTGAGATATCAATTGAATAAATATCACTTATTTGATATCTTTAAAAATACATTATATATCTATGTATATGTATGCATTATTATTTTTATATTAGTATTTCATATTAATGGTAAAAATAAAGCAATTTTAAACCAATAGGATGCAATTTAAGTTCTTAACATTTCACACTTAACTGTGGAGTATGATTTAATTAAATATTCCGTCAAAATAGAGAGTTAATATACATACTCCAGATATTTTAGAATAACTTTCATAAAATAAGTGATGTCTTTCTCTCTTGCAATAGAATGCTATTTTTGGAGCTTCTGACGGACATATCTCTAGTTTTGAAGATACATATGACAAGAGAGCGGTTAATAATGATATTATAGGTACTCAAGATGCCAGTAAAACATAAAATAAAAAATGAATAATTAAAGAGAATGAGTATTTAAAAAAATAGCACGTGGGATAATAATAATAATAGTAATAATAATAAAGGCAAAAAATTAAATAAGTAATAAATGTTGATAGTAAAAATATAGAAAGATGAAAAATTAATTAAATGCGATAATATATGAGTAAATGAGATTAAATAATTAAAAATAACAAATAAGTGGTAAAGAAAGTGAGAAAATTTAAAGTATAAGTGTTGAGAGACATGAAATTTAATTTAAGATAACTATCAGTAAAATTAAATAAAAAAAATTGAAAAGTATATAAAATAGTGTTTATAAAGCAGTGGGCGTTACCCAAGTCAAGGAATGCTCTAATGGATAGACAATAGAAGCTATCTATGGATATAACCTATGTTTAAATCACAGTAAAAGCCTAAAAAAATATCTAAGAAAAAATAAGAAAAACAAATTCATAATCTTGACAACCGCAGAAAATTGGAAAGTTTAGAAACAAAACGTTAAGTAATGAGCCCCGAGGCTCCTTCTGAACTCAAGAACAGCAAAATCATAATCAGCAGTTCAGCTATGATTTCTTTTCATTTTCAAGATTACTGAGAGAATTAAAAATATATCCGAAATTTTGATCACTAGATGGGTTTGAATATTAATATAAAATGTTTCCATGAAATATTTTTGATACATTGTAGATATTATGTTCAATTTATAAAAATGTACTGTAATTAAATCTTTTGAAACGAATACCTACTGTACTTTTCCCCTGAATGGACAAAAAGTTTCTTTTCGAAATAAGTATAAAATACTGTTTGTATTCAAAGGTATGCATGCACTCAACTCTTTTTTCCTTTCTTAATGTATATATTTATAAATATATATATATGCTTACTATAACAATGTTAACATATATCTATCTATATTATATTCATGAGTGTGCATGCACATACGGACTTCCATAAAGAACATGTACACATTATAATTAATACTAAATAAAGGAAAATTTATATATTTTCACATATCCAACGAAAACCGCCGGGCTCCATGGCACGATGGTTATACTCGTAGAATACGAACCAGAAGATCTTCGGTTCGATTCTGCTTGAGAAGTTTATTTCGGCCTTTTTTGGTTCACTTCCTTAAATAGTGAAGAAGACTCTTAAAATATGCAAATTTTCTGTACTATTAGAATATTTATAGAATACTCTGTAACGCTATAAAAGTCTGTGTTAAAACTGCGAGAGGCAGTGATCGACTACGAGCTAGGCGGCCTGTCACTTAAATGCTATTATTTGTTATCTCGACTATTTGCATCTACTTGACTATATACATACATATTATATATTTATTATATATATATATAATATACATACATATTGCATATATATACCATATGTGTATGTGTATTTTTTAAGGTTGATGTATATATCCTTCCACCGTAAGATCATATCTACTTATGAAATATGACTTTAACTTAAGTGTCCAGTCCTACCTTAGGTCAATCACTAAAATAACCTCGATCGTATAAAATATAGCTATTGTTCCTATATAAGACGAACTTAATAATCCATTTCTTATTAACGAAGTGCAAATACTTAAATTCTTTTATTTTATCTCGACAATAAAATAAGTTACCCAGAGGATTAAACATTTTCTGACATATGTTAGTAATCCTAGCTTTTAGAAACCAAATATTTGTAATTTATAAAGAAAAAAAATGGAGAATCAATTTACTTTATTCTTCCGAAAATAACTTTCAGAAGTTTTAAGGATTAATTATAACTTTGGAATCCAAACTATATTCAATTTTCAGGCACCTTAACTAAACGCAGAAATTAGTTTTGAACCCCAATTAGGGTGTAGTAAAATTTCGTGTTGTTCTGTTGAGTTAAGAAGTAGTTTGGAAGGAATTGGTTGTTCGTTTATGAAAACCACCTTCAAATTGAAATAGGAATTGGACGAATAATGCAATGCATCACAGTTAATGAAATTGTAAAGTTCATTACGAAGGAACACTCTGGTAATTTTGAAAATAGTTAGAGTCATTTGGAAATGTTTCTTTAACTAAATGTATGATGTTCGAAAGGAAATTTGGAAAATAAAATCGCTTCTATTTAGTAATGAGAAACAGTTTTTCTAATAAAATTGTAAATACTATGTGATTTCTTTTCTGAAAGAAAGCTAATCTTAATTATATATAAATAATGATCGCTAAGATGGAATATTTCTTATGTTCCGATATTATATATGTATTTCAAATAAATACATGTATAATATCGTAACATGTTTATATACACACACACACATACACACACACACACACACACACACACACACACAGATATATATATATATATATATATATATATATATATATATATATATATATATATATATATATGTATATAATATATATATATATATATATATATATATATATATATATATATATATATGTGTGTGTGTGTATGTCTATGTGTATGCATATATGTGTGCATATATGTGTGTATATGTATATGTGTGTATGTATATATATATATATATATGTGTGTGTGTGTGTGTATATATATATATACACACATATATACATATACACACATACACACACACACACACACACATATATATATATATATATATATACACACACTCACATATATAAATATTTTTCTCAGGTCTTGTTATATATAAGTATATGACTCTTTAGTGTATAAAAAACGATAGTACATCATTTTTTCTACTATTCTGACATTTGAGATTTTCTTCTACATAATTCTAACTCAAATGATTGCGCAAATTATCAGATCGGATATTAAAAAAAATGTTTTATAGTCTTTAATATCTGAGCTATTTCAACAATGATGTGTGAAAGTATCTAACAGTCACTTTAAAGTTTTGTAAAAGACAAATATTGTTGTGTACCTCTCTCGTAATTTCAGCTATTCGATCAACTTTGGATAAGATGACACAAGAAACCCTGATTTATTAGGAAAATATATTCCCAATCCAGTACAAGACACTCAACAAATTAAAATTCTTAAAAATCTAGTTCCGAAGAGTTGCTTAGAATAATCCAGTATGTTCTAGTAATCGAATGCCCACAACGCACAAGATGACACAAGAAATACAATTTATTAGCAAAAAATATTCCCGATTCAGTACAACCCTGTTCACAAATTACAGGTTTTGACAGATATCTTAGAATAGTACAGTATGTTCTGGTAAACTCAATGTACAAAGAGCACACAAAATCCCTATTAGACAGCGAGAGCTAATTCACTACAGTATGCCTAGGAACATCAACACGTATTTAGACTTTGAAGTCTCCTATAAGAATGTCAATGTTTTGCCGCATATATAGGCCCACATACATTTTGAGAAATTTCCTGAAGGTTTTACAAGTATCTAGTCACGTCAAAGAAATATACTGACCAAACAATCAGCAGGTGTAACGGAATTTACCCCTCACGCGTATGAAAAGCCGTGAGAGGGCTTTTTATTGTAGTATGCTAACTTTATGATGCCACTGAACCCTTGCTTGCAACGTGTTAACATGCATATGGAACATTTATTGAAGGAATGCCAGGCCTAATAATACTGGGTATCATTTTTTTATGTTTAATAAATGTTTGTGTTGTGAAATAGAAATATTGTTTTCTTGAACACGTCGATGCTCGTTTATTGAGTATTTTTGAACCCGTACCTTTGTCTCATTGCGACTATTATTATATACCAGGTCACCAAATATGTCTCCAAAATTGTCTCTAAAATTCTAACTAGTTCTCCAAATTTGGCACCAAATATATAGTTGTTAATAACCTCGCCAGCAAGCTAATATAGCCATAAATGTTTCATATTTATTTCCCACTTTTTTGTGATATACAAGTCATTTTGATATACATATCTGTGTGATATACAAGTTTTTTATTTCGAGAGTCATTATTCATGAACAGATAAATCATATTATAAGATGATATTTCAACTATAGTTTATGTTTAAAATATTTCGATATAATAAATCTTTATAGGTTTTAAAATACTGGAAATACTTTATAATGACACAATCTTTTCTCGAAGTTAGTTTAATGTTTTAAAGAAGATCCATACTGTTATTATGATACGATTTAATACACATTTTTTCTTATTTCAATGAAAATCACAACTTTAAGTTGTAATTTTTATTGTTATTGAAAAAAATCAAAAAGTTTTCAAAAGTTGAGTTACATTATTTTCTGTTTATAATTTGAGTTACATAAAGAATTGCCAACTGTTTTATTTTGAAAATCTTGAATAAAAATGTACCATTATACTTTGGAATATGGTCTTTTCAATACACAAAAAATCCTAAACTTTTCAAGACATAATAAGCATATGTATATTCATATAATTTATATGAGGAGTTAAGCATTTTTTAAACATGAAACTTTGAGTAAAACCCAAAACGTGCCACGCCTTCCTTTAGTTTATTCTTTGTGCAATAAGTCTTACAAGTAAAGGGATTAATTATAATTCTGTATTCTAATCAACTTTCACTTTCGAGACGTTCTGACGAAACGCAGAAATTACTTTTCAATCCAATTACGATGTGGTAAAATTTTTGTGCTGTTTTCTTTCTGCCCATTTCTCCATCAGCTTTGGATTAAATTGGTGGAACATTCCTGATGTACTACCTCAAAATTGAAATATAAGGCAAAGGATTATCCAGTGTATCAGAGATAATGAAATTGCAAAATTCATTCCGTGGGGTGTTTCTGATAATTTTGGAAATAGCTAGAACAATTTGAAATTGTTCTTTTAACATAATATTGTGTGTTGAAGAGAACATGGCACGTTTGAAGATTTTTAATCTTTGGAATTATACCAATTTTCGTGTTGTCCTGAAACAGAACGTTCTAACCCTTTTAGAATAAATTCTAAAAATGGACTTGAAGAAAGTTTTTTTTAATAATTGTCTATTTCTAAAAATATTAATTCGTCATTTCAAATAGTATGTTATTAAGAAATAGAAAATATATACCAATTCAAAATGAAAATTAAAAAGGGAAAAATAGTATGTCTACAATTGTTTCGTAAATTATGTAAGAGTATTTGAATATTAGATTTTAAATTTGAAATAAAAGATCGTGAATGAACTTAATCATTAGAAGACGTTTGCGTTTTGTAGAATATTTTAGCTCTTTTGTTAAAAGATAAGCATAGTCTATTAAATGTTTAGAAAATATTAAGTTTCAATTCCCTTACTTTATGGCCGAACGATGGCCGAATGATCAGGGAGCTGATCTTCGGAACTGGAGTTTTTGGGTTCGAATCCCATTATGGCATGGATGTTCGAAGACTTTCGGAATCGGCTTTAACCCTTCAGCGGATAGTGGTTTCGTAGCAAAACCACCTGTTAAACATCTTTCTTTTAAACTTTACTTTTTGGAGTACTTTACTTTACCTTTTTATAATTTTTTACAGCTCTAATCTCATACATCTGTGATATATGGAAGCCAATAATGTAGAATCAAGAGCTTCAGATTTTTTTTTTTTAAACTTTTTGGAGACATGGATGATTTTTTGATTTCTTTTTACGTTTTTGACATTTTATATTTACAACAGATGATAGCTCTACATTTAATTTATTTTTCTTTTGAAATATATGTATTTACACTTGCTGTATCTAAGAAGTCAGTAATTAAATTTATGTTACCTATGACTCCAAATAAAAGTATCTATACAAACAACACTTATAAATTTCTAAGCTATTTATTATACCATTTTAAGGATTCGTATTTATTGTTCTTCCAGTATAGTTAAACTTTTAAAAAAGTATAATGTTCAAGATGTACAAGGGGAGGAGTTAGTCAGTTAAACCACTCCCCAAACCCATCCCTCCTAAGGAAAGTAAAGATAACATATATTTTACATTTACTAAGTTCATAGGATCACAGGATCACAGGATGGTGTGATTTCAGAACACCTTGGGACGGGCCCTCTGTTTCTGAACTACATGGAACTTTGGCAAAACAACATATGGTGATATTAGGCTCGAACATGAAATATTAAAGATAATAAAATATGGGTGAAAAAGTAAAGTTAATAAAAGTTCATAGGCATCAAAGGCATCAAAGGTGGTGATGCAACTGGACTCTATGGGCCTAGCCCGTTAATCCAGAGGCTTCTATCAGTAAGCACAAAAATGACAACTAGCGAAAAAATAAACACATAAAAGAGCAAAGAGATAGAAGGGTTGATTCGTGAGTTCATAACACAAAACTAGAGAGTAGAAAGTTTAGGGATAGTAAAACATAAATATTTTTGTGGCCAGTGACATCCGTACAAAATAAGCCGAAAAAATTTAAATAAAAGTGAGTAAAAACAAAGTTTTTATTTATTTTTTTTTTAATTTTGGAAAAAATAATATGTAAATTTTAAAATTAAATAAACTGTTTTAAAAATCCGAAAAAGGCCTAAATAATAATATTTAATTATAGTAATAATTTTTATTGATTTATTTTTGACGTTATAAATTTTTATTTGTTTAGGAGTAATGATCGGGTACGAAAGTTTTAAAAAAGTGGAAAAAATAAAAATACATGTTTTAAAAATAAATAAATTAGTCTAAAAATCCAAAAAGAGCCTAAATAATATTAAATAATCGCAAGAAACAATTTTTAGCAATTTTGATTTAGATTTGAAAATTTTGACTTCGCCGAGGATAGAACCCGACGACAACCCGATGGAGATGAGCGGTGGGCAAGGCGTTATCTAACCGAGCCACGCCTCTGATACCGGGAACAGCAAAATAAAGTATTAGAACGGTAGACTTGGCGATGTGCAAATTTCACGTCAAGATGAAGCTCCGCCTTCAACTTGACGTGGAAGCGCAGAGCATTACGGGAAGAATTAGGAGAAATTACACGAAATAAAATTAATTTAGAGTACGATAAGTGATGTATGGCCAGTTTTAAGTATTTTAAATCTTTTTTCTTACATTTTTTAACATTTTATAAGGTTTTTTTGGTTTATTTTTTATTTTTTATAAAAGACAACACAAATTATTAAGGATCTTTGGCTAGAATAGCCAGAGGCCTTCTTCTATTGCTAGCATCAGTATAGATTCTATAGCTAGCATCTAACAATGAATTAAAAATAATCTTGTCAACGACCCAAAAGTTCATAGGTAATATTTATAAACTAATTATACTAAATTCCAATGAATTTATTTTGGTGACCTTTAAAGGGTTAGGCAGTAGGTACCGGTCTCATTAGCCTTCGTGTTACATAAAGTAGACCGTAGAGATCAAATTCAAACCATTACTTTGTGTTGTAACTTTTGTACCCTTCATGAAAATTTCAATAATTCTTTCCAATTTATAAAACGATAAATTAATAATTTATCGTTCTACAACTATTTTTTTAACAACCAAAAGCTTGTGTAATAGCTTAAACACACCATGACTCACTCACTATTTTCTATGATTTGGGAACGTTTAGCAAGCAAAGTATTAGTAATAACTCTTCAATCTAAGCAATATTCCTTTTCGTGAAGTCTTTCTCAAATGTAGAAATTACTTTTCAACCGAATTCGAATGTGGAATGTTTTGTGTTTATTTTTATCGCATATTTCTTCAACAGAGTTAGATTAAATGGTAGTTCAGAAATATCTGATTAAACGCTAATAAAGTAATACAAAATTTAAACTCAAAGTATTAGATTATGTACTTTATCAACAATAGTGAAATAAATTCTTCTATGCAGTAATATTTTAGTAATTTTATTAAACGGTTAGAACAAGAGTTCTGTAAAACGATATATAATTATTAAAGAGAATTTTGGACTTGTACAAATGTTTTCAATGACTTAAATGCTATATATTATACAATAGTTATCATAGAGTTGAATTGTGATGTAAAAATGTATAACTATTGCAAAATAAAATAATCATTATGATAGAAAATGTCTTTTTATGGCGTTAGTATCGTTAAAGGCTTTCAAGGCGATAGAGCAACTGTAGCATATGGGCTAAGCCCTCAATACAGAGGCTTCTGTCAGTAAGCACAAAAATGACAACGAGCTAAAAATAAACAAATAACAGAGTAAAGAGATAGAAGGGTGGATTCGTGAGTTCATAGCACAAAAAACTAGAGAATAGAAAGATTAGGGATAGAAAAACATCAAATATTTTTGTGGCCAGGGACATCCGTACAAAATACGTGAAAATAATAAATTAAAATAATCAAAATCATGAAAAACAGAAAAATTTGAAAAAAATGATAAATATGTATTTTAAAAATACTAAACTTGCATTAAAAATTCGAAAATGACTTGAAAAATAATAATGATAAAAAGCTTTAAATAATAAGTTTGTATCGTTATATATTAACTAGTGGTGAAATAGAAAGTAATTAAAATTTTTTTTGATAATTGTTCATAGTACCAAAAAAACGTACAATTTCTATTCAGCGTTGTTTTTTATGCTTAGGTGATTTTCTGTAAGGATATTTTTTGTAGCATTTAATACTGACTACCACTGGAATAAAAATAAATTATAGAAAGGCGTGAAACTAAAATATTCATGTATGTCCATACGTACTCACATAGTACTTATTCAAAAATCAGCTATTAAACATGTATAACTGTAATGGTACTATGTAAAGATATTGGTATTCTTAAATATGGTTTTGAAATAGAAGTAAATTAGAAAATTATTACAAACAAATCCTAGTTACGCATCCACATAGTATATAATTTTCATTTAAAATTCAGTCGGATGGAACTAAAAGTAGCACATGGTGTCAACATTCACATGTCTATCATGTATTCCTTTAATAATATTTATTAAAGCGCAACAGCCCTAGGGGGCCAAGGCTTACGGTGCCAATCTTCTGTGACCAATGGCCCTGGGGTGCAAAGTTCCGGTTAGGTGGTCAATCTTACGCGGAACCCCCAGTTCCCAAGCATGCTTGGTCCTCAATTTCTCTACCCACTGAAGGGATGAAAGGCTGAGCCATAATAATATTCTGTAAAGAATTTTTTATTAAGCTCTAAATGGTGATTGAATAGAATTAGATTAAAAAATTATTTAGCGTGAAGTCCTACTCGTACGTTTAAACCTATACAACACACAAATTGAAAAATCCACTGTTATCCATGTGTTACTCTGATGATACTATGTATTGTCAGTAACTAGCAGGCTGAGTATTTGATATAAATTAGAAAACTGATGTCAAGCAGATGTTAATTATGTATCCACATAGCACATGAGTTTAGTTCAAAATTCAGTTGAATGGAACTAAGAGTAACACATCGAGTCAAAATTCAGTTGTGAACCATGTGTTACATTAATGATGCTCTGCAACGAATCTTGTATAGTAGAGTACTAACTGGTGATGAAATAGATTTAGATTAGAAAATTATTATACAGGAAGTTTTATACGTATATTTAAACCCACATAACACACAAAATCAAAATCCTGCTGTTACCCATGCATTGCTCTGTATCGTTAAATACTAACTAGTGGAATAATAGATGTAAATTTGAAAACTGATTCAAAGTAAAAGCCAGTTATGTATCCACATTGCACAATAGTTTCATTCCAAATTGAGTTGAATAGAACTAAGAGTAACACATGCAATTATCAACAATGTGTTACATTAATGATACTCTGTAACGAATTTTGTATCGTGCAATACTAGCTGATGATGAAATAGAATTAAATTAGTAAATTATTTTACAGGAAGTTTTAATCTTACATTTAAACCCACATAACACACAAAATCGAAAATCCAATGTTGCCCATACATTACTCTGTATCGATAAATACTAACTAGCGGAGTAATAGATGTAAATTAGAAACCTGATTCAAAGTAAAAGCCAATTATGCATCCACATTGCATAATAATTTTATTATAAATTCAGTTGAATTGGATTAATAGTAACACATGGAATTATCAACAATGTGTTACATTAATGATACTATGTAACGAATCTTTTAAGGTTAGTAAGATTTAAAATGTATAGAGTAGTATAAAGTGTATAGAGTAGTATAGAATGTATAGAGTAGTGTGAATATATGTAACTGTATAGAGCAGTGGTGGACAAATACTTTTAAGCGCTGGCCAAAATGAAATTTTCAAACTGTCTCCCGGGCCGGAGGACTATACCGCGTACGCTGTGCACATACGAATGTTTTGGGTAGAGTTTTTTCCCTGTCCAAGAATTGTTTTTGACAAAAACACTGTAAGTATCATTTTAAAGCATTTGGACAGAGAAATTTGACAGTTAATAAAAGATAATAGTAATAATAATTTGTCTTACTTAGGAGAATATGCGAACCATTTGTGCCCAGTAAAATAGGTCACGTCATTTTTATAGAAATAGGATCCATTATATTAAATTAATGGTCATTCAATAAATCAGTTAATGAAAGATTTTATTCTGATATTTATTTATATCTTAATGATACAAACTATTTTATTTTGATCATAGTTATTACATTTTTATATTTATATTACATTTTGTATTAGCCCTCGTGTTGCAAAAAGTAGACCGTAGCGCTCCAAACCAAACCAAACATTTTGTAAATATAATAGTAAATATATTTATAAAAATAAACGACAATCAGAGGAGTGCACGTTCAATTCTCTGTAGTAAGCCGACCACACGCTTTATGAGAGTGTGCATGTTGCATACAATAACACTTTGACTGCCAAGCCAAAATTGCAAATGTTCACAACGGGGCCAAACTTTTTTTTTGTGTAATTTGTATTTTTTCAACATAAAACTATATATAAAAACAATATTTCAAAACAAACAATATTTTAAAACAAACTCTCTCTATTTATATATATTCCCTTTTTTGTTGCATGTTCCAAATATTTAATTTTTCGTAAAACTTAGCTCATAAAATGTCACATATACCAATTTGCGCAAACCACGTATACCTAACACATCGTAGGGAGCCTAACAATCAAACTCCAATACGATTTTCATGTAACTGATAACATCTTTGATAGCCATGGCCTGAAGTGTTAAAACACCATGGCTATCATATTGGATAGCCAGTGTCTCAACAGAAATATCGCTGGATATCACATATGATAGCCATGGCAGTCAAAGTGTTAAAGTAGGGATATGGTTACAACTGTTCAAATTATAATACCCTCTATTATTTATATATACACTAAGCATACAAATACTGTTGGTTTGAACAAAATCGCATATAAAAGATTAAAAAATTGCATGATTTTTGCATGATTGCAGGATTTTTCAACTGGCCGGTTAAAGTAAGCAAAAGGGCAGGATCCGTCCCGCTGGACGGCTTTTGCCCACCCCTGGCATAGAGTAGTGTAATATAAAGTGGTGATGGAACAGAATCAGAAAATTATTTTTAAAGGAATTCCTATTCCTGTATTTAATGTTTAAATATTTTCAAATTTCTTCAATAGTTAAGATTTTTTTAGTCGGATATGTTTCTCCACATAATTACTCACAAAATATCTCCTTATATTTTTTTTACTATTTACCAGTATTTTATTTAAAAAAATAACGATCTCCTACTAGAAATTTACTTTCTGAGACCAACTCGTTATTTATTCAAATATGACTCCATATTTTGCTATTTCAAGTCATTTTTATACATTTGCGATTAGACTGGCTCATACATATTTAATAAAGGTTGCCGAGAGACTAAAATTCATATATTTGCCGTAGATGGGAAATTCATGTTTATTTAACAACTTTCCTTTTGATTCTTAGCTTCAGTTTTAGAATAAAAAAATGTATATAAATATATAGGAAATGCCTAAGTAGAAACATAAACAGAAAATGTTATGACATGTTCATTTGCATATTTTAATTTATGTTAGAATAATTTTAAACGAATTTGTAATATTTTGTTAGCAAATCATATCTTTAAGTATATTTAATAAACTCCGTGAAATGCTGTACTAGTGTTTGATCTTTTTAAAATGCATTAATTTTAAGTGAAAGAAATTCCTTTCAGAAAATAAAAATAAATGTCTTTTTACAGTTAAATATTTTTATTCGAAATTATATATAACAAGAAAAAGTTTGGTATTACGTTTTCTTTGTTTATTGTTGTTGACATTAAAATACGTTATTAGATTTAATAATATATATTATGTTTTGATTGTCAAATGTATTGCTGTTTAATAACAAAATATGCAGAATTTCTTAATTTATAGGTTTAACCTAATTGTTTCTGAAATAACTCGAAATAAACAGTAAATTTGATATTGAAAGATAGGCATGCTATGATATTTTAACAGAAAATTTATTTATCAACTAGCAGCGATATACGTGAAATAACATTTGAGGAACCCCGAGGTAATAACAAAACAAACGACAGTTATTCATTCTCATAAAAATTAATACTTTATTATAAACCTCAAAATATATTGTTATAAGACTAAAACCTCCTTTTGGAAAGAAAAGTGTATTTCTTTAATGTTAACATTGCTTTTGTCTTAAAAGATAAAATCATCGTTATATCAGAATACAACATAAAATGCAAAGTTAAAATAGCTACATGACAAAACAGGAAGACAAATTAAGATAGAAAATATGCTGAAAGCTGTTTTGTTGCTTCAAGTGAGAAACATTCTCAAATCGAGATAATTCAGTGGTTTGTAAGATCAAACTGATTAATTATGGCTTAGTTTGCTTTTAGATTTTTACTACTCTTATTCTTAATCTGTATCCGAAATGTCCATAGTGTATTAGAAGTTTACTGATAAAAGTTTGTATCCGTTATACAGCAAACTTGATTCAGGATAGCAGTATTTCAATCCAAAAACAAAAGATTAAATTTGGTGGCCGAAATTTATTGAGAGAAACTGCTTTAGAAACTGAAAGGGCGTAAGCTTACCTGCACCCACAAGCCATCCCTGCTGGAAAACTGCCTCAAACATTGTTTGCCAAACAGCGGTACATTATGGCTGTGATTTTAGATTTCATGCTACTACTCTCATTGTTAATCTGCATCCAAAAAGTTCAGGGTATTAAAAGTTTATTTGGAATAATATTTTGTACCCTTGCCTTGGTGTCACAAATCAAACTTGAATCAGGAAAGCAGTATTCCAATCCAAAAACGAAAGTTTAAATTTGGTGGCCGAGATCTATTGAAAGACACTACCGTAGAAGCTAAAAGGAATGTGAGCTCACCTGCACCCACATAGACATCCCTGCTGGCTAAGGTCCCGAACGCGTTGGTTGCCGTGCAGCGATAGGTGGTGGCATGGACGTCTTGCCTGTACTGGTCGAGCCTGAAGGGTTGGAAGACTAAAGATCCGTCCAGTCGCACGTGACGTAAGCCTGGTATGTCCACAGCGGGGGTGCCGTCATCGTTCTGCCACCTCACGACCGGACTCGGATTCCCGTAAGCCGTACATGGTATCTCGACACCAGACGTGTTTAGGAATTCGTTACGATTTGGAGGTTCTTGCAAGAACGTGGGGCTTTGTTTCTCGCCGGAAAAAGTCTGGGCTGAAAAAGATAAATTTATATATTAATAGTAATAAATCATAAAGGATTATGCTTTGTTAAAGGATAGTTTTGATTTCTAGCACGTAGTGATTAGACCTTACGAATGAACTAATTATTTTTTTAAAAGTTTATGATTGCAAAACCTGCCTGAATTGCAAAAAAAAAAAAAAATGCGTTACACTTAAAACTGTTTAACCAGAATCAGCAAAACATCGTTGCAGCTCTAAAATAACTCCGTCATATGAAGCGGGTACGAAGAAGTCCAACGTCTCGTACAATTACGCAATTACGCAAGAGGATACAGAAATTTGAAAGAACTGGACAATCTCCCAGGTAGAGGACAAAAGCAAATCCCGTCTCTCGCATTGAAAATGCGACTACACGGTCGTTGAAGCCAGCAGTCAAACGCTGTACGATAGTACGAATGTGCCAGCTGTTTCCCGTGTACTGGATATGTGATATTCCACTGTAAGAAAAATCTTACGGTGGACTTTACATTTTCAACCCTATAAAAGCAAACCTGTGCAGCATTTGAAGGACGGGGACCCATAGATTCATAAAAATGTTGCACTTTAGTTTCTAACTCGAATGGTGGTTGACGTCCACTGGCCATGGTTGACATCCCTTGGCTGTGTGGACTGACGAAACCCCCTTTTGGCTCAATGATGAAGTTAACACTCGTAATTGTAGGATTTGGGAAATGAAAAACTCTCACGCTATTCAGGAATGACCCTTTCATCATGAAAAAGTGACAGTAGGGTGTGGTTTTAAGGTTAACTGTATTATTGGATCATATTTTTTGTAAGAAATAACTGCAAAAGGAAATTAAACCTGTTCCATCACAGGGCAACGGTACCATGATATGCTAAGATACTCTGTAATTCCACAACTTCAACAGCGTAGATTCCTTCAGTATATAATTTTCACGCAAGATGGCGCACCTCCTAACATTGATCGTCATGTAAAGCAACTGCAAAGACAACATTTTACAGATGAACAGGTGATCAACTGTCATTTTCCAACAGCATGGCCTACTAGTTAGCCAGGTATACCCCCTTGGACTTTTGCTTGTAGGGTGTCCTGAAGGACAAGGTCTATAGAAAAATGCCATCATCTGTGTCAGACCTAAAGAACAACATTCGGCGCCATGTTCTTGATATTTCGGCAGACTCATTTTGGTCAGCTGTGGAAAATAGAGTTCTGTGATTACAGAATACAGTTGAACATGAGGGGGTACATATTGAGCACTTTTAATGTTACGTTTTAATATTATTTAGCATTTATAAAGCATATTAAAAGTGTTTATATGTATCATAACACCACCTATAGTCGGATTTTTGTACTAACTTTTTTATGTAATAAAAGCCAAGCGCATCATTTGAATTATCTCCAGCTCGAATAGTATCTCAGTGGGTCTAATTTAACGGATTCTAGAGTCTTCAGAAATGGGAAAGTTGTTTCTAACCTAGTACATATTATATATATTATATATACCTCATACACTATGGATTTTAAAAATAAACTTAATATATTCTTAATGCTCTTTAAAATATCTGACTTTTCACCCATAAAAAGAGCCGTTAAATATGTGACGAAAATTTTCGCCGAAAATTGTCAGTTTCTAAAGAACATTGTATCCAATTAGTTCTAATGAGCACTTTAAGATCCGTTTTGCCAGTAAAATTGGAAAGGGTTAATTGCGTAGCGTTATTTATAAAACTTCAATGTAATCAAACGCGAGCTATCGAATTACCCGAAATGCTGCTTTACATAATTGTAAAAGATTAAAATTAACTTTAATTGCTGGGGCATTTAAAAAAAGGTTTTAGAGAATAAATACTTATGGTTTATCATGGAATATAATTTATTTTTTATTTAGATATACATGCATGTTAACATGTGAGGAAAGCCTTTGTTTGTGTGGAAAAGTATTTGATGATTAGTTTTTTATGCACGAGTTTTGTATTTCTTATTACAACTTTCTTTTATATCTGTAGTCTAAAATATTTACCGTAAGTCTAGATCTGACTTCACAGTAAAATTAAATTTTTAAACGTAATATCGTACATTAAATCGAAATCACGAGTAGATTTTTAGTCTTTAAGGAAAAATTTTTCCAAAATATTAAATAATGCATTTTAGTGTTAAAACTCTATTGAATGGTATGAATAGTTTCGATTTTTTCTTCGCTACTTGTATTTGGTACACTTTTGTACATTTTGTGTTTCTCAGTATGCCTTTTATAAAGCAGATGAAAATTCAATGAAGATTAACAACTTGGTTCGACTTGAAGCAATTTATGGATAATTTAACTAAGGGACTTAGAATACACTCGCAGTTTCGATTTATATATAGATTTATTTGTCTATGAAGAGATTTTCACAATAGCATAAAGATTGAAGTGTTAGACGTTGTTTCTGATTTACTTGCAGGTGAAAATTCTTTCTTTTTTGTTTAATAACTTGGAAAAATTCAATTTTAAAATAAATAGATTGATTTTAAATTCCATTTTAAATAGTTATACAAATACTTTAACATTTAAAAGCTATCATAATCAATGGATAAAATATATATAATAAATATATATTTTTGATCTAAATACATATGTAAAGTTGTTATAAGGTCTTGAATTGGTTGAACATCTTTCGCTATCACTCAAAAAATCCGAGCATTCTTCTATGGGAAAAGGTTTGGTTTGGTTTGGAGTGCTACGGTCTACATTTTGCAACGCGAGGGCTAATAAGACCGGGACCTACAGTTTAAAGCTGATTCCGAACGGCTATGAACATCCATGCCACTGTGGGATTCGAACCCACGAACTCCAGTACCGAAGGCAAGTACTCTAACCAATTGGTCATTGTTCGGCACTACGGAAAAAAGGAAATATTCCATTTTTTCAACATATACACGTTGAGGTGTGATAAGGTGTTTAGACTGAAGACTCAATATCGTGATATATGTCGATATTGTCATATAGCTGAATATCATGATATATATATCAATAACGTCCTACCACTCAGTATCATGATATGACTTGTCTCAATATTGTCAATGAGTTAAATCTTTTTCATACTACATAGTTTCAACAATAAATCGAGGAATTTTACTGTAATTATATTTTGACACAAAACACTGAAGTTCTACATTTTTCCTGTAACTACCTACACCCAGCTAGGAAAGTAAAGCAATATTTTTAATATTTAATACGTCCTGGCAATGTAATATTTTATTTCTTTAGATATTTCAATTTTAATTCATTTTATAGTTTTCCAATACTTGTCACAATACCAGCTAAATTCTTCCCCGTCTGCCGTTATCTGGAAAAAAGTTCTGCAAAAAATATCTAACTGCATGATTAAAGGAAGAACGCTAGTGGAGCATTCTAAAGTTTCTCTAATGGAAGCAATTTATTCGATAAAAATTGAAATTCTAGAGAGAGACTTTAGCAGATAATAAGTCCAAACACTTTATTTGCGAGGATTCTAAACTTTTGAACATAAAGAAAAAAATTGTTGGAAAGATTTTTCAGTATAAGGAAATACTTTTCGTTTTCTAATTTAATTTTTACTTTTGGAATTCATTCATTTCTTTTTAGTTTTCCTTCTTAAAGATTTATTTACCTAATTTGAGTGATATAAATATATACTACCCTGCTTTATTTTAGGACATGTTTAAATTGATATACCTAAAATATTGTTTTTCTTTAAATCGATGAATTGATTACCTAAATTTTAATGTTTCTCCCAGAGTAATGGTACACTTTTTTCTGTTTATTTCTGCCTAATCACCAAGAAAAACAGGTGGCTGTGGAATGTTTATAGGAATGAAACCATGCCTAATAACTTAGCAGTAACCCGTTGAGAACATCCCTTCTTACGCTTGAAATGCAGGGATCTGTTAAGATACGCTATGCAATACAAATTTAGATTAAACTGTGTAATAGTGGCACTGAAGTACGTTTACAAATATGAAGTTGTCACACTCTCAAGTTTAGACGAAGTAGTCTGCGTCTAGGAACGGCCAACCAAACATTAACCCTTTCGTGGTCCATTTATTTCTCATTCCACTTTTCCAAACTTTCGAAACAGAGCAGTTCATTTTATTCAATCGATCGAACAACTGATGAGAGCGCAAAACCGAAGCGGGAATCAGTCTTCCAGTCTTTTGAATAACAAGACCAATATATTATAATGGGTTTTGAGCTTCCCACAGGTGTATTTTGTAAGATCGTGTAGGTGGGAAGTAATCTTCCCAAGGCCCTTGAAAGGGTTAGACAATCCATGTGGAAGCCAAACGTCGACTACGAAAACGGATGAAAACATCGGAAGTAAAAGGAATGTTCTAAACATGGACAGATGAGATGTTTACGTTCAGTTGAGCAATGTTTCTATTGCGAATGCACAATTTCACTTGGAAGTGCCAAAGTGCATGAAGAAACAAGTAAACCAAGTCCATCCGCAGATCTCTGACAGCAGGATCGTCCCCCACGAGACAGTTCGGTCCACCAAGAATTGGTTGTGACTGAATACCTGAAGAAATCCTTGTTCTCTCCCATTCACCATACAGTCCCGACCTTGCTCCCTGTGAACTTTTTATCCCGGCTTAATAAGAAAAATAAATAATACTATTTCTATTCTTTTAATTTTTTATTGTAGTTTTTCTGAGGTCTTGATGATTTATTCGGGCGTTAGCCTTGTGACTGGTCTTTTTAATAATCATCTAGTATTTCTGGATTCCAATTTGTTGAGCTTAGATAATTTTCTAGGTGGCTTTGCTTCTACCCAGCTATGCCTGAAACGTTGGATTTTCGTTGGCTACAAGTTGGCTGTTGGTCTTTGGTTGGGTAAATGTTGAAAAGGGGAAATGAAATAACAGTATTTAGTTGGCAAAATTTTTGGTTGGCCATCGGTCATTCTGAAACGTTGGCCAACCGTTGGACTAACGTTGGAGATTTTCTGTTTACGCCTCTTGCACAAATATCGGCATACCATTGGCTAAGAAATATAAAAGTAACCGCCTATATCTACGAGCATGTGCAGAAGCTCAGCCAAAAGAGAAAGTTGTGTCAACCGCAATCTTTAGGGTTACCGCGCCATCGCTGCAGGATTTCAAATTTGCAAGGTAATTTCTCTTGATATTTTTGTGTTCTATCATACATGCCCTCATTATTATTGATTTATTCCTGAAGAAAACGATATTTGACTATCTGAACTATAGTTTGTCTTTTGTGTTTTTAATAGTAACGTACCATTTACATAAGTATATACACTGTGTTTTAATACACTAGTATACACATGGTTTTTTTAGTACACTTTGATCTTTAATACCTTTTATTACACTTCTTTAGTACAGATTTAAGAAAATAGAAAATTAAGTCAATTTAAGATAGTTGACTTAATTTTTTTAAAGCATGCTGATTTAAATTATCGTTAGGTTATTTTTTTGTAACATAATAATAAACAGAAATAATAAACGTTTGAATTCAGTTGGCCCATCGTAGTATTACGTTGGCCCATCGTAGTATTTCGTTGGCATTATGTAAATAACAACCATTAGCAAACCATAACCCACCGTTGGCTAACGTGCCATATCAACGTTGCCCCAACGTATGCAGTACATGTTGGCCCAAAGTTACGTTGCTAGCTGGGTAGATGAAATTGTATTTCTGAATTTGAAGGGCAGATTTCGTGCCATAAGTTCTTGTGTCAATGACGTCTGATATGTTATTCTTATTCTTTCAATTTTTTTATTGTAGTTTTCTTGAGGTCTTGACGATTTATTCG
>CM063511.1:6609510-6617010 GCA_032207245.1 Pardosa pseudoannulata
CTAGCCCAAATTGATGTGCAAGTTATTAATTTATTTAGAAACTAAACATTTTAATTGAACTAATCAATTCTGAGCGGTACTCGCTTAATTAAACTTTATCAAGTCACAATAAACGTTGTACATGCTGTAAAAGAAAGATGATTTGACATAAGAATACAAAGGATTGAGGATCAATACGATTTGTATGAAAAAAGTTAAATTTCTGTAACTTATGGAGGTGTCATTTTAATAAACTGATTATGTTTTGAATATAAAAACCAGTAATTTATTTAACAATGCATAATTAGTTGTTTCAATAAATTATAATATCCTCTATAACGAATTATCATACAATTTAAAATTCTTTTAGATTATGTTATGCAATCTATAAAAATTTTAAATGAGCTTACAAAATTATCTCTAAAAATGCATGTAAAAGAATACATTTAGGATTCCAAACAGCTGTTTATACATAAAGTACCTTAAATAATTGCATATCTAAAGTGTATTGTTATAAACTAATAGGATTATGTTATGTATAGGCTGATTTTCCCAATCTTGCTGAAACAGCTGCGCTATAAATCATTGAGTAACTTAAATGACACAGTTTCGAAATGCTGGATTCGTTGAGGGAACAATTAATTAAGGTGTAATCGCCAGGATGCAGCACTTGTTGATATTTAGCAGCGTTTGTGTGGCTGTCTATCAGACCTATGTAATAAGACATGTTATTCAAAGTATAAAATACCTTTTTAAGCAATATAACTGATTTACTTTTATTCGCTTATCACCCATGTTTAATTTGTATGAATACTCTATATAGTTACTGGATAGAGACAAAATAGTTCCTTAACTGCATTTATAACTGTATAACTTTAATCGTTTTGCTGATATTTTAGAACTAAGAATTTTAAACATTTTATTTGCTCTTACATATTTGATAATATTTTAAATATATATGGGAGAAATACGGATCTTGCTGATAAATATTTATTCTTGAAAAATTATCATAGCTTTTAAGTGAAATTCCTAAAATTTATATTAATTCCTAAAGCCTAAATTGACTTCTGATTTATAACTATAATTATGAATTAAATATTACATTCATTTATAATTTGACTCCTACACATAAAATACTTTTAAATTTTTAAATTTAATTTAAAAAATTAAAAACTTAATTTTTATTTTGGTATAATTTAAAAATGCATAATTATTTTTAAATAATTTTACCTTTTATGCTTTGAAATAATAAGTTAATTTGTGCTTAGAATTCATATAAATATTCCTTGAATATTTCTCAATAGTTTTTAAAGAGTTTAGATGTTTTAGTGCGATTTTTAGTTTTATGAACTATAATTTCAAAATTGAAAACCCCGAAGAATAATCAAAATATATATACCGAAGTATATTTGTAGAAAATTACAAATCTGTAGTTTAAAGGGAATTTGAAATCATATGTTTTAGTTAGATAAATTGAATTAAAGGTTTAAATTTTCACATTATGTGAATAAAGTTTAAATTGCAGAAAAATTTCAGTAACTTATATTAGAATAAGTTTAGTTTACTGGTTTCGTTTTGGAGCGCTACGGCGTACTTTTTTACAACAGTAGGGCTAACGAGACCGGGACCTACCGCTTAAAGCCGATTCCGAACGGCTACGAACATTCATACCATAGTGGGATTCGAGCCCATGAACTCCGTAGCATATATCCCGTCATATGACGGGATCAGTAAAATTTTTAATTTTCCAGAATTGTAAAGTACCGTATGAGGCAGGTTAAAAAATGGTATGTTTTTTGGCTGAGAATTGTCGTTCTACAAAAATAATCGATTAAAATTATTCCATTTGTACCTAATTTATTATTTAAGCCAAATATAAAAGAAAATTATTTAGGTAATATCTAAGTTTAGTGATAAAACGTATGAGAATAATACAGAAGATATTTAAATAATCTAAAATAAATGATTAAATGAGATAGTTAAAGGAATGACGTCATAATGCTAGAAAAAATTGTTATTTTTACCTATTTATTATGTGATAAATTGATAAATTTAATAGCCTGCTCCTAAAATAGGGCTTGATATAATGGCATTAAATGCTCGAAAAGGGGGACGAGGTGAATTTCGAACGTTTTAAATATGACAGTATTTTTCGCTGTGATACGACGCTTATTCATACCAATTTATTTTAGAATCGGATCTATAGTTTAGGAAAAAAAGTTGAAAAAATAATAAACATTTATTTTGAAAATAATAAAACGACTTTAGGAATAAGAATTTAAAAGAAAAAGCAGAAAATATTAAATTAATTAGACATTTAGAAAAATTTGGCTGAGTCGGGGACAGAACCGTCA
This sequence comes from Pardosa pseudoannulata, assembly GCA_032207245.1. NCBI lineage: Eukaryota > Metazoa > Arthropoda > Arachnida > Araneae > Lycosidae > Pardosa > Pardosa pseudoannulata. Next base: position 6,611,844 of record CM063511.1, read on the forward strand.
ACCCGAGAAGTTCGCTGATCAAATGGGCAGACCCTCTACCGAACGTGCTAGGCCTACACCCGATAAAGAAACTAATTAGAGTATATGAGGGTCGAGTAAACACAGTCCAGTTTAAATATTACGCTCCGCCCTCGCTGCTCCCTCTTATTCTATACTAAATTCATATCAAGAATGAATTTAGTATAGAATAAGACTTGAAATAATAGCATTAAACGCTCGAAAAAGGGGGATGGGGTGGATTTCGAACTCGCTTTGAATTTTGCTAACCCTAACTCATAAAAATCCAATATGGATGCCTGTATCCATTCCAGGTACAACCGCTTCATAAATTCGCGGACAGACAACTTAGGCTATTATTATATAATGGATATTACATTTCATATAAGAAAACTCTTCGGCACTCAAACGGTTAAACATGATAATGACATCTATAAGAACCTAATGATTTAAAATAGTTCTAGATTCTGACATACAAAGTCTATAAATTACATATCTACAGCCAAAACGACCTCTAAAAAATTATGTGACTGATTTGGTTTTAACTGCAAAGACCAATCTATACCTAAAGTACATTTAATCCATTTCATATGAACACTGTATTGTTTTAGAATTATGTTGGGTGCAGGCTGATTTTCCCAATCTTGCTAAAACAGTTGGCCTATAAATCATTGAGTAACTTACATGACACGGTTTCGAAATGTCGGATTACACGTAGGGGAAACAATTAATTAAGGTGTAATCGCCAGGATTCAGTACTTGTTGATATTTAGCAGCTTTTGGGTCGCTGTCAATCAAATTCATGTAATTAGACATATTTCCATTCATTAATACTACCTTTCTCTTTTTAAGCAATATGCATTATGCAAGTTTTATTCGATTATGATCGTTATTTAATTTGCAGGATGAATGTATAGTTAATGTAATAATTCGATAAAGTCGAGGTAGATTTAGTTGCATATAATTTATAGTCTCATAGATAATTAAAAACTAAAAGTTTTTCTGGATCTTACTGGTCATCATTTATTTCATATTTTCTCAAATAAATGTTGATAAATAACGGATTTACGGACGAAAAATTATATTTAAAAATTATGATTGCTTTACAATTTTTCTTCTCAAATATAAATTTATAAACGCATGGGAGTACATAGAATCTATTGCAGAATGTTTTGAAATTTTTAATTAAAAATTCTTAAAAGTTAAAAATTTGACTAATTATACTATTATTATTATTATAATTATACTAATTATATTAACTATATAATTATAAATATTTATTTCGATGTAACATGTACGCATAGTTGTTTTCAAACATGTTTTGCCTTTTACGTAGATAATATATAATAAAGTTGCAATAATAATCCAATAGTAAAATTCCAAAAGAAATAAATTCGAGTTTGAATTTGCAAAAGTGTTTTTTACAAATGTCTTTATAATTCTTAACACATTGTATGCGAGACACGTACTATTACGTTTTCTGACGCTTGATAGTTGAACGCGGGTCACGTACTAGTACTAGTTAGTGTAACAACAGGGTTTGTTTGTGGGTGGGTGCAAAAATAACGGTATATACAGGAAAACGAAGCCGAATGTTCTTGTCTACTACATAGATTCTGGAAAAATTTAGAGAAATAAAATCTAGTTTTTATACCAGTCTATGCGGACTACAGGACGGAAAAAAATTAATACTATATACTACTATTTCTATTTGATTTTTCCTATTTACGATACTATTATAAATTTATGCACTTAAAAATAGATTTTTTTGTTTACAAACATCTTATGGTTGTTATTTATATATTTCAATTTATACATTTTATACATTTCACTATAAAATACTAAAAGTAGGTTAAAAATGAAATAATTTTCGATCTATTCAGATTGAACTGAATAATTAAATTTACTCGCAAAACGCCCGTTCCCGGTACAATTCCACTGCAAAATGTACACGCACACAATGTGCTAATGTAAAATATTAGACATTCAGGGGATTTTTAGGTTTGTTAAATATATTTTAAGAGTATTTCTTTTCAATATAAATCATAAACAATAAATACCGTAGAACTGACAGCAGAACTTTACCCGTTTAGTTACCTTTCACTAAAGCACTGATATAACATCTCAAATTGTGTGATTGATCTTTAGTGTCAGTTACAAAAGAGATAATTTAAAGTATCATTAAATGACAGTTACTATAAATAAATATACACAAGACATTTAAAACAAAAACACTTTTACGGAATTAAAGTCACAAAATTGAACTAAATAAAAATTTTTTGCAAATTGAAATAGAAAACTGTTTGTAAAGCAGATTATATCTGATTGATATGCATATGTACTATATGCCAAAAAATAAGATGTTTGGTTAGTTTAGAGCACAATGGTAAACACGAGGCCTAGTAAGACCAGCACCTACAGATTAAAACCCAATGCGGCTACAAAGATCCAAGTCATTAGTGGAATTCGAACACATGAACTCCTATACCTTACAGTAGCTCCCTATAAATTCGGATATCCTACGGAACTAATAAAGATATATCTTCAACAAAAATGACTGAAATGTCTGGAAATACACATTTCTCTTTCTCCTCTGTACTACTTCTCTGATGAAATCTACAATAACAACTTTGAAGGTGAAGTAGAGAATGTTTTTCCTAGTTTAAAGTTGTCTGCAGTCAAAACTAGTATTCATAAAGTTATATTTTGTAGGTATAATAAAGGGATGGGGATTTGTTTAAACGAAAAAGAAAAACTAGTTCAAATTTTCACCACGGGAAGATTTTGGATGAATTATACATTTAGACAACATGTACTATAGTTAAAAAGTTATTACAAGATTACCATTTACAATATGACGTTCATCATTTTCAGCTACTGTTTGAAATAGAAAGATATCATGTTTTACAGTGTAACCAGTGAAATGCCGAGAGCATGTCGAGAAAAGCTATCTTTCAGATAAGGTATAGTTCTTGATTTATCAAGACTCACTAGATGTTTCAAATGCCTACACTCCCAAGATGAAGCTCATTCTCACCTTAATGCAAAGAACGTTCTCAAAAATTACTGTACAGAAGAACATGTCATTAGCCATCACTATCCTAATGTGTGGCCATCCCGATCTCCAGATATTAACAAATGAAACTTCTAGCTTTGGGTGGATTTGAAAATAAAGGCACTCTCGGTAAACTAAGGACAGTACCTGTTCTTAACACTAGATTTACGGACCGAACCAATTTGACTCATTAAAAATTGGATCATTATATATATATATATATATATATATATATATATACATATATATATATATTATATAAATATATTAGATACATATATATTACATACATATACATACATATATATGCACATATACATACACATACATACAAATGCACATATATATACATATACATACACATACATATATATACACATATACATACACATACATATATATACACATATACATACACATACATATATATATACACATATACATACACATACATATATATACACATATACATACACATACATATATATACACATATACATACACATACATATATATACACACATATACATACACATATATATATACACATACATACACATACATATATATATACACATACATACACACATATACATACACATACATCACACACATATACATACACATACATATATATATACACACACATACACATACATATATATATACACATATACATACACATACATATATATACACATATACATACACATACATATATACACATATACATACACATACATATATATACATATACATATATATACACATATACATACACATACATATATATACACACAATACACGCATATAACACATATATATACGTATACACACATATACACACATATACATACATACATACACACACACACACCACAACACACATATATACACACACACATACACACACACACAATATAATATATATATATATATATAATATATATATATATAAACCTTTAATATCACTTTTCAAAAACATATGTTGGTTTCTAGTTAAGTAATAAAATATATGTAAACTTTCATTCCCCTTCCTTTCACATTATCTAATGGGGTATACCTATTTTCATGGTTTGTGAGCCCATAAAATTATATGGACTCATAAAATTATATGAAAATAAATAAATATAGTAATAAATATAGTATAAATTAAGTATAAAGTATAGTATAAATAAATATCGAGAAGAAATCGAGCACACTTCCATTCCAATGACAGAAATTCATGCTACTGACGCACTGTCGAGTTCAACCATCATGCAAAAGTAACAGATGTAGAAACTATTGTGCTCAATGGAATAGAAATGTTTGCGAAAAATCGGTTTCAAAAACAGATTTTATGTGTCAAAAATATTTGTCATAAATATTTTGATAATAAACATTTCATTTAAATGAATTTGGAACTATTTTCTTTGCAAAAAACTTCCATTTTCTAGTATGAGTCAACTTGGCTCACTTTAGTAAAAATAGGTATAGGATCAACATCCGTAAATCTAGTGTTAAAAATAGCATTTCACTAATTATTCTTAAAATCTCCTCGGACACACTGCGGTCAACTGTAGAATAGGCTATTTTATGTCTAAAAAGTAGCAGAGGAGGATGACCGTTATATAGAACATGTTTTCTTGTAATATTTCTTAACTAAAGTAAACCTTGGCTAAATGTATAATTTATTGTACCCTCTAACGGTAAAATAATGAAATTTTTTTAATTCCTTTAAGTCATTCCAACCCTTTATTTCATTTTTTATGGAGAAGTTAATTTATCGACAAGCTGTATATTGTTTCTGTTTGCCATTATATATATATATTTTTACGGTTGTGAGCCAATTTGACTCATAGAACGGTTTAACAGTTAATAGCATAACATGAAATTTATGGGTCCTATCAGGCCTGGGATATTTTCCAATTGGTTGAAGAGCTGAGAGGTAAATGTAGAGAAGAATTCGAGAACACTTCCATTCCAATGACAGAAATTCATGCTACTGACGCACGGAAGAATGGTCAAGTTTCCCAATCATGCAAAAGAAACAGACGTAGAAACCATTGGGCTCAATGGAATTTAAATGTTGGCGGAAAATGGGTTTCAAAAACAGATTTCATGTGTAAAAAATAT
>CM063511.1:6622010-6624510 GCA_032207245.1 Pardosa pseudoannulata
TTATCTTCTGTGGTTTATTTACATATACACCTATATCTATATATTTATATAGATATATATATCTATCTATCTATCTATCTATCTATATATATATATATATATATATATCTATGTATCTATATATCTATCTACTATCTATCTATCTATCTATCTATCTATATCTATACCTATATCTATATCTATATATATAATGCAATAAATAAAATAATATAAAAATTAAAATTATTTCAAATTTATATTTAATATAATTTTATGCCATAGAAAACAACTTTTGGTTCACAATTTATTTAATTAATTTGTATGTTTTAAAATTTTTATTAATTTAATACTTTTCTGGAAGGATTGAGAAAAAAGGTACAATTTTTTAACAAATTGGACAAAATGTTTTTTTAACAAATCTTATGCCAAAATACATTTTTTGTTTAAATGTTTTATATTTACAATATTACAAAAAAAACAACAACTTATGTTCAGAATTTATACATAATTTAAATTTACATATATACACATAAATATATACACCTATTTTTGTGTAAAAGGGAGAAGAACAGAAATTACCAACAAACACACTCAAAAAACTTTCCTTTTATTTACTTTGAATAAAATTACCTCTTTAAAAAGTGTATTCACCTCTTATTTGCATTGTAAACATATTTTCTTCTAAAAAACTCGGATTTTTACTTACATCTTAAAATATTTAAATATCAATTAAGAGTGTAACTTTAAAGATAAAAAAATAACACCTGACTTTTTTTTTCAAGGAAAGCATTTTTTATGTTTAGTTTCATTTTATAATATTTTTGCGCTTATTTTTAATACATTCTTTGAAAGTTATTTTTGAAAAATGCTTTCTTTTCTTTTACACACTTAACTTCATACTTTTTTCCCCTTCTGTGATGAGACATTTTTTTTAAAGAATATTAATTAAAAGTATTACCTTACACATGAATTCTTAAAGCGTCTTTATCTCGGTAATTTATCTTTATTAACTAAAGTTCTTAGAATTTCCCCAATTAAGTTTAAAACTCGATTTTTAAAACTTAATTTTTTTGGGACGCAGTTCTTATGTGGAACTTTCAGCTTTGACATCTTAAATTTGTAGTGCTTTTAAGCGTTTCTTTTAAGTTTATAGAAACGCCTCTTATTAAACAAAATGCAAATGAGGTAAAAAAAAGTTAGTGTTTAGAAAAAAATTAAGTGACAGCATTTTAACTCGAAAAATAACGTATGTTGCGTTTGAACGTATGTATGTATTTATATAAATTCAAACCCATAAGCATTGTTTATAAGCGTATTTCCATCTTGTGTTATGATTAGTACAGTAAACTATTCTGAAATATGACAAATATTTGTTCATAATATAAATAAATGAAAATCAAATTTATTTTATTGTAGGAGATATACTGCTTTATATATTAGTTTTGTAACGTAATAAATTATATTTATAAAAGTGTATACATGAAATATATAAAAAACTATTATCCCTCAAATATAGGTTGTTTAAATCAATAAAAATTAAACGGAAGTGACAGAAATACACTGTTAATTTCAATATGCTTGGGACAATAATAAATTTCCACAAAGACAAATTTTCAAAATTAGTTACAATGTTACACAACAGATGACGCTGCAGTCTGGAAAAATCTAAACTACGATATTTTCCAGATATCCACCATGCGCAGCAATCATATGGCGTATTCTCAGAACGAAATGATCAGAAACCCGTGTAAACTTCTCAGGCGGGATGGCTTCAAGTGCAGAACAGATGTACTGTTTTAGTTATTCAATTATTCCTGGATAGTGGCTGTACACCTGGTCTTTTAACAGTCCCCACAGACAAATATTGTAGTTCCAGACTGCAGTGCCATCTGTTGTGGAATATTGTAACTAGTTTTAAAGTTTGTCTACCTGAAAACTTACTGTTGTGTCAAGCATATTACAGCTGTGAATATCTATCACTGCCCCTTTAATTTTTATAGATTTCTCAAATAAACCAGTCATTTTTTAAACACCCTGTATTTATCTAAATTTCTCATTTTTGATACCAATTTCCCCACCCGTAAAGTGTCTTAAAGGAGTGTTTCCGATTTAATTTCTTTTTACGTGCATGCACAGGGATAACCTAAGATGCATATAGGGATGGTTGATTGAATTGAACCTGCATAATTTACAAAGGTAGTACCTACTGAGAGGCTGCAGGAAAACAAAGAACTTGATGAAGACAAAATAGCATTGAAATATATTTGAGATAATCTTTTCCATAGCAGCTAAGTGAGAATTATGATGAATTATTATTCAATTTTCAGTACGTAATATACATGTGTATGTGTGTGTGTGTGTAATGATGTTTATCGTAAAAAATAACCAACGCAATTATATCCATCTTAAAGTAATTTTCGGGTGATTCTATCCTTTTCTGACATTCATTTTCTTGCAACCTTTCTGAATGTCTTTGTTTCCCACGTGGATTACTTCCGATTTCATAATTAACTTAAAATAG
>CM063511.1:6629510-6642010 GCA_032207245.1 Pardosa pseudoannulata
AGAGAGTGAGAGAGGGAACTATATATATATATATATATATATATATATACAGAGAGGGAGAGAGAGAGAGAGAGACAGAGAGAGAAACAGACAGACTCAGAGACAGAGAAATATACAGACACAGAGTGAGAGAAAGAGATAGACAGAAAGAGAGAGAATAAAAGAGAGATAAAGAGAGAGAAAGAGAGAAAGAGTGAGAGAGAGAAAGAGTGAGAAAGAGAAAAGAGAGAGAGAAATAGAGGGACAGAATAAGAGAGAGATAAAAAAGAGAGAAAGTAAAAGAGAGTGATAGAGAGGCGACACTTTCACGCAAACATAGTTTGATGCGATATTGCATTATTTTAAAAAAATACAGTTAAAACGTATGAAAATGAATGCATGTATGTTATTATTTATTAAATTATATTAATAACATTATCTAGTTAAAATGAAAGCGTTAATTTGGTAATGAATGCATTTTACATAGAAGTTGGGAGTGAAATTTATTAAAAAAATGTTAATTGTTAAGCATTTAAACTTTTTAATTTGAGATGTAGTTTTATTTTATTGTTATAGTTGTATTATTTACACACTGTGTGTTGAATAACATTTTGTGAAATACTGCATTTATTAGTGTGTAATGCACACCTTTTTGATTAAATAGCAATCACCTAATAGCACGTGTAGGTTCCGGAATGATATAAAAACATACATAAGTATAACATTACATTAGTAAATATATTTATATATGCTTGTATATATATATATATATATATATATATATATATATATATATATATATATATATATATATATATATATATATATATATATATATATATATATAATATATATATATATATATATATATATATATATATATATATATATATATATATATATACTTACATATATTGTATAACTGTATCATTCTGACTAATGGATTCTTAACAATAATGTAAATTGAAAGAAGCACATGTAAAAATTTCCATATTATCGATTTCTAGGCAACTATGTCTTAGTTTTATTTCAATTATGCAGCAATTCCAATCACAAAGAAACAAATGTATTTTTTATAAACATATAATCTTCAAATTCTTTACATTTCCTTGAAATCTATTGAAAATGTTGAGCATATTATTTCTAACTCTACTTTTAAATCTTTTAAATGTACATCTCAAAATCATTTTTAAAAAATGCACTTACTATATAAAAGTAAAAACCTAAAAATATTTTAACTAAAAAAGTGGAATTTTCAATTAAAGCTCACTGCGAAAAATATATTAAAAAAGACTTCGTCAAAAATATTAGAAGTAGTATTTTTCTATTTGAAAGTAATTGTTTCTTTATTTTACAACAAAATAATAACGAATAAGCATTCTATAAATATTAAAAAAACAGTTTATAAAAAGCCACGGATCTATTTTTTCATTTATTATCTAAAAGTATTCTTATAAATTAGGCATAAAACAGGTCGAAAAAAAAAGAAAGAGGAATGTTGACTTCAAGTTTTTCTTTTTTTTTTTCATAAGAGTTTGGACATATTAAGCAACATATATTTTGGGATAAACTATTAATAAAATATTCTATGACTTCGTACGTTCAGTAAAGAAAAAAAAAATTAGTCCACGAGAAAAAGTTCGCCTTTAAAAATACTTTTGAAGTCATAAAAAAATAATATTTAAACTATATATATGTTAAAGAAAATTGTTATTGCTCAGATTAAAGTTTATCTCCAACAGGTTTTTTAAAATTATATATATATATATATATATATATATATATATATATATATATATATATATATATATATATATATATATATATATATATATATATATATTGCTGAGCCTAGCGAATGAATACAATTCATTTCCATGTGTACAATTCAATATGTAATCGGACTTAAAATACTAAATATCCCCAAAAATCTGTTATTTATCATGAATCGTGAAGGGCCGAAATGTATGCTCTTAAGCAGCCAAATCTACTATCATGTTAATGTTGTTTTTCCATAAGTGAGATACGAGCCTCTTATTAGAAATTAACTTTGCTCATAGTTACGAGGCGTTTTATGTATTAAAAAACAAGATACAGTTCGAAGAATTGGCATCGCACTATTTAAATCCAAAATAAATCTTCAAGATTTTAGGACCACCTCAAAATAAGGAAAAAACTGTAACAGCTGAGCTCAATGAATTAACGATATTTCTCCTATCAAAGCATAATTATACTGAAAAAATAAGTTAACTACTTATTAACCCATATTGCACCACACAAACTAAATATTTCTGTAAGTTACTGAAACTTCATCCATATCATTAATATGGTGTAACTAAGCATATAACCAAAATTTTGAAAAAAATATTTTTAATTTTTTAAGTCATTAGCTGTCCTATAAATAGGATAACTGTCCAATACACTACTAAAATTTAACAAATATCACATTGCATTAGGCTGATTCATAGGTGAATTCTGGAGAAACAATCAAAAAGTCCAACATTATATTTTAAGCACACTGTTGTTGGTTTTCTCTTGCAGTTCTGGAACTGGCATTTTAGTAAGGGATAATAGAAAAATGATATCCGTTGTTGGATGCAAACATGCATAATTTATATCTAAATTTTACAGGTTTATTTTTCATGAATATCTTGCAACTGTGCCTTGCCATTATTTCATCGAAGGTGAGATTTTCAGAAAATATGCCAAATGGCTTCAAGGTTATGTTGATTTTGTCATAAAAAGGTCAAATTTTATAATAATCTTGTGTATGAATCCCCTATATAATAATAGCCTAACTTATCTGTCCATGAATTTATGAAGCGGTTGGACCTGGAATGAATTTATCAATATATCATACAAACAGGTAAAGATAACATTTTTCTAGCATTATGACGTCATTCATTTAACCATATCATTGAATCATTTCTTATTTTAAATTATTTAAATATGTTGTGCATTATTTTCATACATTTTATTACTGAACTTAGACATTAAGCAAATAATTTCCTTTTACATTTGTCTTAAATAACAGATTAGGTATATAAGTGATTATTTAAAATATAATCATCGATTATTTTTTTGTTGCATGAAAGTTTTGTCAAGGTATTAACAACCAATTCTTTTCATAGAAGTCTAGGAGTCTATTTCACGGACTCATAAATAGCTAGAGTTTAATTTCTATGTCTTTGAAAATTAAGAAGTTTGTTCGTTTGTGTGTTTGTTTTTTATACATAACCACATGGTTTGACTAAATGAATTCAACGTCATTCTAAACTGCATTCACAGTATTGGAAGACTTTAGGGGAGTTGATAAACAAATTATTGTCCGTGTACCAGATAATTCTCTGCCAAACACACAAACCATTTTTAACCTGCCTCGTAGAATACTTTACAATTCTGGAAAATTAAAATTTTACTGATCCCGTCATAGGATGGGCTATATGCTAGTTGAAGAATTATCGTTAAAATGAATAAAATGCTTGGTGTCATAATACCGTTTTTTGAACATAGCGTTACTCACTAATGTAGTGACAGTATCTGGAGCATTTTCCCAATATATTTTTTCGCGTACCTATTATAATCGCGTAAGTATATGTGATTAATTTTTTATCATCTATCTATCTCTCTGCCTGCCTGTCACGAACGCACGCATGCACGCTTAATAAAATGGAGTCAACGATTAGCAGTAGAAGAAGAAAAAGAATACACCCAGAAGAAGACATCGTTTTAGTCAATGACTTTTCATAGCAGAACGTCTAGTGGATGGGGTTCCCACTTCATTATGTTTATATACCGACGATATGTTCTTTATATATCATTAAAATACATTCTCATAATTTATTGATATTCTCACTATTCATTTTTTATATAAAAAATCCGTGTATTTATTCTGTACAAAAGTAAATCTCTCCCTTAGAATTCTTTTTCTGCTAAAAATAAATACGTGTAAATATGCATTATTATAATATAATAATGCACATTTACACGTATAAGGAAATATAACGAAGTTTATTTATGTATTTTTTTAGATATGTGTTTATATGTGTGTTATACACAGAGACGGAAACGTTTAATATAAAAATATTTACAAGTTGGTGCAAACCAAGAAGTAAAGTACTTAAATGATATTCTCCAAAAGTGCAAAAGCGTATAAAATTTTCATTCCAGAGGTGTTTATTTTTTATGCTTCCTTTCCCCTTTATAAGAAGTACGCAAGCTGTCGTCAGAACCTACAAAAACATTTTTCTTCATAGACACTGGCTTTAAAGACGTGTAGAGAGAGAGAAAAAAAATCGTTAAATAATAGGAGGAGCAAATTCGGAGCAACGTCACTTTTCTTCCACGATATTAACAGTTTCCTCTCAGTCACGGTCGCCGTTATTACTCTTTTGGAAGGGAAAAGTGTGCTCTTAAAGTTTTCTCTTCAAAAAGCCGCTTTTGCGCTCTTTTTGAAGTGGCCTGTCAACAACGCTGAAATTGTTACATTTTTTCATTTTAGCCACGTTCCTCTTCATCATTTCACTTCTGCTCCCATATACATACATGCATGCATGCATATATACGTATAATATTATCATTATTACATGATTTTATCAAGAATATAGTCAGCGTAAGTAGGAATATATTTAGGTAACGTACATTTGAATCATCATACATGATTTGATGCAAAGTAATGTCACTATTTTTGGACCAGTGTACCACATTAATTGATCAAGCTTTATAAATCTATAATAATATTGCAAGTTTTAATATGTGATAGTTTCTTTATATTTAAGCTTAAATACACGTTGTGCTTTACAGACTAATAATCTGTAAACATTAAAAAAAGGATATTTTCTAATTAACGAGTTTTACTTTTAAGCTATTTTTGAAACTTTGAACAATATCTTTAACGTTATAACTTTATACCAATCTAGTCAATTTAAATTACGAGTACCTTCAGATAATGTATATTTCACAAACTTAAATTTAATTTCATAACGTTCAATGCATGTATCTTTGAGTTCGCGTATAACTTTAATTTCTTACAACATTGTATGACAGTCTTATTTTTATATGAATCATAAAGGCGAATATTTCTATATTTCAAATTTTGATACGAATTGTACTTTAAATTAGCTTTAAATAAGTAATAGTTTGCAAAATATTTATGTGTAAACAAACTGAGAAGTTCATATTTAAAAATTTAAATTCAAGTTTAAAAGGTAATTTGAATAGTAGCAATCCATAACATTTTTAAATATAATTTTATTTTCTTAAGAGTTACCCTTTTAACATTATAACAAAGCGAATCAATGATATTAGTTACAATATGATTTTATTATCAATTTAGTTGTTGAAAGTACAAGTATCTTTAAATAATGTTTCTTTCATTTAAAGTTTATTACATATGCTAAAATATGATCTTTAAATTTCCGTAGCATTTTACTGTTTTTACACCATTGTACCGCAATCACTAATCAAAATTAAAAACAATATTAATATTTTCTTCATCAAAATTACTAAAAACTTATATGACAAATTATGTTGTGAATTTTTCTTCACACTTAATTTTAGATATATAATATTATGCACAAAATTTTTCAGAGTGTTCATGGATTAATAGAGATTAAAGTTTTATATTAAAATATGTTATTAATTTCAAATCATAAAAAAACTTTCATTAATAACAGCGACAAATAATCCTTCATTAATCCTTTCAGTAATCTTTATTCTTAACACGTGTTTAAATTTCAAAAATGTATAGGTACAAAATTTATCATGTCCTTTTAAGTATTCGATGTCTAAAAATTGACAAAAGAATGCTCAATTTATATTTTAACATCTAAATTTCGCATTGTCAAGTGATATATTTTGTTTTGTAAGACTGATCGAGATTTCAGCATTATCCAAGCCCAGACTATCCACTACTATATTATTTGAGTTAAAAGATCTAAATATAATTTAAAATTTATATGAGCAATTTTATTTAAATTGTAAGTTTATACAAAGATTTCAGTGTTTTGCGTTGTGTTTTTCTATTCATTTTCGTAATTATTACGAATAATTATAAGTAAGCATTGAAAAGAAAGGTATTCCCAATCATTTACAAATATAAATTACGCAAATAATGTTCAGAAAATACACATAAAATCAGTAGTTTGAGACAGACAGTCACACTGTGTCAGATGATTAAGAATTATGTGATTAACATTTTTAGCCTGTATAAAAGATAAAATGTAAGTAATTTTAAAGTGTTTATGTACTTTTCAATGTAGATGCAAAATGGAAATGTTACATCAGTTCTGATGGTTTTTACTGTATAGAAAATGAGAGTAATTAAAATAATTTACTGTAAATATGTATGGAAATTTTGGAATAAAGGTAATAATGTAATGTAACCAAGTATGTGATATGATTGTAATGATGTGTTATGATTGCTTGGAAGCGATATAAATCTTTGATGTGTGTAAAACATGATGTATTTCCGAACAAGCAAGTGTAAAGTTAGTATAAAACTAACTAAAGAATTGTCTATGTGCCTTTCCAAGTTATGAGTTTAAATGGTCCAAAATTACTTTTCACACGCTTAAAGCATTGTGTATTTAAAAAGCATTCTATATGAAACAAATCTTGCTATGGTATGCAGTAAAGAGGGTCATATCTTATCAGTAGCTTTAGTTAGTTCATGGTATTAAATATACAAATTATTTAGCGGCCAGGGAAATGTTTTAAAAGTATTTTCTCATAAATAAATATTTTGAACTTTATTCGGAACAAATACATCAAAAATGTGTCTAAAAAAATTACAATTTAACGTGAATGTATTTAAGATATCCTTAAATACATTCACGTTAAATTGTAATTTTTGTCAAGTTTAAATTGTAAAGTAAGATAAATAAGAATTAAATTTTGGTTTGGTTCGGAGTGCTACTAGTTTTACTTCCTAGGGCTAATGAGACCGTGACTTACTGCTTAAAGCCGATTGTGAACGACTACGAACAACCATGTCAGCAGGGAGATTCTAACCCACGAACTCCGGTAACGAAGAGAAGCGCTATATCAGCCGAAATGGACATTAAGGAGACAAGTTAACATTCATAGCGATTTTGGACAAACACACAAAATCTTTTTTTTTTTAAATATATAACAGCAAAACTTCGTTTATATTTCTTTCGATGTAAACATTTTTTAATGATCAAATTCTTTTAATTCTAAGGTAAGTTATATTAAGGGGAGTAAGGAACTTCCAGAGGTGTTTGGGATCTAAAATAATAAAAAAAATTTTGCTCTCACTTGTTTTAATCTATATATTTATATAATTCTACTTTGAGTTTTTATATCTTATGGGAGCTGCAGAATATTCGAGGAGTCGTGCATTTTCTTACTCGTTTTCAATTTTTGGGAAATATTATACTAATGCTTCAAATAAAACATTGCATACGTTTTTAACCCTTTCAATGACCAATTTTTTATGAAGTACACTAGATATAAATCTTTAAATATCTGATGTTGAGTCAAAAAATGTAACTAAATTGAAGAAGCTAAACTAACTTATTTTCTTCTTAAAATATTGTTCATTGTAAAAGACATGCGATATACTAGCGAATATAGGATTATATGTGTACGTTATGTGTTACGTACAGGACGTGCAAATGATTAGACGTCAGATAACGTGCAAAGTTACAGTTGTGTAACTACGCGAAACAACAAAAGTTGTTATTTATATACGAAATTTAAATATTGAGTTTTATATAGTTTTCATTACAATTAAAATACATAAAAATACAAACGCAGCTTTAATCTTAAATATTAATTATATTAATTCTATATATTCAGTAAAAATGCGTAATAAGCAACGCACCAGAAACATGTGAATGTGCTGTTATACAACATTTTTATCATAATTTAGTTAATTAAAATTTCTTATCTTGATCACTTTAATCCTTGCACATTTATCATAGAAAATTATTCATACTTATAATAAGTGGCCGTTATACTTTAAAACTGGAGATTTAAGATCATTTTAATCTGTAATTTCGTAGATGAGATTGTAGCATGATTTCTAGTACATAGCCAAATACCTTGCACATGTACTTACTGTACACCTTCGTTGCTTAAACTATTGTATGGGATATTTAGTTTTTTAAACAGTATATAAAATGTAAATAGTTATAAAACATGAAATAGTTACTAAACGTTAATGTGTGCTTTATTTTGTAAAGTGTTGTTATTAAGAGGGAGAAGGTTCATGTATTCAACTACTAGAGTCTAATGTTGGGACCGTTAAAATTTCAAAGATTAAAGCAGCCGTCATTTGCTCGGTTCACTCGACTATTTCTGAATGCATTCCACTGCTTTGTTCATTATTTTTATCAGATCTGCGATCTAGATAGAAACGTTTCTCGCCTTTCTACGCTTCGGAAACAAAGGCGTCCCAGTGAATAGGGTACGCGTTTAAAATGCGGTGTTAAATGACCAGTTGAAAACCTATTTTTCGTTATCTTCCCTCAGAGATAAATTGTTACGGACGTGCAGTTAGCAACACAAAAGAGTGCATTTACTATTTAATGTACAATATTTTGCATTGCAGTCGCTTGGTTTGGGAAACTGTTGTTCTACATGATATTGTATTAGGGCAGGGAAAATTAAATTTATAAAAAAGTAAAATAGATACATATTTGTAAGGGATATATATATATATATATATATATATATATATATATATATATATATATATATATATATATATATATATATATATATATATATATATATATATATATATATATATATATATATATATATATATATATATATATATTCGACTGTACGAAAAACAATATTATGAATCTGTAATGGCTTAGTTTTTTAAAAATATAGTTTTACATCTTTTTGATCTAAGTTTGCTTCAGTAGAAGATACATCTAAAGTGTTCATTAAATTCATTAAATGATATAAATACTTTTAAAATTACACAGACTCACATATGAACCTTTCAGTGCACACATTAACTAACTCCATTTTTTGGATATTGATAAACTGGAACATCAATGCACAAAATATGCCACGCAGATCTCATTCAGACCAATATTCCCCAATTTTAGCTATCAGTATGGATTAATGATAAATTTTTTGGGATCAGTAGGTCGGTGAATAGGCTACTCTTGGCACCATTTAAGAGCTTTTATAATAAATATATTTGTAATTTTTAAAAAATGGAGTTAGTCATTGTGTACACTGAGCGGTTCATATATAGGTTTGGATTGCTGCAGTTTACTTTTTTCAACACGAAGGCAAATGACATTGGGACCTATTGTTTAAAGCCAATTTCGAACGGCTACGTACATCCATGCCAGTGTGGGATCCCCCACATATATATATATATATATATATATATATATATATATATATATATATATATATATATATATATGTGTGTGTGTGTGTGTGTGTGTGTGTTTAAAGTATGTATATGTTTTAATCAATTCAATGGACCTTTTTATTTTTAAATAAATATCCTACTGAAACAAACTGCATTTAAAAAGACATAAAGCTATATTTTAAAATAACCAATCATTACAGTTACATAATGCTGTTTTTCGTACAGTTGTTTAACACTGGGATGCGGGTATACTTCACCTCCAACTAACGCGTTCAGCGGGCGTTTTTTCGTGAATCGCGCTAAAGTTTAGTTATTCAGAAAAATCCCAGGAAATCGAAAACTACTTTGTTTTAATGAACGAAACTTTTTTTAATTTTACACTTTAATATATACTGTATGACTATTTAACAAAAAAAATATTTTTACGAAATCACAAAAATAAACAATTTTTTAAAATGAAAGTCCGATCATCTGTCAGCGCCTATTTCTTCGCCACTATCTTTGTCAGGAAGGCTCATTTTATCAACTTTGTATTCAACGATAAAAAACCAAGCTTCCAATTGATAAAACACAACTTGTACGTTCTGAAGCTAGGAATTCGATCGAAGACGAAATAACGCAACAAAAGACCGAGTCACTCGACAATCCTGACTTGTGGAAAGAAAAAAGGCAAAGCCTTGCATAGCGTCGCAAACAACACGCATATTATGTCACACATACATATAATTATACCTATTTAGTAGATTTGTGGTGGTTAGCGGGTATCCACCACAAATCTACTCAATACGTATTTTTACGTGACCCACGCTCCAGTGAAAGACTGCAAAAAAGGGTAAAAATACGTTGCCCGCACTTAAAGTGTTGTTATGCATTAAGTTTTATACAAGTGGAATTGTAATAATTCATTTGAATGAAACTATAGATAAAGATGAGAGTTCCATTATTTCGACTGATAGCTATTTAATTTGTCAATATACATTTAGCAATTTAATAAAGTATAACAGAACCATAATAGAGGTAAGCTGTAACGTCATATTCTTATGCATTGTTACATTTCTAAGAAATACATTGCAGTTTATTTTGTATAATTCAAGAGAAAAATTAAATGCAGTCTATTTTTAAATTGTGTTCTCTCTTTAAATTTGGAATGCATTTATATTAACATTTAATGAGACATAATTTTTTAAAATTAAATATAATCACAATGTCCCGATTATTCTTTTTTTTAGATTAAAAAAGATCCACGAATAAAAGATCGTTATTTAAAAGTATGATAAATTTATCATTGTGCAGTGTAACGGAATATGAAATTTGATAAAATTTGGTATGAATGGAGAGCCTATTATATTGTTAAGATCCAATTAGTTAATTAAGTCAATCTACTTTAAAATCACAAATGATTTGATTATTAAGGCTACGTAAAGTTACTATCATTGTCATTTATAACAATTGATGCTTTATTTTGGTTTTGTTTAAATATTTTCAAACCTTTAATAATATAATGCGTTATATTCGACAAGCAATCTTTCTCAAACTAAATATTTATGCATAATACTTTGTAATATATGTTACAATGTAGTATATAAATGATCTTATGCTTTAGAACTTATCATAGGTTGATTCCATTTTAAATGTACTGAAAAGTTAAATTAAAACTGAATGAAAAAAAATGAAATAATAAAAAATGAAAAGTTAAATTATTACTTTATGATTTCGTATAACTTTGTAAATGCTAAATAAAAACAAAATTTTAAAAATAAATATAAGAAATGCAATAGACTACGAAACGTTCAACTACATTTCACAATTTGTAAATATTTTTAGAAATAAACAATTAAAAAATGTAATTTTAATGAAAAATGAAATTTTATCTTTTAAAATTTTATTTTAATGAAAAGACATTCTATTTTGCATTAATAAACATATTTATTCATAGGGTTTTTTTACTCAAAAACCATAAAACACAAGGGTAATATAGAATGAAAGTTATTTATGATACTCAAAAAATCTTGCGACAACATAGTCCTAGCAATTTAAATGTTATTCATTTTAAGTCAATATAATTATTACCCTTAATAAGCAATGTTACTAATTTTCACAAGCGAAAACAATTTATTGAATCATGTATTCTCAAAAATTAAAATAACGGCACTATTTTTATATGATAGAGGGGATGAATGAAATTTCTTCTCCAAGATTTGCTGTGTCAGTATGTTTGCCATTTTTTATGTGGAAGAAAACTATATAAAATATTCTACAAAATTAGTCAACATTGATAAAGAATTTAAAATATTGATAATAAATTTTGCAAATGAATTTTGTGTAATTGTTTTCTATACATAATCCACATTGTATATATTAATATTAATATCCACATATTAATATTGTTTTCTATACATATCCCACAGTTTGATTAAATGGATTCAACATTATTCTAAACTGCCATCACAGTATTGGGAGAATTTAGAGGTGTATGAAGATAAAAAAATTATTGAGGATTACTAGAAAATTCTCATCCAAAAATTAAACCATTTTTTTACCTGCCTCATAAGGTACTTTACAATTCTGGAAAATTACTGATCCCTTCATATGATGGGCTAAATTCTTGTATATAGAGAATCCTAGAAAAATGTTTGGTCAACAGATAGTTATGAATTGTAACTCTCTGTTTTTAATTATAATATATTAACCGTAAAGTTTCGAATCTATATAATTTTCAAAAACTCTTTAAATGTTATAAGTAATGATACACTCTGAAATAAAATTCATAATATATGCAGCTCTGATAGAACCAGCTTTCGACTAAACCTGCATTGTTCTCAGACATAGCAAGTTATTACGAGATTAATAAGTTCAGTTTTAAAAGCCAGAGATTTTTAGTATGAGCCTCAGACCGTGAATTAATCATCAAATTATTTTGATAAATAATAATTAATCACACGTGTAAAACTAATGAAACAACCTCGTAAAATCAATAAAGTTACTGCAGTCGGAGGTCTTTTATTAATAAATTTTGGCCAAGAATTTGGCGTGATAAACGCGGATGTTCAATGAAAGATTTCATTCTTGGTTAATTTTCTGGGTTTCTGTTACTATACGAGGATTGAGAAATATTTATTATAGCTCTGAACACTATCAAACATTAGATTCTTAA
>CM063511.1:6652010-6654510 GCA_032207245.1 Pardosa pseudoannulata
ATCATCAAAAGACTCAAAATAACACTTGGAAGGATTTCGTATTCGAACTTCGCAGCTATTTTGAAGAATGGATTTCGGGTTTAAAAATTACTGAGTTTGATGGTTTAAAAGAGCTTATATATACATTCCTAATTTTTAATAGAACCCAAGTAATGGCTGAAATCAGCAAAGTTATAGACTGAAACATCCGGATGGAAATTAGAAATTTAGAGTGATAACAAGTTTTAAACCTTAATCTTTAAAATATCAATGTTTTATTTAACCTTAATTTTCATTATAAACTGAGGTTACATAAATCATACTCAAAATAAAAGGCACTAGATTGTATGTTTTTTTTAAACATTTCCTGGCAATAGGATTTGAAACATGTGTTCTTGTAAAGAAGAGCAGCGTTCTAAGCATTCAACGATTGCTGTATTAAACGATCTTGCCTTTTTATTGCTAAAAGATAATAAACAATTTAGATCCTGACATATATGAATTTCATATATTATTAGCTGATATTAAAAACATGATACTCTAAATTTAGATACACTAAATTTGTTTCTCTTTAAAGTTTTTAGGTTTTTATACCTTTTTTTTTATTTATAACTGCAATATTCAATAATATGTTGTCATCTTTTTAAATTTTAATCTATTTTATGTACACGAACTGACTTAAATTTGAAAATATAGTGATTAAATGTTGCTTTTAAAATAATGTGTAGGTGAAAGATTGTATGACAACATTTTCACAATCTTTACAAGAACTTCAGTTCTGCTATCATGACAATTATATTATATAAATATCCACTTTTTCCGAAGGGATTTTCTTTGGAATTTTTTGCTTCCTTATTATCCGGAGAAAGTTGATTTTATAAGTACTTTTTTTTATAAGTACGGAGGAACTTCGGTCCCACTTCAACATGGAATTCGTAACTCACCAGTTTTGATATTGACCTTTAGGTCCGACTACGCTAACGTAGCTCACAAAACCGTTTCAAACACATCAGAACTTAACAAACGTAGAGAATTATAATTTAACTGCCCGGATAACGTAAACAGGTCCCACAATTGACATTGTAAGATAAAATTTACTTTATAATTATATGCATATTAACATATTATATGAGGGACACGTACTAGTATGTTTTCTGACCATTATTCATACTTGAGCGTGGGACACGTATTAGTACAGGTTAGTGTAACAACAGGGTTTGTTTGTGGGTACGAAAATAACGGTATAGACAGGAAAACGAAGCCGAATGTTCTTGTCCACTACATAGATTCTGCAAAAATTGAAACAAATAAAAACTAGTTTTTGCATCAGTCGAGAATATTATATATATATATATATATATATATATATATATATATATATATATATATATATATATATATATATATATTTGTATTTATATATATGTCAGTTATAAAAGGGGGGGTAGAAAGTTAAGCGAATTGGGAACAATTTGAAAGGGAACTCATTCGTAATAACCAAATAAATGAAAAAACACGCTCGCGTAAGCTTTTAGGATCATCCGGTCACGCGCAAAGATTTTTGAAGGATTTGATGAGTATGCAAACCGATAGTTGTCAGTTAGCGCTTAGACATGGAGCTGCCAACATATTCCACGCTTATCTCTGCCATGAAAAAATGAAAATGGCTCAAGTGTTGCCTTTAAATGAAACTATTATTTAATAAACTTATTATTATCAAGAAAGAGTGCTTTCCATTCGCCTTAACACTGGATCACGACACATATATTTGTTTATTTGTCTATATATTTGTTTATATATTTCAATATAAAATAAGAAAAGTTGGTTGAGAAATGAAATAACTTTCGATCTATTGGGATTTAACCGAATAACTAAATTCAGACGCAAAACGACCGCTCCCGGTACAATTCCGCTGATAAATGTACCCACACACAATGTGTTAACTTTACGTTCTGATTCATTTCGTGTATTATTAACATAACCTTCTTAAAATGTTTAAGGCATTTCTTATGATTATATTAATGTATATTTATTATATTTATGCTTAAATGAATAATTATATATATTTATTTATATTTATGTTTAGATGAATATATTTCTAACGTAGTCTTAAAAGGCATATTACTCTTAGATGAAAAGAAAGAATTTGTATGTAAGTAGATGTTCGACAGAAAGTATGGAATCTATAACAAAGTAAATCTTTTTAAAATAAGTTTGTTACTATGAAATATATGGTAACAAATATTTGGAAAGACTTTGTTTTAATTTGTATGATAAAAAAATAGACTATACTCGTATGTGAATTAATGACAATGGTATTGCGTTTTAAACATTATTAAAACAATACTTGCAGAAGCTCTGTCATTTCTTGTAGCGTGAAGTATCGACATACTAAACTGCCTGTTCTTACATTCTATCCTTAACCTCCCCTAATAAAGTCTAACCGTGGACAACCCAATGACTGCATTAATTAGCATCCAATTTATCATCTCCGCCTTTCACTATCGCTCTGTAGTTCGCT
>CM063511.1:6659510-6677010 GCA_032207245.1 Pardosa pseudoannulata
AAATTCGGAAGATTTTTAGGCTTGTCAAATATATTTTATCAAATTGCTTACGGGAGACGTACTAGTACGTGTTCTGACGATTGATAATAAAGTGCGGGGTCACATACTAGTATGGGTTAGTGTAACAACATGGTTTGTTTATGGGTACAAAAATAACGGTACATGCAGGAAAACGAAGTCGAAAGTTCTTGCCTACTACAGAGATTCTGGAAATATTGAGAAAAATAAAAATTAGTTTTTACATTATTAGTTTTATGATTGCTCTTTTCATTTTTTTATAATGTAAAAATATTTATATATAACATCATTTGTAAAAATTAAAACTGTAAACTACTATTTTTATTTGATTTTTTATATTTACGATACTATTATAAATTTATCCACTAAAAATATATTTTTGTTTAAAAAAGTCTTATGGTTGTTATTTATATATTTCTATTTATATATTTGTTTATATATTTCAATATAAAATACGAAAAGTGGGTTAAAAAATGAAATAATTTTCGATCTATTGAGATTGAACTGAATAACTAAATGGACGCACGAAACGCAAGCTTCCGGTACAATTCCGCTACAAAATGTACCCACACAGTGTGTTAATAAATTCAATATTTTATTCATGTAAAATAAATTTATAATTTCATAATTGAGTGCACATTATTTTCCTTCATTACATACACACACATATATATATATATTTTAAGAAATGCATTATATTTAATAACTTCATTAGAAATCTATGATTTTCTATTATTGTACTACATAATTTTTTAATAACAAATCGTTTTTGGTTTTACTCCTAGTGTCCAATTCTAGAAAATTGGTGTGCCCGTAAAATGCTTTCTTCAAAGTATTATCATTATTATGCTTTAGAAAGGTTCCATATATATATATATATATATATATATATATATATATATATATATATATATATATATATATATATATATATATATATATATATATATATATATATATATATATATATATATATATGTATATATGTATATATGTATATATATATGTATATATATGTGTATATATATGTATATATATATGTATATATATATATATATGTATATATATATTATATATATGTATATATATATATATATGTATATATGTATATTCAAGATCATAATAATTATAAGCCAGATTGTGATTTAATGGCCACTTAATAAATCTTTGTGTTATAGTGGCTTAACAAAGTAGTCAAGAAGCGTATCACGATATATTCCATCCACCTGTTGGAGTGGTTTCAAATTACTACCATCTATCATCAACGGTGTTTTACCCGCACCACTTTTTCTTTCGTTTAAACACAAAATATCGCAGTACAACAAGAGGGATTTTTGTTAAGAAAACTCCCCCCTCTTTTCCCCAAAACAAATTTATTCCCGGGTTCAATATTCTAGGAGACTAAGAGTCAGGCGGTTGATGGATGACTCCTTTGATAAATCGCCCTGCTTATTTCGAGTGACACACAGATTTCCTCACTCGCGAAAGGTGTGAAGTAATGGAACGAACTTTAGGGAAATTTCGACAAAGTATTTTCCCTCCGCTGCGTTACAAAGTTTAGAGATATATTGGAGATGCGCATATTTTTAAAGGGAAAAGGGTATTTTTATTTTGTTCAATTGAAGTAAATTATGTGGCTACATTTAATTTCAGGTATAACGTGTACTGGCCTCGTGAAGAATAAAAATATATTTTATCTTTAATTCCTATATTTTAAGAAATGCATTGCTACATTTAATAATTTTATCTGAAACCTATGATTTTCTATTATTGGACTACATAGTTTTTTTTATAATAATAAATCATTTTTCGTTTTTGTCCTTGTGTGCAATTTTAGAAACTTGGTGTTCGTAAAATGCTTTCTCCAAATTATTTTCTTTATTATGCTTTAGAAAGGTTTCAGATATATTCCAGAGGCATATATTTATAAAGGATAAATTTTTTTTTATTTAAGTTTGACTAAATGATACGGCTACATTTATTTTCAGGTTTAAATAATACTTGTTAGGTCTACCATAAAACCAAAAATAACAATTCAAGTTTTAATCTTTAATTTATAGATTTTGGAAATGTATTTGTACTTTCAATAATTTTTATCAAACACCTACGGATCTCTATTATTGTATATATTTTTTTATAGCACATCGTTTTCGGGTTTTCACAGAGTGTGCAATTTTAAAAAATTGGTGTTCTCGCAAAATAATTTTTCCAATGTATTTTCTCTTTTATGTTTTAGAAATTTCGAGTTATACCTCAGATTTGTATATTTATAAAGAATGAAAAGTTATTTTTGTTTTGTTTACTTTAATCTAAATGATGTTGCCATTATTAATTTAAAAAAAAGACACTTTTGCCGTTTAGTAAAATAAATAAGAAAAACAATTTATGATAATATCTTTCTTTAATAGATTTTGAGATTTATTAGTGTATATAGTTTATTATAGACAAACCGTTTTGTGGTTTACACTAAAAGTGAATTTTTAGAAAATGGGTGTTCTTGTAAAATGTTTTGAATTTGTGAGAGGTAGAATTTCGTCTACCATAACACTCCCCCCCCAAAAAAAAAAAAAAATAAATAAAATAAGGTTTTTAACATTGATACATATATTTTAAGAAATTTATTAGAGCATTTAAAAATTTCATAAAATTAATATGCTTTTTTAATATTTTATATAGTTTATTGTAGTTTTGTGCAATTTTCTTGAATTCTGCGATTCTGGAAAATAATTTCTCCAAAGTTATTTTTTACTGTTATGTGTTAAAGTGTTAAGATATATTGAACATGGGATATATTTAAAAGAAGAAAATATATACTTATTTTGTTCTATTTGCTTAAATAATGGGGCTACAGTTAATTTTAAGCATGACTAAAATGATATTCATTTCGTCTACCTTAAAATGAAGATAATTTATGTTTTATTTTTAATCATTTTTGAGAAACATGTTAATCTTTTTAATAATTTTATCAAAAATCTATGAATTTTTATTATTTTATACATTTTTTTAATAATGAAACCATTTTATGTTTCTCTCAAAACTGAAAATTCTAGAAAATGGGACAGTTCATAAAATGTTTCTTTTTTCTGTGGAAGGTAAAATATTGACTACCATAAAAAAATCAAAAATTTCGTTTTTAACTTTATATATTTGGAGAAATTTATTAAGACACTTAAAAATTTCATAAAAAAAATTAAACTTAATTATTGAATATAGTTTATATCGTCAAACACTGTGTTTTTCCAAATTGATTTGGCTTTTCTGGGACAGGTAAATTTTCAAAGTACAATTTCTGTGGTAAAAATTGATTGTATAAATATAGTATGATATGTATTACAACTGATACATTTTTTGTTTGCTAATGTAGTATACAATTAAGCCTTTTTAAAATTATATTGTCATAACATATAGACAGTAATTATTTTTAATTATTAATAACACTAAAATTTTTTACATTGTTTAAAACTTTAATTGATTTTATGGATTTTTTTGCACAAAATTTTTTAAGAAAATTTTATATGTTAGGCAATATTAATTACAGTAGCTAAGTATCAGTATCGTCAATTTAACAAAATATTTAAGAGAGTTTACAGCTTTTATACAATAATTTAGTATGGTAAATAAATTATCTCAACTGAAGAAATTTATTTACAACACAAGTAGTAATTTTTGTCGGTTTATTGCTTTTTTTAAATAGTCGAAGGTCTCTTAAAATACAAATATTTAAAATACAAAAATTTATTTTATATTTTTTATATTATTTAATATTCAAAAGTAAATTTTGATGCCTTTACAAGATATTGTTATTTATATTGTTATAATATATAGACAGTAATTATTTTTAATTATTAATTACGCTAAAATTTTATACATTGTTTAAAGCTTTGATTTATTTTATGGATTTTTATTCAGAAAACTTTTTAAGAAAATTTTATATTTTACGCAATATTAATTATAGTAGATAAGGATCAGTATTATTAATTTAATAAGTTATTTAAGAGAGTTGACAGCTTTTATACAATAATTACTAAGGTAAAAAAATACATCTCAAATAAGAAATTTTATTTACAACACAAGTAGTAATTTTTGTCGGTTTATTGCTTTTTCTCGGAAATACAAACTTTAAAAAACTCAGCAAATTAAATTTTGATGTCTTTACAAGATATTGCTATTTATATTGTTATAACATATAGACAGTAATTTTTAATTTTTAATTACACTATTAATTTATACATTGTTTAAAGCTTTAATTTATTTTATGGATTTTTATGTACAAAATATTTTAAGAAAATTTTATACATTAGGCAATATTAATTATACTTGATAAGTATCAGTATCGTCAATTTAATAAAATATTTAAGAAACTTAACAGCTTTTATATAATAATTTAGTACGGTAAATAAAATATATCTCAACTGAAGAAATTTATTTAGAACACAAGTAGTAAATTTCGTCAGTTTATTGTTTTTTCTCCTGTCGGAAAAATCGAAAATATAAACCTTAAAAACTCAGCAAATTAAATTTTGATGTCTTTACAAGATATTGCTATTTATATTGTTATAACATATAGACAGTAATTATTTTTAATTATTAATTACACTAAAATTTTATACATTGTTTAAAGTTTTCATTTATTTTATGGATTTTTATGCACAAAATATTTTAAGAAAATTTTATATGCTAGGCAATTTTAATTATAGTAGATAAGTATCGTGAATTTAATAAAATATTTAAGAGAGTTAACAGCTTTTATGCAATAATTACTACAGTAAATAAAATATATATGTCAACTGAGAAAGTTTACAACAGAAATAGTAATTTTTGTCGGTTTATTGTTTTTTCTCCTGTCGGAAAAGTCGAAAATACAAACCTTAAAAAACTCAGCAAATTAAATTTTGATGCTTTTATAAGATATTGCTATTTATATTGTTATAACATATAGACAGTAATTATTTTTAATTATTAATTACACTAAAAGTTTATACATTTTATACATTGCTTTAATTTATTTTATGGATTTTTATGTACATATTTTAAGAAAATTTCCTACATTAAGCAATATTAATTATATTAGATAAGTATCAGTATCATCAATTTAATAAAATATTTAAAAAAATTAACAGATTTTATACAATATATGCTACGGTAAATAAAGTATATCTCAACTGAGAGATTTTATTTACAACACAAGTAGTAATTTTTGTCAGTTTATTGTTTTTTCTCCTGTCGGAAAAGTCGAAGATCTCTTAAAATACAAACCTTAAAAACTTAGCAAATTAAATTTTGATGCCTTTACAAGATATTGCCATTCATATTTCAACCTCTACTATAAAAAATGCGACATATTTCACAACTTTAACTATTCAAAAATCATACCACTCTTGATATTAATTTTAAATCCGAATTCCATAGTTTGTGTCGGACAAGAAAAACCTTTCCTTCCCTTCTACTTAAGTTGTTAATTTAAACAGGTATTTGAGCAACAGAATTTCTGAGCAACATTTCCTACTTTAAATTTCCACATATTTAAATCTGATGTCGAGTATTTCATATTACCCTGGAATTAATATTATGTGTTCTCCATCGTCTGCACGCTTTCCACCTTCCCTACTTAGGAAGGATTTTACATTTTCCCTGTCGGCAGTTTTAATCTTTCTGTATTACTTCTGTTATTAAAGTTTCAAGTACTATTTCTACTCTCACTAAGATTACCCTAAGCTATAAAATTTATAAAAAAAAAGAATATAGTCACAGAATCTGAAGCTGTGGAAATGAATATATTTAAAATGCATGTGATTTTGTAAAACCCTACGAAGTGTTTTTTTATGATTCGAGTGATATTAAAAATTAAAGAAGTTATTCATGTGTACTGTAAGTAAAAATATTTACTGGCATAAAAGTTATGACAGTAAACATAATTACTGACGTGCACAAATTGAATTAAATTTAGTTTTAGATAATATGAGAAAATTTACGATAAAAATAAAGATTTTTCATAAATTAGTTTCGTTATTAAAATGTTAGTTATATATATATAAGGTCTTACTTTTTTGAACATCTAAAGTCCAATGCTAATTTTTAAGGGTATTGTTTATAAAGGCTTTTTTTAACAATTACTTAAATATACGTTGAAGGAATTTAAGGTTCTTCATGGTATATAAAAGTTCTTACCTTTTTGAATATCTAAAGTCCAATGCTAATTTTTAAGGGCATTGTTTATACAGGCTTTTTTAACAGTTCCTTAAATATACGTTGAAGGAATGTAAGGCTTTTTATTGTATTATGCGTATCACCAATATTTAAAATTGTAAGAAATTAAATAACTTTCCTTTAATAAAAATGTTAATATTTATCTAGACAGTAATCATGTCTATTTTTAGAGCACTGTTGCTCGCATGTCGGTTGACACTGAAAATAATTTTTCTAAAAGAATCATTTATACTTTGTTTCTTTAAAGTTATATGTTAGGAATGTTTCTGAAATACGTACTTTTGACTTAGAGCATGCTATTGTTCCTTTAGGTTTGGTTTGGTTTGGAGTGCGATGGTCTGCTTTTTGCTACCGGGATGGATGAAACCGGGACCTACAGCTGAAAGCCGATTCTGAACGGCTACGAACATCCATGCCACAGCGGGATTTGAACCCACGAACTGCCGTACCGATGGCCAGCGCCCTATCCAATCGGCTATCGTTCGGCACTCTGCTCCATTAGAGATCACCACAGAAACCGGAAGAAATAAACAAAAAGTACTCGTGCCATAATTGAAAAAAAAAAAAAACGATTTGTTAAGCAAATCTAATAAACTGATGAGAAAAATGAAGGAATAATTTTCAACTGAACTGAATAAATGTTGACAATAGATTTTATTTAGAAGGTGTCTCCCCATGATATTTTTAAGCGTGTCCACGGGAAAATGGAGTACCATGTATGGCCCAATTATATATAACAAGAGAAAAGTTAAAACATCTGACAATTTGCCGTTATATCATATACAGCATGTGCAAAAATGTTTTAATATAAACCATACAGCTATAGAAATGTTTCCCATACGTTACAATGGAGCTGACGGAGTGAAAAATATATTTCAACCAACTACACTGATAGCTGGATGTTTAGCAAAAATAATTTACCCTCATGTATTACTATACTTACTTTAAAATACAACATTATATACCACATTATATGATATAAAATTAAAAATAATATACAAGTACAGTGCACTCCGCTTTAATGTGATCCGTTTGGGCCACCGTAATTTTAATAACAATAACCGATTGATAACAAACGATATGCAAATTTAGATAAATTTACCACCACCCCTTTAATTTCCCCGTACTAAATTTCAAAACAAAATGAAAAAATTCACCTTCTATTTATGTACCATATATTATCCTTTAAAACATAAGAATTGTTTACATAATTTAAAAAATTGATCCATTTTTTGTTCTCTACATGTTTTTCTAAGAAGCTCATTGATAAATGGTTCGTAATCTTATTAAGTCATCGGAGAGGTGTTGTGGTCCACGTTTCAACACTTTCCAAGCATTTCTCATTTCAGCACTTGTAGGGGGAGGCTCAATATCAAGAGATTTTTCATCTGACTCATCAGTTCCATCATTCGTCTGTTTTCCTATGACAATCTTACAGACTTCAGAATATGTGAATGTGGAAATTACTGGAACGTTTTGATCTACTTTCACCCATGACTCGAACTCTTCAGAGGCCATATCCAAAGGATTTTCTATAATTTCTTAAGATTTCTGGTAATTTTTTTTTTCAAAATCAAGGCGTAAAATGTGAATTCTCTCCTTTCCAGTTCCGATAAGAATGTGTTGCCTTCTACTTATCGGACAACCACTGACCACCATCAGGGTGTGCGTATTTCTGAAAAATTCCAGAAACGGGTAATTTCCCACTCCTTTGTTCATTCTCCATTTCCCTAAGTGATGAGGGAGAATTCTCGGAAATTGAGGATAAAGGAAATAATGGGTTCCTCTTGAATACATTGTGAATATTCCTTTGCCAGTTAATATGAAGTTCGAAAACTGATAACATTAACTGATTTAACGATCCGATAAAGCGATCATTTTAACATACAAATGAATAGAGAAAATTGGGAACAAGTGATCTCTATAACAATAAGCGATTGATAACATTAACCGCGATCACATGTTAGCGGAGTTCACTGTATTTGCTTAAATACCCATTACAATCAGTATCATATAAGCAAAATAAATAAAATCTCTTGCTTTTTTTTCTGTTACGCTAACTCATATAAATATTTATCTGTAGTGTTTTTCCCAAAAAAGATATAAAAATGTAATTTATACCAACAACACAATATTACCTATTTACAATATAAAACATTGCAGTCACAATTGAAAAGGAATATTGTAACATTTATTTACATAAGAATTTTGCAGTCTCAATTTTATAAATCAGTTAAGTATTGGGATAAATTTCTAGTGTTTCGTTATTTATCATTAAAATCACAGAAAGAGTTATTTTGTTGTGTGTTTAAAATATTATGTCAAATTATCATATTGAAAACTTAAGGTTAAACTTCTAATATTAAAAAAATATATATGGATTTATGTGGCTTATTTCAGTTTTTTTCTTATTTGGTTTAACGTGGCAGGCAAGTTTAAAAGTTTATGCTATAATTTAAATATGTCAATTCAATTTGGCTGCTCCCATCTAACATTTATTATTTTATAACTTATAATTTTACATAGTGGAAAAACGTTATCGAATTTGCCCTTATCTTTTTTATAATATACCAGATTATTTTATATTTGTTTTGATATACTTACGACGCATAAAACTGCTTAATAATTATGGGGTAAGTGATTACTAAAGACATGTAAGGTATTGAATTTTATTTTTAAGCTATTCAATTTATAATGCACCTAAATCCTCAGTTTACTGCAAATCCTTCATGGAAAAAAAACACGTAATAAATTCCATAATATGTAATTACATACTAAATTTAGTAATCCTATTTTTTTAAAGACTGTGTGGATTATGGAACTAAAGCCTCTTTCATGTCTAGAAATTTTAAATTGAGGTTCCCTAAAAAAAAGTAAAGGGGATAACGTATGATAAAATCCAATTATTTTATACAAAGTAAATTTCTAGAGAATATATTATCTCCCTTTAAAGTATTTTATTGCATAATAAAACAAGTGGATGTTTCCGAGAAGAATATAAATTAAATATACTGAAATAATGTCTAAAAAGTATAATCATGGCCATTTTCGAGCACTGATACATAATTATGCACAGCTAGCTGCTAAAGGAATTGTAGCCCTATTGCTTTATTGGTAACTTAAAATTCAAAGCGTGAAAGTGTGTTTTCTACCGTGAACTTTTGAAAATGCAGAAGATATTTAATAATAATAAAAGCTATATATCTGGAGCTCGGGAATTTCTAAGATTTAAATCTCTTTTCGAAAGGGCATTAGAGCTTTGATTTAAAACTTATCTTAGAGTTCCGACAAATTTCAGCCGAGCTTGAAGCATTTAATTTCATAGATGGTTAAACAAATTTAATTGCTATCACTTCCACGAATAAAGACATCATAATTAGACGGGACGTTTATGAAATGCCGAGATGAAAATAGCTCCTGTCAGAAATGCTTGATAACTCTATTTTTTCCCCATTTTTTCCCTATAAACTGGATGCTGTGAAATTGATGATGCACTCGCTGCCATGGAATTCGGTTGCTGCTTTTTTTTGTTGACGTTGCTGTTGTCAAAATCGACATGAAAAATTAAGAATTCTTTGAGATAGCACAAAAAAGCACAGAATAAAATATCGCATACACTTTTCAATGGGGGATTAAAATAGTTTTTATTTTTCATTTATTTATTTATATAAGTCGAGCCTTTTTTAACTTCTGATTTCATATGATTTATGAAAGCATTGTAGTATGCATTTATTATAATGCATTCGTTGTGATTAGTGTCACAATTTTTGAAAAAAGATATTAATGAATTGAATCGTTAATACTTTCTTTTTTACCGAAATGACTTTAAAGGATATACTTGAAACCACAGAATTAATTATCTGCGTATTGGTTTTAAAAATAATTAATTCTGATCTGACATTCCTTCAGTTAATTTTATGGCATTTTTTAAGAGATTGTTTAGCAATATTTTGGGTAATGCAATTAGAGTACTTTTTATGTACTCATTATTTTATTTACTTTATTTTGAAATATAAATAAAAATTTGATTCTCATATTAATTTATTCTCAAATGTCGGATATTTGTTTGCATTTATCATTCACCAAACCACTGTTTTCATGGCCATTTTAAAAAAAAGATGCACTATAAAGGAAGGGTAATTATCTTTGTACGTAGGGGTAACAAAAAAAAAAAAACGAAGTCTTTTTCAGGAATCTACCTCAAACCCAATTGCTGATCAGCACAATACGCCACCTGTATACGATCTCTGCTGTTTTACATTTAACTGAGATGTGATATTTTAGAATTTTCTAAACCTTTCAAAATTATGTCTGTATATAAATAAGAGAAAAGATGGATTAATTGTTAAGTTATAGTTTATGTATAATTGCACTCTATATAATTTAGTTTAAGTATAATTATAATTTCGCAAAAATCGCTTTATCCTTTAGATGCCTGCATATGGGAAAATAATTAAAAAATGTACATTAGATATATAGGTTTTAAATTACTGAAAAATATAAATAAATTTCAAACGGTACAAGAATATAATTTGCGTTTAAAATATAGCTCTATTTATTTTACATGTGATATACAAGTGCATTAGATGTGCATAAAATATGTGGTGGTATACACTCAAGAGCCAAAACATTATGACCACCCCTACATTTTGCAATGAACTCGCCTGGATGACGTGGGAGCCAAGTGATCAAGTGGAAGTGGTATTTAACTGCTGCTGGAGAGTCTGAAGAATCATTCTTTCACTTACTCCTGTGTGTGATGGGAAAGACTGCGGATCTAAGCGATGTTGATAGAGAGCAGATTGTAATGGCACGAAGGCTCGGAACAAGTATTTCCGAAACTGCATGACTCGTGGGTTGTTCGCGATCTACTGTTTTTAGTACTTGTGCAAAGTGCACGCTATCAAAGGAAAAGATCGTCGGACACTGCCTCGCATGGTGAAGCAAAACCGGAGCAAGACAGTGGCTAAGTTGACAACCCAAAACAATGCAAAGCCAAGTACAATAGAATGGGAGCACATTATTCAGCGGACACTGTAACCGTTGCTTTAACATCTGGTGCAATCTGTCTCTGGCCTTCTACCAAGGACTTGTGGCATCCATGCCAAGGCGGGTTGAAGCGACAAACGGGGGCCAATTCATTATTGACAGGTGGTCATCATGTTTTGGCTCCTAAGTGTCTGTACAGGCAGATATATAGTTCTCTTTTAAAGGCAATGATACATTTTATTTATGATATTTATCTCTATATATTGCGCATAAAAGTTGTAAATTGTAATAACTTAAACCTAGTTTACCGCATGACACATGAAATATGTTCTAGGATCTTATCTTTCTCAAATATTTGAAATATTGATAAACACACGTTTAATTTTCAATAAAAAAATATCTTTTAACGTTCAAATTTGAATGCAATTTTTATTATTTGACCAAATTCATTTTTAGAAAAAAAAAACGAGAATTACTTGAGAATACGCAATATTGACATATAGTATTTTCTAAAAAAAATGCTTAAAAAATACTGATTGGGAATTCAAGATGCGAATATTTCAAATTTATATGTAAGTGGTATATATTATCGGATTCCATAAAAACATATGTATTCATTTGATTTCTTAATTTCTACTTAACACTTCGCTTGCGGGCAACGCATTTTTACAATTTTTGCAGTCTGTCACTGGAGCTCGGGTCACGTAAAAATACGTATTTAGTAGATTTGGGGTGGATACCCGCTCACCACCACAAATCGACTAGATACGTATAATTATATGTATGTGTGATATTATATGCGTGTTGCTATGCAAAACTTTGCATTTTTTCTTTACACAAGTTAGGATCGTCGAGTGACTCGATCTTTTGTTGCGTTATTTCGTCTTCCATCGAATTCCTAGCTCCAGAACGTACAAGTCGTGTTTTGTCAATTTGTAGCTTGGTTTTTTATTGTTGAATACAAAATGGATAAAATGAGCCGCCGTGCCAAAGATAGGGATGAAGAAATAGGCGCTGACAGATAACTGGACTTTCATTTTAAAAATCGTTGGTTTTTGTGATTTTGTAAAAATATAGTTTTTATTTTGTGAATAATCATACAGTATATATTGAAGTGTAAAATAAAAAAAAAGGTTCGTTCATAAAAACAAATTTTCCTGAATAACTAAACTCTCGCGCGTTTCACGAAAAATCGCCCGCTGCACGCGTAAGTTGGCTGTGAAGTATACCCGCAAGCGAAGTGTTAAGGCCATAACAAAGAAAAGAATTAGATCCCATTTAACTCTAAATAGTTTTCTTTTTACACCGGGCTCATGATTTACTTTGTAAGTATAGATTTGTTTTTGTTTATAAAGATCCAAACCTCTTGTTTCTTGTATATTATCTTGAGTCCAAACTCAAAAACAGCATTGATTGCAAAATTTAAAAATAATTTTAAGACTGTGCGTATGTTACCAAAGATTCAAAATCAAACAACAATTTTTTGCGAGATATATAGTGTGCCTGCGTATGTGTGTGTCAGGAAAATTCTCAGGGGTTTTCAAAACTTAAATCAAGGGCTAAAAATTCCCGCGTCCTTTTGCATTTTCCTTTTTAACCCCTAACCTAAATTGACCACTTTGGCTACAATTTAAGCCCTCAGAGAAGGGGTCTGACATATTATAACTCTACATGACCCTAACGGACAATTTAGGAAATTTCCAAACAAAAAGGAGATACACGATGTCTTTGACAGGTATTTTCCCACAGATGTTGACCCAGGTTCTGTGGGCCTTTTTTTACATAAAACTTCATGGTAGTTGACCCTTCGGTTTGTCCTGCCCCTATGATGAAGTGGGAACCCATCCTCCAACGTAATCTTAATAAAGGACTTCAGCTAAAACTGTGTCATTTTCATGGGCCATGACTGCAAACACCCATCGAGAAGTCCGTCTTATTACAGATTATATATATATATATATATATATATATATATATATATATATATATATATATATATATATATATATATATATATATATATATATATATATGCATGCATACATACATACACATATACATACTCGTATACATATATATGTGAAAATCAGCAGTCTTAAAATTTAATAAAATTACACACATTTTGAATATATTCTGCATAGCATAAGCTCTTTTCACCCTTATTATTATTAATTTTAATTTGTTAGCTGAAACTTTCCTTCCAGAAAGTAGAAATATTGCTCGAGACTTTCATAACAGAAGTTTTAACTTGAAGATTAAAACTGTCAACAGAAAAATGGAATATCCCTGAATGATGGAGAAAAAGTGTAAAATACTTCAGATTCTGTGAAACTCATAATATCAACTAAGACAATACGGAATTCTTGGTTTACGGTAGAAATGTGTTAAGATTTAAAGCATAAAATGTTAGAAATTCATTTATTCGAATGCTTGCTTAAACGAACATCTAAAGGGTAAAGGAAGGAAATATTTTTCTTAATGGAAATAATTTGTATATTTGTTAAAATATATTCCAAATATTAAAATGATAGGATAGGATTAAAAATACATGTTTATTTTTCTTGCACCGAGCATTCAAGATAGGTGTAATCGAATCGTACATTTTGCTGTATTTGTATTTTATTTAAAGTACTGTAATTTCCAGGGGAAAGACCATTTTGAAATTAAACGGCTACAGCTAAGAAAATAACGTTAAAATATAAAAATTGTTTTCCGTAGTCATGGTTTCGTTTGGTTTAAAGTGCTACGGTCTACTTTTTGCAACACGAAAGCTAATAAGATCGGGACCTACTGCTTAACCCATTAACGGTCACTTACATAAATTCTTTGGAATTTAATGAAATTTCTTTATAAATATTATCTATAACCCTTATAAATGCAAAATGTTTTAATTTTTTTTACAATCTTTAGAGGGTTTGCCTTAGAGGATACCATAGGAGGGATTAAGGGAGGTTAACTGACAAACCCATCCCCGTGAACAGCTAGAATTCAATACTTTTTAAAATTTTAAATATATTGGAAAAACATTAAATAAGTGTTCTTTAAAAAGTATAATAAATAGGTCAACAATTTATAAGTGTTGTTTGAATAGATACTTTTGTGTAGGGTCATAAGTGAAAGAAAATCGAATGACTAACTTTCCAGGTACAGAAAATATAAAAAGAAAAAGAAAAATAGATTAAATGCAGAAAAAATAAACTCAATGCAACACCATCATCTATTGTAAGTTTTAAATGTCAAAAACATAAAAAAATTGAAAAGACCGTTCATATTTCTCCAAAAATTAGAGAAAAAAATGTTTAACAACAGGTTTATTTGTGAAATCCCAGTCCGCTAAAGGGTTAAAGCCTATTCCGAACGACTACGACCATCCATGCAGCAATGCGATTCGAACCCACGAACTCCGGTACCGAAGGCAGCACTCTAACCTTTCGGTCATCGTTCTTGTCTCTGTACTATTGTTTTTACATGGGATGGTATGCATAATTATCAAGGAGTTTATCTTTTTTTTTTTATAAATGACCTCGGTTATGTTTCCAGAATATTTGACGATGGGTTGTCATTCCTTAAACTCGTTTTAACTCTTTTGGCTGTCATCGGAGAGAATGATTGCAGGATGCACATTAGATATATAGCTTTAAATTCTGTACTTCTAACGGAGATGCAAGTCTAAATTTAAGACGCACCCCAAAATTATTTTTCGTTTAAAATATAGCACATGGAATGTTTTATGGGGTATGCAAGTGTATAAAACATTGACATGTACATCGTATCTGGTATACAGGAAAAATAAAGGGTTAATTTCCTTATATTTCTATAAAAAAGCCATTACATCTTTGATTTATGGAATTCATAATTATAAAATCAGAGATACGGCCTAGGACTTAATAACAAAAATGACCATTTGACAAATGAACATTTCTCTAGGGTAGCCTGTATGGAATATCAGAAATACAAAAATAACAAATTTAATTTTAAATTTAACAGAAATGTATTTTAGAGCACACATGTTTAAATGCAAATTTTGTATTTATACTAAACTCCTTTGTGCAACAGGCCGAACGATGGCCGATTGGTTAGAGTGCTGGCCTTCGGTAGCGGAGTTTGTGGGTTCGAATCCCACAGTGGCATGGATGTTCGTAGCCGTTCGGAGTCGGCTTTAAGCTGTAGGTCCCGGTCTCATTAGCCCTCGTGTTGCAAAAAGTAGACCGTAGCACTCCAAACCAAACCAAACCAAACCTTTGTGCAACAGCCGCTAGGGTGCCAGGGCTACGGTGTCAATCTCCGTTTCCGTGACCAAGGGCCCTGGAGTGGGAAGCATATGTTCCGGTTAGGTGGTCAGCATTACACGGAACCCCCAGTGTTTAGTTCCCAAGCCTACTTGATCCTCAGTTTTTCTGACCACAGAAGGGATGAAGGGCTGGGACAACCTTGCCCAGCCCGGGGATCGAACCTCGGACCTGTGGCTTGGGAATGCGAAGCTCTACCCCAACGCCACTGGGCGCCATAAATATTGTTTTTAGCCGATTCAGAAAGTGAAACAAGAATTATGTAAAAATATACCATTTTGGTACGTACTAAATTTTATAAGAAATATATTTAAGGGAAGTTGTAGATATGGAACTTTAAAGTTTGAATTTTCAAATCTTTTCTATAAAAGTAGAACGTGATTTCATAAATGCATAATATATATGTGATGTTTTAACCCAATAACTCCCGGATATTTCTGATGACTATATATTAGTAAATACCTAACATAGAAGCTATTATAGACACCTGGAAGTAAAACAAAATATGAAATTTAAACACCTTTAAATAGGACATCAAGTCGTCATTAGTGAGGAGGTGTCATTTTAAAACATAATAAGATGTCTTTAAAAAAAGGAAAACTTCGTGATAAGAGATTTATTTGCTATCATATATGAGAAAAGTACTGAAAAGAGATGACTTATAACAGATATGGCTATTCGACATAATTTTGACCGGTATACGTACAGAATATCGGTCATAATACGTTCCTATTCTAAGCTTGAGCATCATAAAATGCCGATCGAAATGACAATATTATAGATAAGATCCTATTTGAAAACTTGGAAGATTATTCATAAGATTAATATCTATTTCCATTAAAAAGGAAGAATCGTTTCGAGAAAACAAAACCCCTAGAAACCGTTTTTTGACTGTCCTCAAATGAGGACGCTGGGCGTTATTGGGTTAAAAAGCGGCACGTACGAGTCTACGTCGGCAGATCCTCCGCCGCTTGTCGAAATTTTGCATACACAAATAAAAATAAAAATAACGACAATGAGTGGCAACAAAATAATGACAATTGGTGGACACCATACTTACAACGAATTTCGCTTAACTATGATAGTAACAATGAAAAAAACACAGATGTACCTTCAATTTATCTATGGTATTTTTAAGATTTATATTGCAAACAAGACAAGTATTCAACAAGACAAGTATTAATTGGTATTAATTGCGTACAAGATTTATTTTCTGTTTTATAAACCCCCTACATGTTATACTTTGTATAAACTTATAGCTCTTATCGAGCCCAATATCATTAACAGTCTTCTAAAATTTTACAAAAAAATTTTAACGTCTTCTGTATGTCTTAAATACTTTAAAGTTTAAAAAACCAAATATGAATAAAGCTTGTTACACAAAAAATAATTTTTGACATTATACCTTTTATATCCTTATATTCGTGAAAAATACCACCCCTAGGATAGCATCCCCATCTTTCCCTGCTTTGTAATTTTATTTTAATTTGGAAGCTGAAGGTTTCCTTTCTCAAAGTAGGAGTAGTGTTCGAGACTTTAATAACAGAAGTATTACTGGAAGATTAAAACTGCCGACAGGGAAAATGGAAAATCCCTTCACAAGAAAGGAAAAGCGGAAAAGACCTCAAATGATAAAAAACGCCCAATATTAACTCTTGGGCAATATGGAATTCTCTGTTTCCGGTTTAAATATGTGGGAATTTAAAGTATAAAATGTTAGACAGAAATGCAGTTATTCAAATGCCTGTTTGAATGAAGAACTGAAGTCGGAATTAGACGAAATATAGTCTTGTACAGTATTTGTCGCAATGGCGTCTTTTCGGTAAAATTTTCTTATAGATTAAAGGCTCATAGTACAGAAATGTTAGATCTTGTTAAAAAGTTTATTTTTATTCTCCTAAAAAATTCAAGATACTCATAAACGATTCAAACATTCTGAATTTCAAGACGAATGTCTCACCGGCATAATCATCGGTATCAATGAAAATGGGACAAAT
>CM063511.1:6682010-6697010 GCA_032207245.1 Pardosa pseudoannulata
ACAGGCATATCGAATTGACAGGTAATAATTATAAACTTTCACAAGATATTCCATTTGTTTAACTTAAAGATGATTCTTAATCTTCAGATGAAGTCCAGTGGAAATTTTGGATGTTGACAGGATATGGGTTGTAAATCCTGCTCTTAATACCTATTTACGTATTCTTTCATTCTCATATTTTTTCTCTCTCTCTCTCGTTATATATGTTAGTTTAATAAATATTATAAAACAACATTTATTAAAAATGAATAACATGTAGCACAATGCATGATTAATTATCTTTAAATTTAAGGGTTAAATTAACAACTGTCGTCACTTTTCAATGAAATAAAAGTTATACTTTACAATGTTCCCTCGCCACTTCGCGGTTCATGAGTTGCGGTTCCAGTGTTTCGCGGTTTTTTCCAAAATATTCCCCAAAAAATAAAATTGAATAAATACAACCATATTCGCAGCCACATTGCAGAAAGGATCGTTTTTTAATGTTGATGCGTGAGAAAGAAGGATTCCTGCATGTCAAACAAAGAGATGAGTTGACTCAGAGTACATACCACGGGCTCTTAAGATGACAAAGTCTACAAGTGAGGAAGAAAATGAAGACGAAGAAGAAGAACAAACAAGAAAAGCGTGGCCTAACCCTAGAGAACTTGCAACAATTGTGTACCATGGCAAGAATTTGCGACAATAAGACAATGACGACAATAGGGTTCGAGCTGTCGAGTTCATCAATCGCGTTGACGGGGTTATGTCCTTGCAGGGGAATTTTGAAGGAAAAACAAATACAACAACTACCCATTAACATGTTTCTCTCCAAGCCCCCTGGCTTTACCATCAGCTTCCCCAGCAGAAGAGTCTCCGAGTGATTCTAAAACATCTACGAGTCGAGCGACAGCATCTCCTCCGCCACCCACACAAGTCTCTTCCCTCTCTTAGAAATAAATGTTCATTAATATTTATTGCTCTATAAGGTTTTGTAATCTCATTAATTATCACTGACACGTTTAAGTCAATAAGTATGCTGTTGTCATTTTTGTCTTAAATTTGTAACGTATAAATGCAGTTTACATATTTAAAGCATTCGTGTACCCGCATACACGAAAGTTACTAGGGACAGATCCTACTTCGCGGTTTTTCAACTTTCGCGAAAGGTTCTGGTCCGCATTAACCGCGAAAAACGAGAGATCACTGTATATAATTTTCTTGAACCGTTTATTTTTCAGTGAAAACTCACAATATCAACAGTTTTATGGAACAGATCGAAGGTTTCATTATTATATAAATATATGTACATCATGTCTAAAAAAGGGATAGCCGGAAATTACGTGAGTTAAAAGCGATTATAAACACTGAACTCTTTTATAATAATAAAATAAATTAAAAAGACTCACTCTCGCCGAAGCTTTTAGGATCATCCGGTCAGGCGGAAGTATTTTGGAACAATTTGATGAGTTTACAAACAGATAACAGTAAGAATAGCGCGTGGAACTGGAGCGGTCAACAACTTTTCCACGCTTTACTCCGTCACGAAAAATGAAAATGGCGCAAGTCGCTTTCAAATAGAACTATGAGTTAATACACTTATTGTTATCAAGAAAGACTGTTTTCCATTCGCCTTAACACTGGATCACGATATGTATATATAAAAAATGTGTATCAGTTATTTTAAATGGCGTTGGGATTTTCGAAAGAATAGTAACTAATGAGTTTTAAATATTGGGAATTACCTACAAATTTTATACGTATATTGCCAAATTAAAAATAAAATATGTAGTTTTGCAATAGTCTTTAAAACAGTATGAAATTATTTTTATGGGTTTCATATACTTGTATGCGAATTTTAAAAAATTAATGTCGTTAATTTGGTATCTAAAATCATTTATTCTAATGATTTTTAACTAAGGATACCCAATAACATTAAAATAGTCTGAATAATTTATTATAAGCTTAGTTAGTACTTTTCATTCTGCTTGATAAAATTCATTAAAAAGCATCACTACAACTTCGCTAGTTTTTTTTGAAGTAAGCAAAGTTTTCTTTATCTGTAATGCAACGCACTATAAATATTCATTGCTATTTTAAATGAGTTGTTCAGCATTAGATATACGTTTGGTGAAATAAAGTTATTCTACTTCTCTAAATGCATGACTTTCTGCAGCTTAAGATAACATCAAAAGTTCTTTTTTTTTAAAGTAAGTCATTGTCCACGGATAGTTTTTACTTTATTTAAAAGTAAGGTAAAATAAATATTTTATTACATTTTTCAGTATTATTGGCAAACTATATATATATATATATATATTCTTACATAGCAATTAGATACTTTAACACTAGATTTACGGACCGAGCTAATTTGATTCATTAAAAATTGGATCACTATATATATATATATATATATATATATATATATATATATATATATATATATATATATATATATATATATATATATAAACTTTAATATCATTTTCCATAAACATATGTTGGTTTTTAGTTAAGTAATAAAATATATGTAAACTTTCATTCCTTTTCCCCGCAGACCCCTTCATTGTGCATTATGAAATGGGGTATACCTATGTTCACGGTTGTGAGCCAATGGGACTCATAGAATGGTTTAACAATCGCATAACATGAAATTTATTGGTGCTATCAGGCCTGGGCAACAGTCAAGATTTTATTTTCCAATAGGCCGAAGAGCTAAGAAGTAAATATAGAGAAGAAGTAGAGAACACTTCCATTCCGATGACAGAAATTCATGCAACTGACGCACGGAAGAATTGTCGAGTTAGACAATCGTGCAAAAGAAACAGATATAGAAACCATTGTGTTCAATGGAATAGAAATGTTTGAAGAAAATGGGTTTCAAAAACAGATTTTATATGTAAAAATGTTTTCTATGAATTTTTTGATAATAAACATTTTATTTAAATTAATTTGGAACTAATTTCTTCGCAAAAATTTCCATT
Organism: Pardosa pseudoannulata; assembly: GCA_032207245.1. NCBI lineage: Eukaryota > Metazoa > Arthropoda > Arachnida > Araneae > Lycosidae > Pardosa > Pardosa pseudoannulata. The sequence continues at coordinate 6,684,974 of CM063511.1, forward strand.
TAGTTATATATGTCGAATGGGCTCACTTCAGTAAAAATTGGTATATGATTAACATTCGTAAATCTAGTGATAATAAAAATGTTAAGCTTTAATTATTTAAAGTGCAGTAATTATTTAAAATGCTGAACTCATATGTCGTTGCGGGTTTCCGTTATACACTACTTATACAATAAAGGCATACATTTAATGGGTTATATTTATATCCAGCTTTTCAAGTGTATTGGGCAATTCGGTTATGAGTCGGTAACATCTCTACTTAAATAGTGATGTAAACATATAAACTGTAAATACAAGAAGGTAAACTATTTTTGTCATAGCATAGCAATTAATGCAGAGGGACAAAAAGGGGAAAATAAAAGGAATTTAACTATCATTAAATGAAATGAATTTAAAGTTCATGTTTTTTAATGAACTTCTATGTAGCACCTACGAACGGAAAACATTATCGTTGTGAACATTATGTGGTTACAAAAGAAGCCAAAGTGTAGTTCTAGTGAATTTAAATTAGTAGGGTATAAAAAATGTTATTTTACGCATATGTGAAAAAAAGCGATCAATTGCGTATACAAAAATATTATAATCTATCGTGGAAAGTCAGTTTAAATCTGATTTAAAGATACGTTTAACACTAAACATACCGACACTCAATGCATACCTATTTCTACAATAGCCGGTCAAATGACCGGCTGAATTTTTCCGATTATAAGTGTAAGAAATATGAAAACTGGAAGGAAATAGACAAATAAACTTTATTATAATGAAATAAAATTGTATATTGTCAATTTTTATGTATTGCAAACGCAAAGAATAAGAATTTTTAATTCATTTCCCATCGCATTTTTTACATAAAGCTTATGGTTCATTTAACCCTTTATATGGTATGCTTAGTGTTAATTATATATGTATATATATAAAATGTATATCTATAAAAAAGAATCTGATCATTTGTCTGAGCCTTCTTGATCTGTACTTTAGCCACATTGATAATGGATATCCTTAATTTATAATCGATTCGTTCTTTTTATTATTTTTGCCAATGACCCCTGGGCGAGCCAAGAACAAGTGCCAGAGGCCATACGACTTAAGATGAAGGCGATCGTCTTTCGTTTTAGCGTACACCGCTTAAGTTAACGTCTCAGGTCAAGTGGGTCCTCGTAATATAGGAGCAGGTATCAAGCAGAAGACACCCTCCCCCCTGGCCAGGTATGGTCTGCCACACTAGAAATATTGTTTGAGAATTTGGTTTGGTTTGGAGCGCAACGGTCTACTGTTTTGCACACGAGGGCTAATGAGACCGGGACCTACAGCTTAAACCCGATTCCGAACGGCTACAAACATCCATGCCCTCAGCGGTAATCGAACCCACGAACTCCGGTTCCGAAGAGCAGCGCTCTACCATTCGGCCATTGTTCGACGTTTGAGAATTTGGAGGACATTGTGATCACGAATATATTTTATGTGCTCCCATTAACGAATACTGCAGATGTTAAGCCAGCTGGAGTCCCGAACGTGCGTCTAAACAGCTTTCTATGTTCAGTTCCTTCTTATTTCTGATATAACATTGGATTTACAACTATTAATACACACGAAAAAATTCTAAAGAGTCTTCAAATCCTTCCTATAAAGTCATTAGTAAGAAATCAGAAATGAAAGCATTCGGTATTCAAGAAACATGAAGTATGTTGAATGAATACCAATTTGTTTACTCTCATTTCTGCTTTAAAATGTAAAGTGATAGGTCATTTACTTAAGCTTGGAATAAAAAGAATGGTAGGAGCTATCCCATAAATTTAAAACGAATGAATAGAAAGTATTCTTTTCAAGAATTATTGGCAATCACAAACTTCTGCAAGAACAGAGGTGTAGAACAGACATTGATAAATAGTTGAAAGAAAACATTTCCGAGAAATAGATTTAAGGATATAAATAAACAATATTTTATATTACCAAAGTTTGACTTTACATTTTCTTCGTTGTCATTAAAACTGCAAGTAGAGAAAATGCCTATAAATTGTGGCTGATTTATATGGGATTTTTGATTTTTGTTTCGGAGTATGGTTTCGCTTTATTTTTATCTTAAATAATAAACCTGATTAAAGATAACTAAGCCTTATATAAAAAGTCCATAAATTATAAAAGTATATCAAACATATCAGTATTAAGGAATTCACATTAATATTTTCTAATATATATAAGTAGTATTTTATAGGCATGGAAAAACTGCTCTTAGAACTTTAAAGTTATTTGAATTAGTTAATAAAGTAAAAGTAATTTCCATATTTTGGTATAAAATTTTTCAGAACTTATAACATTCAAAAATTAATATATGATCTTGCAATACTATTTGAGTTCTTAGAGAACTATTATAGAAATATATATACGTTTAATTTATAACATTTCAATTTTGGAATATTGGAACTTCAGGAAGTCAGACTTCGAAACAAAGAATAATATTATTGCAGAATAACATTTTATCATCCATGTTTTGTTAACTTTTTGTGTATCGGGTAGATGTGTAAGGTGTAATGAAATTGGGAGAAGTTTATGATTTAAAAAATTAAGTAGATAGAAGATCATAGAAACGGTCTGGAATCAGTACCTCTAACAGGAAATCCTGTATTACTTAAGATTTCATAGTTCCACACATAAATGGTTTGCGTATACTACCGGATACTTTTTTTAAATCAGCCGCCTAACCCTATTGTACGTGAAAATTTATTTATGTTGAGATAATAAGTTTTTGTGTGACAGATCTGAAACGATATCTTTAAGCTATTTGCTAATATTTTTGTAAACAGTCTGAATAGTATTCGTAAATTAGACATTTTAAATGCCATGAATGTTTATTTTCAGGTTTCCTTTTTATAAAACCATAGTAGGTTATTTGGGAAAAGTGTCGGTTTTATAACCGGAGACTCAATTTGAGGCAAGCGCCTGTTAAATACCTGTGTGTTCATTAATGGAACATGTAACACTTAAAATAATTCAAGATCGCAATGTTCTGGAAGCTCAAACAACAATTTGCAGTTCACAGGCCAAGCAGGGGGGTAGAACGCACCCTACTTCTAAAATCACAAATACGAAGCGTCGGCAATATTACTCTCGTAAGTAGTATTCCTTGAGCTACACGTTCTCATCTAGTGACGCTACGTGTATTACAACTTTGCAGGAGTATTTAGTATAAAGGAATATATACTGCAATGTGAAAAATATTTTCAGGTTTGTAATATTGCCACATTTGATTTTGTGGTCTTCGAGTAGGTAAAAGTTTATCATGCCTGTCTATAAAAGTTCTCAATAAACCTAATGCGATAAAATTCTTGTTATATTTATTATTTTCTTCAGGAAAATTTGTAAGATACACAAGATATGTAAAATAGCCATTATTTAAATATTTCTGAATTTTTCACATTGTAGAATCTAAGTATTACTATTTATTACGAAATTTATTAGAATAGTGATATAGCATTTTCTTTTGATCAATACATTTATGGTAATAAGCTATCAATGATACCAAAAGTTTGTCATCGTGTACAAAAATGGGTTTACCACTCATTCAAAACAGTACAAACAGCTAAAAATGGTGTGCAAAGCAGTTTACTTACGCGAGCTTTTATGTTCATATATTAAATTTCTTAGTGGATTCCAAAATATGATAATCACGACAACCGTTAGCTTAAGCTAAATACTTCCACTACCAGAAAATTTTAAAATTAGGTTTTATGAAAACATTTCGTATTAAAATTGAGAGTCGAGAGTGCAATGTTTATCTTTTCAAAGTACTACGTTTTATGCTAAACTATTAATTAATTTATTTTTCTCGTGATTTCATGCGTTAAAATAGCGATCCGTTGTTTTTTAAGCTTGCATAGGCATTTTTAGGCGACATTCAGGTATTTTAAAAGGCAAGTCTTTTCTATTCACTGTGTAATATCACGACATTTTGTTTTCGTGTAAGTCGACCACTATTCCGCAACGGATATGGCACTGGAAGTGCTCGAACACTCTGAAGGTTTAACAGACTTCTGATCTAAATGAATTTTTTTTTTTTTTTTTTAGAAATTACGAAAATATAAAAGGGTGTAAATCATAACTTATTGAGATATCTTAGGATATTGTGTCGCTCTATACAAATAGGAACCATTACCTCGAGGGTCAGTCTTTGTTTATATAAAATTTTCTGTGAATTAATAACAAGTATTTCTCTATGCGTGTTACGGATTTATTTGACTGTCCCTGGAATAAGTTCTCTTCAATTACAGACGACACTATAAATTCGTCGCTACAGATGTTTGTATAAAATACTTTATGTTTATATAGAAAATACTCATTTATATTCAAAACAAGATCCGCTGTAAGAAAGTTTAAGTTATGCACTTTAGTAGTTCAAGATTTGCAATGTTTGCTTTATTTTTTCTTCGTAATTATTAACCTCTAATTGCACAGTTTTTTTAAAGGCCGGCCGAAAAAAAAATGAATTTAGAAGTTTAGAAGTGTAAAAAACGCAATTTAGAAGTTTTTTGCCAAGAAAATTACAAAAATAAGGAAAATATTTATTGCACTTTTGGATTTTGATAACATTACAGAAAATAGTCGAATATTGTAGTATTACACTTACATCGACCTTTTTTTATCTTTCTTTTCGAATTCCCATTTCAGAATAAACATTATCAGTAAACGTACTTATACTTTTAAAACATAAATAATAACGATACCTGTATTTATAAAATTAATCAAAATTTTCTTTTGTGAGATCTATTTCGAAACAAGGCGCAGCACATAGCTCAACATTGCAACTATTACACATGTAACGATTTTGTTTTGCTTTCCCATTGTTATTTTCAATTCTCGATTGCATTCGAGTATGAAATATTATAGCAACATAAAGTACAACTCCACTCGAACTATGTCTAGTGTGCACAGTTTGCCCAGTTTAGCGCGATCGAGTTAACTCGAGCTTGCACGTTAAGGTCTTAATATAAAATAATACGTTGTCTCTAAAATATCAAATCAAGATAATTATAATCAGATTAGGAATTTTCTTTTAATTAGTTTACATTCTATATGTACGGGGATCTAATATGTAGATGCAAAAAATACATATTGTTAACAAAACACTTTTACCAAAAACAGATAAAAAGGTTAAATCAGATAACTAAGTATAAAGTTTACATTAAATGCTTATAATTTAGTTTATTAGTGGTATTATGTGGATCCAATACTACAATAAAGCTGACTAGTACTGTTGATAATCAGTTAAAAATAAATATAAATTACATATGTTTAACAGTTAATAAGTTTAATTAAGTAAATTATAGTTTCATAATTTTAATTCAATATCGAGGAGTGGATTACGAAATAAAAGGTACCTGTCCGAAGTGTAAAATGCTCTTAATCTTCTGTAATCATTCTCTTAAAATATCAAGAAGCTTCTGATCTATGTATATTAACTCATATGAATATTTAGAGAATTTGTCCTCACTCTTAAAGACTGTTTCAATAATTATTTCCTGTGGAATTAGTTAGTCTTTTTTCTGTATTAAAATACAGCTATTTTACAACGAATTTATTTCCTATTAGAGGTATATGTCCATTTTCTCTATATGAAGTTTGTATATAGTTTGAAGCTCATTATTTAAAAAAATACATTTCATATTACTAATTAACGTTTTAATTTTGAGGCCATTACGATCACGTACCTATTTCACGTGTCCATGCCGCCATTAATGAACAGGACATATCCTTGAACGAAACTCTTTGGTAATTAGATCGACTCTTTTGCTGGCTGAGCAATCACGGCTCGCTTAGAGTTTATAATAATATAGAAAACTAAGCAAAAATGTTAGAAAAATTCAGGTACTTTTTATTTTTAGAAAGGTATTTTTTATTTGAACGTTTATACAATTATTACGTTTGCTAAACTATAAAATGCCTTACTTAAAAATATATTTGAGAATCAGAAGTCGGGTAATATGTGATTTAAATTTACAGAAATTTGCTTTTGCCAAACAAAGTTCTTTTAATTTTTTAACGGTTTATCTACAAAACGTCTCAGATACATAAGATTAGCGTATACCGATTAAATATGTATTTTTTAGTGTATGTAAGTACTTTATGGATATGAAACAATATATTTTCAGGAAAATATCGTATTATTCGTAAAATTAAGAGTAAATTAAGTAAACAGTCAGAAATAATCATTTGTGTGTGCTCTAAAATTGCTACATACAGATTTTCATTTTTTCGGTAATTTTTACTAATTTTAAGCTATTATTAAACTCTTACCAATACTGTATTTAAATAGGCAGGCTTTTTACATTGAATGACTATAAGAGAATTCTCTTTTAATCAATTTTTTTCTTTATCAGATGCAAAATATCGACAGAGTTCTTAAGGTACAAATTCTGCCACGAAAGTGAAGTTAGGTATGCTCTAATTATTCATAAAAATTACCTGATTATATATGTATGCATGTATATATACAGGGTGTCTATAAAATATATATATATTAAAAATTCATATATAATAACTATAAAAGATAGCAAAATTTAGTCGATTTCTCTGAAAAGAGTAGCTCAAAAAGTTTTACTCATATCATTTGGGAATGTTTGTATCAACTGTTGGCTGCGCTGCAGGGCGTTGACCTTGAAATGACGTCGCGAAATTTGAAATGATGGCGACTCCGCAACAAAAGGCTCAATGTGTTATTTGGCTCATAGAAACGAAGTCTGTAGTTACCGTACAAAGAAACTTTCGACGTAACTATGGTGTTAACCCGCCTTCTGACAAAACCATTCGTCAATGGTTCAGTGCATCTAAGGAAACAGGGAATGTTTTGAAGCAAAAGTCGCCGGGTAGGCCGAGTGTGTCTCAAGAGAAAGTGGACAGAACTCCGTTGGATTTTTTCTTCTGGGGGCATATCAAGAATCTTGTGTATGCAGAGAAAATTTATGATGTTCAACATCTCAGGGAACGAATAGTCAATTGTGTGGCAACCGTCCCCCCAGACATGCTCGCCAGGACATGGGAAGAGGTAGAATACCGTTTAGACTTCTGCCGTGCCACTAACGGGGCTCATATAGAACTTTACTAAGTGTTAAAAAAAACTTGAAAATGTAAGCTTGCCAGTCATGTATAAAACATGTATGTATGTTTTTTATTTCATTAAAATATTTTGCCTCAAAACCCCGGAGTTCTTTTATAGACACCCTGTATATATATATATATATATATATATATATATATATATATATATATATATATATATATATATATATATATATATATATATATATAGTGTGTGTGTGTGTGTGTGTGTTAGAAAAAAAGTACTGTCTACAAGATATGCGTCAATAAATTGAATACTCACAACTAAGGTATACATTAATAATTGTTTTATAAAATAGAAATCTTTGTGAAATGTTTTAACATTGTTATCAGCATTGCTAAAAATTTAAGTTAAAATTTAGAAAGAACGTTAATATAAAGTTCAAGAAATTTCGAATTTGAAATACACTCTATGTAAACTAGTTATAAATTCAATCTCCCAGACATTATTTCTATTCCTTACTTCTAACAATAGTCAGTAAAAGTGATAATAGAATTCTCCGTTTTTATCTCTTTCTTTGAATCAAAGAAAATAGTTGTACGTCGTATAAAAGAAAGTGAAAAGTCTAATTTACTCTTAAGACTTTAAATTACTTCTTTAAGACAAATTGAAAAGCAGGTTGCCAAATTTGTCATACGAGTTTCTAGAATAAACATAAAATCGAAACCTTTCAGTAAATACGCTTCTATAATAAAGTTTAAAATGTACAAAGGAGTGTAAAAAAGGATACAATACAGTTTATTTTTACTTTCTTATTGTTTAATTTTTATTGTAATTAGCATATATATTTTAGATTTTATTCTAGGGTTTAAAAGACGTTATAAATAGATAAAAACTGGAGTATATAATAGTGCAATATATTTTTTACTAGAGAATGTTTAAAATTCTTAGAAGAAATACAGTTCTTTTGGAAAAACCTTAAAAATAGATGAATATTGAAAGACGTTCTCTTTAATAAGTTTATAATTAATAAATCTTTAATAATTAAAATATTTCTTCGAAAGAGTTTTACATAATAAATTTAATATTAGTTATATGGAATATTTTGTTTCATAAGTTTATGTCTAATTCATCTTTAATAATTAAATTTTGCTTGGAAAAGGCTTTACATAAGTAAATGCATTTTTTCTATACATAAAATGTATTTCTAATCATTATTTAAGTTTTCGCAAAAAATTGAATACATAATAATCTTTTTCACTACAAGAGCAGTAAAATAAATTTAGAAAAACAAACTGTCTACTCCGAATAGCTAAAGAAATGAATTTCAAAACTAAGGAATATATCACTGAAAAACATTAATTTAGATCTTTACAATTTAAGAATTTCAATCGCAATGTTAAATTAGTTTATCTAAGGAGTACGGAGCACACTAGATTTATGTTAAATAAATGCGCTGTTTTGAAAACAATCTGGATATTACCTTGCTATAAATTAAATTTTGTATACATGCATTCTTATCTTCAACACTTCAAAATGTTAATATGACACAGTGCTAACACAATGCTCATTTCTCTATTTTGTTCCTTTCAAATTCAAAGTTAAATGATAAACAAAGAATACGAAAATTGTAATTTTGTAGTTTTAAATTACTACTTTAAAGTAATTCCGAAAACATACTGACAATATTGTAATACAAGTGTGTATAATAAATATAAATAAAATTATTTAGGTAAATAAATTAGATATAAAATAGATAAAAAAGAAGCATATTTTTCAAAATGTACCTATTTGTTTTTTAATTTTAGTTTCATGTTTGTTACTACAGTGACAGGATATTTTCAATAGTTGATTGAATTAGCTATTCGTTAGCATATGTTTTGTTAGCAGTTTAGAATATTTTATATTAATTTTAAAGAATAGGTGTTACAAACCGTTTCTGTAAAATTATTACTCTAGAGATAGGAACATGGCTACATATACGAATTCAAATTTAGCTTAATGAACACTATATTTTTACAAAAATAAAATCCTTGTAAAAGGTTATTTTTCAAATGTTTTATTAATTTAAAATATTTCTTTAGCTCTTTTTTTAGTTTATTTTCTTAAATTGATCTACTAATTAAAAACATTAACTAAATTGGCATATTATTTTCTTGATTTATTGAAAAGTTAATTTTTTAGAAATGTTTTTGATGCCGATTGGTTAGGGTGTTGGCCTTCGGTACCGGAGTTCGTGGGTTCGAATCCTACAGTGGCATTGATGTTCGTAGCCATTCGGAATCGGCTTTATGCAGTAGGTCCCGGTATCATTAGCCCTCGTGTTGCAAAAAGTAGACCGTAGCACTCCAAACCAAATCAAACCAAATCTAGAATTTTCAGAAACATTGACTTTTAATAGTTTAAATTGCGTTTTGCAGCCTAATACATATTATAGTTTAGTAAAGGTCTAAATCTAAGAAATCAAATTGGAGAGATTATTTTAGAAATTAACGAATATTCTCAATACATAAATCATAAAAACCATTTAAAATTAATAATATTCGTTTGATGCATTATATATTTTTATGCATTATATATTTGACGCGATCTCTTGAGTTGCAAGTTAACTATTTCGATGAAACCGGCAAATTACGATAGAACCAGAATCGTTCTAAGTAATTATATATATATATATATATATATATATATATATATATATATATATATATATATATATATATATATATATATATATATATCTATATCTATATAAATTGTAATTTAACGCGTACTTTCGCCTTTATAATTAAATTAATAAGACTGAAATTTAGTTTAAATTCCATTTTCAAGTAGACATTTTTTAATTAAATTACTTTAGGCAGCATGACCTGTGTTTTATTTAATAAGTTTTCATTCAAATCTAGCTTTATGACACTAGAATGAGCAATTTTTATGAACGTTAAAATTTTTTTAAACTGCACCCTTTCATGTACAACATATTTTTTAAATCATATTTGCAATAGGAATTCCTTAGAGCTCAATTTCCAATTAGATAATTGTATTCTTAAATAGACTGAGGGCTTTGATTGCCCCATACAATAGACTTATTAACTTGACGCCACCACAGCAAGATAAGCGACCTCCTTGTTGTTGCTGAAGTACGATTTCTCGGACGTGGTATGATTTTGATTTTGTCCAAACGGTAAGATCTATCAGGTGACATCTTTATAACTAGGTGATACATAGAAAAAAAATCGATTTTACCTCGGGTGCGTGATATCTTTAGACATCTAAATGAGGTGTACCCTAAGGGAGACCTTTTGTTTGCAGATATTTGTGGGTACTGCTGACGAGAGCAAATAAGGTATTTTAGAACTGAAACCTTGGATTTGAATAGAACTGCTGTCATGAATGTCCATGTTCTGTTTAAAATAGGCTTTGGGATCTTAAAGGTGTTCAGATTTTCCAAATTTCTCTGAAAATTTCGTATTTATATTTCCTTGAATTTTGAAATATTAAAAAAATGACGTTTTAACATCCATTATCTTATAAGTAACATAATGTTTACTACAGTACGAATTTCATTTATTACTAATATCTACTCTCAGTAGATTTTAACACTTGGCATAAGGGTATACTTCACCACCAACTTACTCTTGCAACTGGCGCTTTTTCGTGAATCGCGCAAAAGTTTAGTTACTCAAAAACATCTCAGTAAATCGAAAATTACTTTGTTTTATGAACGAAAGTTTTTTACACTTTCATATATACTGTATGGTTAATTAACAACAACAAAAAACAATATTTTTATGAAATCACAAAAATGAAGGTTTTTCAAAATTAAAGTCCGATCACCTGTCATCGCCTATTTCTTCGTCACTATCTTTGTTAAAATAACTCATTTTATCAATTTTGTATTCAACAATAAAAAAAACAAGCTTCCAATTGACAAAACGTCTGGAGCTAGGAATTCGATGGAGGACGAAATAACGCGATCAAAGAGCGAGTCGCTCGACAATCCTAACTTGTGGAAAGAAAAAATGGACAGCGTAGCATAGCAACGCACACAACACGCCTATAATGTCACACATACATATGATTGTATGTATTTAGTAGATTTGGGGTGGTTAGTGGGTATCCAATACAAATCTACTAAATACGTATTTTTACGTGACCCGCGCTCTAGTAACAGACTGTAAAAAATGTAAAAATACGTTGCCTTCTAGCGAATTGTTAAAACAAAACTTTATACGTATTTGAAACCTTCGAGATGTGTTTTTGGCCATAATTTAACTTCCCTGCTTTGAGGTTGACTACAGTCTACACTATTGTTGAGAATGATATGTAAAACTGATTAGGACATAATAAAGGGATGTGAATTTAAGAAAATAAAAAATTTCAAAATCGCTTCATTAGATGCCATTCTCTTTGATGAATCGCAAAATAAACCAACAATTACTCTAGATAAAAAATATAAATGCAATACATGTTTAACACGAAACCCATCTTTACAAATATTACTTCAAATTATAAGATAACTCGTTCTAGAGTTGACAATGTATCCGGGCAGATACTTATAACTTGCAATAATATGCTGTCAAACAAGACGCGTCTTTTAGATTAGATTTTGCTCTTGGTTTATTAAGACGGACTAGATGTTTCAAAAGCCCTCAAAACTAAAAGTCATATGGGTTGAGATCTGGAGAACTAAGTGGCTATTCATTAGGATAATGACGACTGTACACACCATCTTCTGTATAATGATTTTTAAAACTTTTTAACTAGAAGACTAAGGTATGAAGGAGCATCATTTTGACTTTCGGCTAACTTAATTTTACCAACTTTTATTTATGCCTTCGCTGTTATCGTACATATTTACTTAAATATTTGTTAGAAAAGCAGAATATGTGTAATGATTCTTTGAAGTTAAAAAAAACTGTAGAAAACTGTTGTTCTAAATAGGTTAATTTAAACTACGTTTTAGACTAAGACCTACATCGTATCCTC
>CM063511.1:6702010-6704510 GCA_032207245.1 Pardosa pseudoannulata
ACGCATTTATCTTGAGTTTTTGATTGGTGTTATATTATTTTCCTTTGGTCTTTCGAAGCTAATGTACACCAGCGAAAAATTAATTTATCGTCTTTAAAAAATGATACATAAATAATCGTTTGGGTACAAAACTAAATAATCGTTTGGGTACAAAAATAAAACTTTTTTGCGACATATTTCCTATGCAATATTTAAAACATTATTCAGAGAAATTGCAACCGAGAGAAAAGCTTCAAATAGTTAAATTGCAGTCGGCTGTTAGTAATAAGAAATATTTTCGACATGAATTAATAAAATCCTTGTAACTTTGTAAGGAATCTGTTTTTAAACATTCTTGCAATTAAAGTTTTTTACATTTATTTTTAAGCAAAAAATAAAATGTATATTTTAGAGTATTTATGATGAATGTATACATCAGGATTTAAGGATATATAGTAATTATATTTAGACAACAGGTGGGATATGCTTTCATTTTTCAAAATAAAAATATCAGGGTGGTAAAACAAATCTCTCTTAAATTATTATTACATTACTTAAAACGTATGCATACAAATAATATATAGACTATAAACTTATTCACGCACAAACACACCCATATATATATATATATATATATATATATATATACAAATAAATAAATAAATAAATATATATATATATATATATATATATATATATATACAAATATATATATATATATATATATATATATATATATATATATATATATATATATATACAATTAAAGACAACATAGTCAAACAATTATATTTTTAAAAATATTTTTAATTCACAGGCATATACGTCCGTATATTTTTCTTATGGTTAAGTAAAATTATTTATACTGTTATTAATGTTTCTAATAACAATATTCCTAAATATTTCTTGCAGTATATTAATAGGAATAAATTACGCAATGTTAAAAAATACGTTTACATTTTTCTCTGAACATATTAATCAGTGCATTATTTTTAGTTTTATTCTCCCTAAGATTAATTTCGTATACAAAAAATAATGTTTATCAAAGTTATGTAAAAAGTTCTGGAGAAAGATTCATCTGAGTAATAAATTATTTTCGACCACGTACAGAAACAATTCTTATTTCTTATTCTTATTATGCAACATTCCTGGTGCAATATTTTAAGACGCAAATTTGCTGCCGAGAAGGGAAAAGTTTCAAGTAACTTGATTGCCTTTGACAGTCTCTAACGCGAAATATTTTGATCATGCGCTAATGGAATTCACTTTTATATATTTCTAGCGAATTCTTTAAAATTGTTGCATATTTCATTTATGTACTTCCTTTTTAGATGCTTTAAAAATATAAACATTAAAAGTATAAGTACGCTCAATTAAAAAAAAATTATATTACTTAACATTGAATTATATCTATGTAGTCTAATTATTGTAAAACTTCTGGACACATCATAGCCCCTATTATTTTTACTTTCCAGGGGTACTAGGCAAGGAAAAAGCTAAAAGAGCTAACAGTAATAACGATGATGCTGTCTTGTCACCATTGAAGAGACCGGCACAAGTCTAATTAAAACTTTATTTTAGAGCTGCTAAAACGGACATCCTTACGAGTCAACGACAGACGAGTGAATGACACAAAAATCACTCTGCTCGAACAGAGGTGTACCCAAGAGAGAAGACAGAAAGAATTTTCCCACTTACTCCACGAATTTAAGTGTTAGATCAGGAAAAACGCGTAGCCATTAGCCAGCGAAAGCTGGGAAACGTGTTGATTAGACAGAAAATTGACATCTATAGGATAGAAAGCTTTGGGAAATATATCGAAATAATTTTAAGTCGAGAACGCTCCTTTAGTTAAGACGTTTAGAGGCTGGGAAAAGATTTTAAGAAATTATTGAAATTAAATAATTTTGCTATATTGCATATATATATATATATATATATATATATATATATATATATATATATATATATATATATATATATATGTGTGTGTGTGTGTGTGTGTATGTTAGAATGTGATTATACACATACACACATATATATGTGCGTGTGTTCAATTCAGATAATTTTGTCGGTTAAATTTAAATATAATTTTATGATTTATGAATAATAAAGAATTCGAAAATCTTCAATTTATTGATATTAAAAACTTAATTTGAATCTTTCTGTAATATTTTTTAGAACTTTTACATATACTATTCTAACATCGATTTACTTACTAGTTATCTGTGAGTAAGCATTCATGTTTGTTATGATATTCATATCTGTCAGTAAGCATTCATATTTGTTATGAAAAATATTTGAGAACAGATTTATACATTAGAAGAATAAGTGCATGTAATAATTTAATATATCTGGTTACAAAAAATAATGTTTATCAAAGTTATGTAAAAAGTTCTGGAGGAAGATTCATCTGAGTAATAAATTATTTTCGACCACGTACAGAAACAATTCTTATTTCTATAATCCAATATAAAATAATTTTAAATATAAATCAACGTACTGAAATTACTGTTTGTTT
>CM063511.1:6707010-6717010 GCA_032207245.1 Pardosa pseudoannulata
GATTGCGTATCTCTCCGGTAACACTGCACTTGCAGGAATATTCAACAAGTTTGCCAACAGTAACACGTGAATAAGCCTTTCGAAGTGGCACTCTGGTTGTAACACGAAACTCTGTTATTTTGGCGGGAAAAAATTGGCACTCTGCCCCCACGAGAGATTTGGAGGGAACTGAAGTCGGGAAACACATGACACTGGGATCAGAGATGTGGCGCCTGCGCAGTTGCTTTTTCCGCAGAGGTGAGGAAAGTCCAACTCTCGACGGGTGAATAACTTTTGTTTGAGTTTGGGGGGGGGAGGGAAAAAGGCTGCTCGAAATTATAAAATGGAAGGATTAATGGTGAGATGCTCGGATATAAAATGGCGAGGGATAATTACCTAGTATTTACTTTCGTATGATTTCCCGAGATAAAGTTATTCATTTTCTGCGATGCATACTGGTTGCGGAGAGTTTCTTGGCGATTTTCGTAAAATAAATAATTTTCTCCGCCGCTTATTAAAATCACAAATAATGGATACTTATTATTCATACGAAATACTGGGGATTCATTTTCACATAAATTTTTTTTCAGTGAACTCCGTGAATACGCAAATCTATAAGAAAACGATACATAAAATAACACTGCATTTTGTCATTACACTTTATTTCTGAACATGCTATTTCGCATGCTATTATATTATATTATATATAAATCATGCAAGAGTTCGAGAAAGCTCGTAGAGGTGATTTTAAATATACATATTTTATATTATAAATATTAAAATTAATGTTCATTTATGTAAATGCTTCAAACTAAGATTTTATCTGCATATTTATCTGCGTATCATTCTGATGTATTCGAAATACATATATAAACATAGTTTAAAGACGTATCTTAGAGTACTTAGTTTTACATAGTACCTTGAAGAAAACTTTGAAGGTACCTTGAAGGTAACATTGAAACAAAGTCAAACAAAATATATATAAAGAAAACCTCAGACACTACAATTTTCTGTTAAATTAAAAAATAGAAGCAATCTAAAACTAGAAAGCAGTAAAGATTTAAAAAGTTTTTATTATTAAAATTTAATATAAATTATTACTATATATATTGCAAATAGGATGGACAATGTCTTTCCAATTAGAAAAAATGACCTCTAACCTTAAGTTCTGCAAAATTTATAATACATTTTATGACACTCCGAATATCTTCTAAGTTATCTCATTTTCACTTTATCACTTGGGTGAAAACAGCTTGTGAGCTCACCGATTTCAGAAGTTCTAGTTCGGCACAACAGTTAGAGAATATTCGCCAATAGCACTTTTATAAACAAACCTGATAGTTGGTATGCTCAGTAAATGCAACTGGATACTTGGGCTAGTTGAGGTGCTGCTGCAGTGTTCACATATTTTTTAATACCCCTTTCTATATATGTTTACATGTGTTTTGCTGAACAATTTTCTACCAACACAATATTACCAGTCTAAAACCTCATTTTGACCCTTTGAGATAATCATACACCATATAGAAAATTATAAACCTGTTTTAAACAAGAATGGTTCTTCCACTTACAGTCTACCAAAAAACGTAGAGAACATACGGACCACTTCGCTTCCTGAAAAATGTTTTCTCAGCCAAAATAATAAAACATTTTGCACTTTTAGAAATTATCAGATATGAATACGATAGTGTAACTAGAATCCTTTTATTTCTATAAAGCATTTTGTACATATAACTGAAAATCAATATATATATTTATTGCACCAATGCTACAGAAGACCAAACAATCACTGGCACAAAATTATATTTTGGAGCGAACAGAGCTCGTGTTTGCATCAGTGCTAAGAAACCGTTTTGACTCTCGAATCAAGTTTACAAACCGATTCCACAGTTTCTTCACTTTATATCCGTGAAATTATATTTGAGGCTAAATGATCCTGTATGACTTTTTATGTTTACATCAGTAACTTTGCTAAGAAACAGTTCGAACCAATTTCAAACACTGATTTCAAAGTTTCTTCAATCGACATCCTTAAATTTATATTTGAGGCTGAACCACACTTCATTGAATTCTGTTCAGCTAGATATTGGGGACATGCTTTAAGTGTGTAGAACAACTTTCGAAATACTCTACTTTTGTAAAACAAAGAAGTATAGGAAAAAGAAATTATTACCTCTTGAATTTCTAAGTACACTATTACACATAAATAATATAGCCAGGATGGACGAAGTGCTTAAGGCGCCAGATTTCAACTCTAGTTCTCGAAAAAGAGCTTGTGTTCGAATCCCACTTCTGATGTTTTACTTTTCAATTAAATGTTAGGTAATTTTCATTTACGCATGTAGAACAACTTTCGAAATGTTCGTAATTTGGTAATGAGAGGTGTGTAGGAAAACGAATTATTGAATCGAGCATTTTTTATTACACTAATGCTCATAAATATTGCAGTGGTCTGATGCCCAAAATTCAAACCCTAGTTCTCGAGAAAGGGAGTGGATTCGAACCCGACGCCTGACATTCAACTTTCAATGAGGTACGCTTTTTAAAGTTTTATTTACACGTGTAGAACAACTTTCGAAATGCCTATGGAACGAATTTTAATGCAAAGAAACTGTAAAATTTGTTTTCGAACTTGATTCGAACTGTTTCACAGCAAAGTCTTTTATGTAACTGTGAAAACAGTTTTACAGGAACGTCGTTTGTACTCTAATATAATTTTACGGTTATCGAACAAAGAAACTGTGAAATTAGTATATGAACTTCGTTCGAACCGTTTCTTAGCATAGTTACTGATACAACTGTGAAAAGAGTTTTACGGGAGCGTCGTTTAGCCACAAATAAAATTTTACGTTTATCGAAAAAAAATGTAAAATCAGTTTATGAACTTGGTTCGAATTGTTTCTTATTATAGTTACTGATACAACCGTAAAAACAATTTTACAGGATCGTCGTTTGGCATCAAATATAATTTTACGGCTATCCAGCAAAGAAACTGAAATTAATTTTTTAACCTGGTTCGAGAACCAAAATGGTTTCTTAACACTGATGCAACCGCAAGTAAATAGGAACTACGTTCAGGTTTAAAATATAATTTTCCTGCAGTGATATTTTGGTCTTCCGTAGCATTCGATTATCATATATATTGATTTTTCAATCATATGTTCAAAATGCTTTTTATAAAAAATATTCAAGTAACACTATCGCATTCATTTCTGATAATTTTGAAAGAGGTAAAATATTTTATTATTTTGGCTTAGAAGAAAAACATTTGTCAGGGAGCGAAGTGGTTGGGGAATGTTGAGGAAGTTTTTGGTAGCCTGCATATATTACCTTAAATTTATCATTTGTGTATTTAACGTACGTAACCTAATTTTAAGAGTCGCGTCAGTCTCTGTCAGTGTCTAGACGAGCGTTTGTTAAAGAAAACTTTTGTTCATTGTAAGACGACGATCATTGCAAGCAGCGAACAATTAGAAAATTGGAGGGGGCAAGCATGTCGTCTATCAACATACCGATAGAAAATTGTGCTTTGTATGACCGAGTCTGCCAGGTGCCAAGGGCACTTCGGCTACCCCAAGGACAAGGGTCGAAGAGGGGAGTGTCGATCTCCCCTAAAATCGAGGTTTCCTGTTTGGGAGAGAAGAAGCGGGTGCTATTCCCGGCTGAACTCTGAAAGAGCAGATTGATCTAGAGTGATCTCCTTTCTGTAAGATAGGTTGCATCTGCATTGAGTTTAATTGTTCTTTAAACGTTTCTTTTTCTTAAATAAATCAACCGCTGTTAAGTTTTAATCATGTACTGCTCTGGTTATTTTGTCTCCATGCCAGATTCAATTGCACAGGACCCATGCGAAATCATATCCAAAATGACTAGGGTGTGACTGACTATCGGAAATTAAAACAGCGCAACCGCTCGGCAAGACTAATACTAATATTTATTACGTAATAGTAGTCGAATTTTCGAATAGTAAGTATTTCGAATGAATAAATTCAATACTATCAGATTTTGATGTTAACAAGCCGCATATATCTGTTGACGATTGTATTATGAGGGCACCATGTAGGCGAAAAGCATTACTCCCTGGGAAAAAAACAAAGAAATAATGTTGGTCCTTAAAATGTGAAAGCCTACACCAAGCGAAAGAACCCCCCTCCCCAACCTCACCTTCAGAGATATCATTTATGAACTTGTAGAATAGTGCTGTTACGGAACTATTTTATGATCTCCATTCACTAATAATAAAAAAGGTAGATCTATAGCTGATTCAATCT
The DNA here is from genome assembly GCA_032207245.1 of Pardosa pseudoannulata. Classification (NCBI taxonomy): domain Eukaryota; kingdom Metazoa; phylum Arthropoda; class Arachnida; order Araneae; family Lycosidae; genus Pardosa; species Pardosa pseudoannulata. The sequence continues at coordinate 6,711,261 of CM063511.1, forward strand.
TCAAGTTATGAGATCAGTTCTTTTCCACACTTAACTACTGCTTCTCCCGAGTTCAACAAATATTCCAGAGACTGTATAATCTAGAATATTTTTCATTTAATGAACTACTGCTGATATTCTTACTTCAAATGTTTGCGAAAAAACTCATTTTCAGGTCGTTCCAAAGCCGCCTTAAATAAACGTACAAGAACTAATTTAATTTTCTTCGATATATTTTCCAACACACATTCGCTTCTTTACATTAATATCACTGTAAAATCCGAGATCCCTTCCTAGTAATCGATTTTTTGCTAACATTACTTTTTTTCCCCTTTTCTTGCAACCAACAGCTGGTAGTTATTGGCGGGGTGTTGGACCGTTAAAGCCGTAAACACACATAATTTTAAGTTACCCCTTATACCAAGTAAGAAATTGATTCCCTTTCTCCCATTTTTTTCTTTTCTTTTTTATAACTTTACTCTTTTACTTTTTCTTTGGTCCATCGAGACAGGGAAAACATGTTCATAAATGTAGTTTAATTAAAGTTTGATATTTTCCTTTAGCTTCACATATCTGCTTTTTTTTTCTTAAGTGGAACAATTACAATTATTTTTTTTAAAAAGAAAAGAAAATTTAGAAGTAAGTAAAACGATTAAGGTCTTTTTTTTAATAAAGTTCACAGTAGAATAAAGTGGATATGTACTATAAAATAAACTTTTTTCTTTGTAATAAAATTTATATATTTTATATTTTTATTTCATGTATGAAAAGTTTTCATAATAATTCTGTGTACATAAAATGAACTTATTAATTTAATAAACCTACCGAAATTTTTATGTAATTATAATTGTTTATAATTTCTTTGTGATAAGATTTCCTTTCTCATAAAAGTCATATTTTGAAATTGATTCAATTTCTATTCGATTTTTATAATATTTTAATTAATTTTAGCTTTAAAGTTTAAATTGGTAAATTTGTTGTTGTAATCAATATATCTAAATAGTTTTTTTGTTATTTGAATAAAGAATTTCATAGCTAGATGACTATGGATTAATATGCTGTCTGAGCAAATTTTTATAAAGAAAATTTCTTTAAGAAATGTCGTTTTATGCAACTTTGTAAACAAAATAGCAATTTTATTTAATTACGATGTAAAAGTTATTAATCTTTAAAATATTAAAGATCCATACAAGTGACAATTGTATTTTCAAAATATAAATCAACAGTTTGAGTTAGTTTCAGATACACTGTGTTTCACATATGCAAATATATTAACTTATCTGCTGTAACTTATAGCATTTATTGTTGCATATATTATCTCTTTTTTCTCTATCATGATCTCGATTTTTCACCACAAGAACATATAACACACAGACAAAATGGGTGAAAGTCCAAAAGTCATGAATAATTTAAAAATGGATTATTAAAATATATCATCTAGTGAAATAAAGGAGGTATAATAGAAGTAATTATCCTTGTCTGCAACAATAAAAAGGTAATACGATACAAAACAGGTGGATTTAATGTAGATACTTTACAAAGAAAGTCATAATGTAGAACAAGATGAACTTTGAAAAGGACGTACTTTAGCAGTAGGAAATTATGAAAAGTATTTGGTATTACAGAAAAATATAAAAATATGAATACAGTTAGTTCAGGGGTGACGAAATTGGTCAGTTAAGGGTTCAAGAAATTAGACGCGGAAATAAAAACTAAGTCTTATTTTTTCTGTTTCATAATGTAAAAAGCATAATAAGATTATTAAGCAAACATTATGAAGTAACGGGTCTCTTCTGTCAAATTAACTCTTTAGAATGGTGGCGGTAGTATTACAGAATACAGAATATTTTTCTAACCTCATAACTGTAGTGGATTATATTCACATATTTATAACTATATTGTTCCATTATAAAATTTGACATATTTGGAGGAAGTGAAAGTTTGTACACTCCTTCATCCAGTGAGACCAAATATAGATATCATTTTGTCACCAATTTGGCAATATTCCTCATCAATGATATTATCACCTTCTGTCTGTTTCTGCATGCTATTTTAAAATATTTGTACGGCATTCTTTTGATTTAAATTAAAAAAAAATGTTTAAGAAATAAAAAAATAAAATATAGGCAATTTTTTACTGTTTACTAATAGAGTTTTTATTTTGTTAACATTTTCTCTTTCTCTTTATACGCACCCGTGTGTGTACAATTAAACTTTAGTACAATTAACTAAATATTGTTTTAAGCATTTTCAGTAATAATATTTTCCTATCCTACTTCTAAAGTTCATTGTTTAAAAAAATTGACATTCAATTTTTAAATTATAGTAGTTTTGTTGCCTACGCCAAGTCGCCAAGCGCTATTTTAATCCAATCAGAAAAAAAACGTAAAGTCCATTCAGATGAACCTAGACTGCAAGACAGGCGTAGAAAACTATTTAAGACAGGCTTTATTAGTTTATTTATTTAATGTCAGTGTATTTTGATTACTTGAAAAATAAATAAAATTCCACTCTCTCGGTAATAATTGTCATACATTTACAATTTCTGTAAGTTTTCCTATTAATCTTTATTTAAAATGCACTTTTCTTATTTTTATTTATACACAATTTTTCTAGACCGATTAGGTTTTAGGAGAAGGAAGAGAGTTTTTTGAGTAAAATAATTTCCTTTTCTCTGCAAAAATTATAAACATAAAGTAATAAAATAGGCCCTGATATAATGCAATAAATATAATTGATTTCAACAATCCTTTTTGGATATAAAATATCCTTTTTAGCGTCACAACAGGACAGAATAATAAAACACATTAAACATTTAATAAGATGATGCAAATATTAAGATATTATCTGTCTATACTGATGAAATAAATTTCAAAAGTATTTATCTTAGAGAGATTACGAATATTAAATTATTTCATAATCTGAACATAGCTCCACTTCTGACGCTAAAATCCTTCAGAATCAATAAAACCCTTCTTCTGACTTTAATGTCTCAAATTGTTGATCCTAAGTTATAAACCCATTAAAATATTTATTTCGTTTAATCTTATTTATTCTTCATATTTCCTCTTGAAAAAAAAAATCACGTCAAGCTAAAGATGCAATTTCATATTCTCGAAGGAAAAACTGTGATATTAAATAACACTTTTTCGCATTTATTTTCTTTGAAGTTAACCTTAATTTAATTCTTTCATTTTTCATTTTGATCTGTAACTGTCGTTTTCAAGATTAAGCAAAATTGGCTTAAATTTAATTAAAATTTATAAATTTTTAATTTTTAACTTCATATGAGTGTAATACACCTATTAATATTTCATAATTTATGTGTGTTATTTTTCTTTAACATTTATTTTCTACGAAAAAAAAAAAATCTATTTACAATCACGTTATTATATGAGGCATATGCAGTCACAATATGGTGTAAGTATAGCACTATTTCTATATATCGTGGAACGAGTATTTCGATAGATGTTCTATAATATGGTCTCATTAAAACATGCGCTTCGTACAAGACAATTTCACAGCACAATTGGCTTGAAAAATGTATCTAAAGCAGCAATTATTTCCAGCGTTAGATATTTGTTCACAACAAAAAGAAAAAGACATTAAACAGTGTTATATAATTTTATACAACGCGGTTCTAATTGTTTAATTTTGAGTGTCTGATAACGCGCTATTAATTAGTCTGAATTGTCCCTTTTCTGCTTCTTTTAATGCAGTTCCTATAGAACGCATCGTTTAATTGGATAAAATTCTTCATGTACAACAGATTATAGGAGAATTGACTGTATAGTTATGTAAATATTTGACCTAAATATTTGTGACAAATTATGACAAATAGTATATATTATAACGTTTCAGGATTACCTTGATAAATGAGATTCTTTTATAAAAGTACAACTTTTTTTGCTACAATGAATCCCGATAAAAGAAATTTCAAGGATAAAAATGAAATAATAACTGGACGTCCATTAATTAGGGGAGCAAATATAAGAGATTTGAAAAAAAATTTTCAATTTTACAACTCCTCTTCAACCTCCACTCAAAATACAGTTCCTAATATACAAAATACAGTTTAAATTAGTTTTACAATTTACACTAAATCACAAATTTGGGATGAAAATCACACTCAGTTAATTTAATTTGTGATTAAGTGAATGTTTCAGTCTATTTAGTATGAATGTTATGTGTTTCCTTTGTGTTTTCTTTGTTAATTCAATTAGATTTTAAATATTCAATTTTTGTAAAATTTTTCCTCAAAATGTTGTTTTTATTTATGTATCAATTTGTTGAGTTACAATCCCCTCGCCAGATTTCAAACGACACGCTGCAAGCACGCCAATTTCGCCAAATGTGGTTGAAGCACCAACAAGATCCATGATTAGAAACAGGAGAGTGGGCTAAGAAGAGGAGTTGAAAAAACGGATTTAAGATTTAATGATTTTCTAGAGAAGATACAGCAAAATGAAAATTGCACATACAAAAGGAATAATTCCGGTATTGGTTTCTGATCTATACTCGTGAGTGATCACATAAGCCATGGAATTCTCCTTACACAGATTTCACTCGCCACTTCCCTCTTCCTGTTTTCCGGCTTCAGTGTTTCGCGGGTTTTCCAAAAATATTCATCAAAAAATAAGAATGAAACAATACAATCCTGTCGGCAGTCACATTACGGAAATGAGCGTTGTTTCACGTGGAAGCGCGAGAGAGAAGTGTCTCTGAATGTCAAAGAGATGAGTTGATTCAGAGTACGTACCACAGGCTCTTGAGATGACAAGGTCTGCAAGTGAGGAAGAAAATGAAGAGGAAGACGAAGAAAAAACTGAAAAGCTTGCCCTTACCCTGGAGAATCTGCAACAATTGTGCAACATGGCAAGAATATGCGCAAGACATTGACGGCAATAGGGTACAAGCTGCCGAGTTCGGCAATCGCGTTGATTGGGTTATGTTCTCGTACAGTGGAATTTTGAAGGAAAGAGAAAAACAAAATCAACAACTACCCATCACCCTGTTTCTCATCAAGATAAAGCCCCATGGCTCTACCGTCAGCGCCCCCAGAAGAGTCTCCGAATGAGTCTAAAACTTCTACGAGTCAAGTGAGAGCCTCTCCTCCGCCACCCACACAAGACTCTTCGCTTCTCTCAGAAAGCAATGTTTATTAATGTTCATTAACATTTATTAATGTGTTATTAATGTTTATTGTAATATTTATTGCAATGTTAATAATCATTGATTAATGTTTATTATAAGGTTTTGTAATAAACCTCATTAATGAGCACTGACACTTTTAAATAAATACATATACTGTTGTCATTTTTGTCTTAAATATGTAAAGTATAAATACTGCTTATATATTACACATATTCCTGTACTTGTATACACGAAACGTCGTAGGGGCAAACTTACTTCGTGGTTTTTCAGCTTTCGAGGAAGGTTCCGGTTCCCTATAATCGCAAAAAACCAGCAATTAGTGTAAGCGAAATTTTGTACAAGAAGCATGCGTTAGTAACCAATATGAGGAAATTTTTCTGCAACAGCACACGACCCGTGTACATTGAAAGAAACTCCCTTAACCTCAAAGTGAGAACAACATAAGATCAGAATTTAAAAAATGAGGAAATTCCTAAAAATAACGAAGAGAAAAATGTTATTTGAGCAGAAAACTGTTGAAGAAATACTTTGCAAACTACAGCCGAAAAATAAACTCAAAGAGACTCATTTTTCATAATTTCATAGGATTATTATGCAATGAATCTCTAAAAGAAATT
>CM063511.1:6719510-6732010 GCA_032207245.1 Pardosa pseudoannulata
ATACAGTAAGACCTCAAATATTATATTCGTTCGAAACTTCAATAATGAAAATGTCTTTTTAAAATTTATTTGCACAGAAACATTTTATACTTGTAATTCATAAAGAAATATATATCGTTTAGGCTGTCGGGAGTTTCCATATATTTCCTACAACATTATACTGTATGTATACAACAAATACTACAACATTGTGAAGGTATGTCTATGGGAAATCAAATACTATATTTTATGAAAGATAAATATAATTCTAAATATCGCTGAAAGCAAACAGTGGTAACTTAAAATACTGGGAAGATTCTGGATATCTTCTGGACGTCCAGGGGACATCATGCAACCTTTGGTTTGGATTGGTTTGGAGTGCTACGGTCTATTTTTTGCAACACGAGGGCTAATGAGACCAGGACCTACAGCTTGATTCGAACCGCTACAAATATCCATGCTACTGTGGGAATCGAACCCACGAACTCTGGTACCAAATTCCCCTAAGCAATCGGTCATTCTGCAAGGAGTATGGATGTTCGGTATTAATGTTCTGTATAAAGATATTTTAAGGAGATTTGTTTTATTCTTATTACGTTTATAGAACATTTAATTTAAAATATTTGGAGTTCACTGTGACTGTTTTATAGTATTCCCATTTACATATAGATAAAACTTTCAATATGACAATATTTATCAAATATAGGTATGCACAACTTTGACAAAAACAAAAATACTCTCACACTTGAGAATAAAATGAAGTTTTGTAAACAAGTAGCTATTTTATATCTCAAAAATGTAAGTCATTTTCTTTATCCCCTTAAATAAAACCTAAAACTTTATTCTTGTACTTAGAATGCTTTAGACTCTGATATATATCATAAAATCTATGTGCATTAAATTTTTCTCAGTATCACCATAGCAAATCTTTCTATATTATCTTTTAAAGTCTCTGACACAAAATCTACGTAATCATAGCTTTATACAGAGTGTTGAAATATCTCGATATATTCAAAGTTTTTGCATTAACTATCTATAATTTTAAGCAATGCTTTTAAACATTTTCGGATAAGTGTAAGTTTAGTTCATTATATAATTTAGTTTTGATAGAAATGATAATTTTACAGAAACCCTAGAAGAAATGTTCTTCCATAAGGAACACTAAGATGTTATATACCACAAGATTTACGGATGTTGATCCTATACCTACTTTTACTGAAGTGAGCCAAGTTGACTCGTACAAGAAAATGGAAGTTTTTGGCAAAGAAAATAGTTCCAAATTAATTTAAATGAAATGTTTATTATCAAAAAATTCATGGAAAACATTTTTTACACATAAAATCTGTTTTTGAAACCCATTTTCCGCCAACTCTATTCCATTGAGCACAATGGTTTCTACATCTGTTTCTTTTGCACGATTGTTGAACTCGACAATTCTTCCCTGCGTCAGTAGCACGAATTTCTGTCATTGGAATGGAGGGGAATTCTCGACTTCTCTATATTTACTTCTTAGCTCTTCAACCAATTGGAAAATATTCCAGACCTGACAGCACCAATAAATTTCATGTTATTTGATTAACTGTTAAACTATTCTATGAGTCAAATTTGCACACAACCGGGAAAATAGGTATACCCCATTTAATAATGCGAAATGAAGGGGTCTGTGGGGAAGAGGAATGAAAGTTTACATAGATTTTATTACTTAACAAAAAACCAACGTATGTTTTGAAGTGATATATATATATATATATATATATATATATATATATATATATATATATATATATATATATATATATATATATATATATATATATATATATATATATGTCAGGATTTAAAATATAGAGTAATTTAAGACATTTAATTAAGGATTCTTTTAATGGGAGTAACGCGCCTCGCGTTATTAGTCACATAAATACGGCTCACGCGCAGTGATATGGGCAGAGAGAGAGCAGGGTGCACTGTCCACGGTCAGACGTGGTTCCTCGAAGCAGTGAAAACTGCCTTTGTTAGCAGTTGGGCGCCAACATGAGATGCCAATGTTGAGTAGTGTGTGAAATGGATTAATAAAGAGAAAAAAAAAGAAATACTTGAGAGTGGACTGATTTATATATTTTACTAGTGTGTTTACTGGACCACGACATATATATATATATATATATATATATATATATATATATATATATATATATATACACACATATATATATATATATATATATATATATATATATATATATATATATATATATATATATATATATATATATAGGTACACACATACATATATTATGTACACACACTAAGCATAAAAATGGACTTAGATAATACGAACTTATTAATATTATTAGTATATGCCTTTATAACGGACAATTTATTATTTTATTAAAAAAATTTCTTATATATTCTAGCGTAATATTTGATAAATTAACTATTTGTACCCCAGTAAAAAATATTAGTAAAATTTGAATACATTAAAAGTTAAGTTTTAAGATCTGTTATATCCTAACAGCAAAAAAAAAATATTTTTTTTTTACTTAAAAGTTCTCCAATGCAAATCTCCTACCATGAAATTTACAAATTTCCGCCATTTAAACATTCGAAACTAAAACTTCCATTTTTTTCCTTTTCTTGTATTCTGCATGTCATGTTATTTAAGACATAAAAATGATTAATTACGTTTGTTACAAAGGAATAACTTTTTTCGAGAACAAAAAGTAGAATATCGTTAATTTTAAAAATATGATCCACTTTTTTCTCAGTTTTTTTATATTATTGATTTTTGTGTCAATGGAGAGATAAATGATAAAAAAATAATAACTTTATTTCTCTGGAATAGTTTGTTAGTAGTAGGGAATTTTTTTCTATAAACATATCAGGGTTCATTGAATATATGTGAAATTTGGGAATTCAAATTTTTTTAAAAAAAAATTAAAGTTATACGTCGGACTTTTTTGTAATGCATTTTATATGTTACTATTATGTTGAATTAAAAAAGACTAACTACTGTTTTTTAAAATAAAATCTTTGGTATTTATCATTTATATCTGCCTATGTGTCTGGCAGTGATTAATTAGCTGTGTAAAGTTGGAAGCCTATTTTTTGTATACATCTACATAAAAAAGATATATAAATCACTGAAATAATTTTATTTGAATAATTAAGTTGTGTTGCATCTTTGAAATTTTGATTTTTCCTTTTTTTTTACGTTGAGGACCTATATCTTTATATTTGGACATTCTGTAAAGAATTAGAAATTTTGAGTAGTGTAATGATTATCTGCAGTACTTGGAATAAATTTAATTACGTGTTTGAATAAGTTTAATAATTTCTTTTCTAAGTCCTAAATAAAATTTAGGAAAATAAATCTGATAAAATTATGTATGTGTATACGAGATTCGTTTCAGAAATCGTGGCAACTATTTTTTTCTTGTAGATAGGGGAAAGGATCACAAACGTATGTGTGTCATGTGAAAGTTCTGCAGGCATCGTGTGTATACAGAACAACAGATGGCTCTGAGATAGCTTGTAGTAGCTCAGCGAGGGCTGTGAAATGAGCCAGTGATGAGCGTCGTGTGAGAAGGAAGTAAACCGTGTTGAGCAGGGAGCTTACATCAAAAGAGGCGCTGGTCCTTGCTGAAACTTTCCTACTCTCCGTGCTACTGTACGGTATGGTAGGGCATAATTCCCAAACACTTCCACTAATTCACCGTGGCATTTCATCAATGCTATTTTGATGCTGCTCACCAACTTACTGCCTTTAACTGACTGATTTCACAGCCCTCGCTTCGCTACTAAAAGCTATCGCAGAGCCATCTGTTGTTCTGCATACACACTATGCCTGAACAACTTCCACACGTCACATATACGTTTGTGATTCGTTTACAAATCTACAAGAAAAAAATCGTTGTCATGTCTTATATCCCAACCCTCGTATATATATATATATATATATATATATATATATATATATATATATATATATATATATATATATATATATATATTAGACCAGGGTTATATTACTTTTAACTTAAGATAAAAATATAGATAATACTTACCAAAGGTGGCGTGGAAGCAAGAATTTCAAATGAAATTATACATTTAAATTCATATATGAACGATTCAAGTATTTTTTCTTTTGAACTGTCACTGTGGGGTTGAAATGATTCAATATCACCTTTTTTCATTTAATATTTTTACTTTTCTTTGCGTACTAGTGACTATACTTAATCTTATGTAAGGGAATTGGGCATAAGAAATAAATGATTTTTCAAATATTTGGCTGGATTTCATTTTTCCTTGATTCCAAAATATATGTTTACAAATACATGAGATAAATAAAAATATCAATGCACTTTTCCTTTTAAACATTTATCAACAATATATGTTGGTCGTTGCATATATTATTCTTTTACACAGGTACGATATTTTCACTGATATAAAATAAAGTATAACTATATTATCCACTTTAAAATCCTACTACGTTTGGATAATAGTTTTGAAAAATCTATATACGTTTTTTGGGGGGATTTTTTAAAATAATTATTCATTTATTTTTATATGTTTTCATAATAAAGTTTAAGTAAAAATTCCTCGGATACATCAAATTGTGTCGCATATTCGTTTCAAATTTCAAATTTATATAAACTTTTATAAAATGTTTAAATTTAGAAAAGATTCGACTTTCATGGAAATTTAACAGGCACACAGGACAAATTATCCTATTACGTAACTATTCAATTTATTGATTTCATAACTGGCAAATTTTCAAACTACATTTCTGAGAAGGAACACGGCAAAAATTCAAATTAAATATTAGAAAAATAATAAGCACAGCTATTTATTAAACCTTGCAAAATATTTTCAAAATTTAATTAAAACTTTTGTGACAAAATGTTGTTAATTTAATTATTTTTACTTCAACTTCAACGCTTCTGTTTACAAAGTTAATGTAAATTTATCAATAATATAATTCCCTATATAATAATAGCCTAAGTTATCTGTCCGTCTGTCCTCCAATTTATGAAGCGGTATGGAATGGATAGAGGCATCCAATATGGAATTTTTGATGAGTTAGGGTTTGCAAAATTCAAAGCGAGTCAAGTTTATCTTTTCCGAAACTATAGATCCGATTCTGATGTAAATTGGTATGAATAAGCTTCGTATCACAGTGAAAAATACAGTCCTCTTTAAAACGTTCGAAATCCCTCTTTTAGAGCGTTTAATGTCATTATATCAAGCCCCATTTCAAGAGCAGGCGGTTGAAGTTCAATTATTCACATATTAAGTAGGTAAAAATAACATTATTCTCTATCATTATGACGTCATTCCTTTAACCATCTCATATAATCATTTCTTATTTTAAATTATTTAAATATTTTCTGAATTATTTTCATACATTTTATCACTAAACTTAGATATTACGTAAATAAGTTAAAAGTAGCAACGTTGAAAATCCAACTCTTCCCCCCTTTTCGAGCAATTAATGTCATTCTTTCAAGCCCTGTTTTTTCCGGTTAAGAGCAGACAAATGTATCAATTTATCACATAACAAATAAAAATAACACTTTTTTCTAGCATTATGACGTCATTTCTTTAATCATCTCATTTAAATTTTTTTTATTTTAAATTATTTAAATATCGTCTGAATTATTTTCACACGTTTTGTCAGTGAACTTAGAAGTTACGTAAATAATTTTCTTTTATATTTGGCTTCAATAATAGATTAGCCGCAGATGTGATAATTTTAAATTAAATCATGGATTAATTTTTTGTTGAAATGAAAATTTTATCACCGGTATTCTTTTGTTAAAAGTCTAAGAGTCAATTTCACGGAATAATAAATGTCTAACGTTTAAGTTACATATCTCTAAAAATTAAGAAGTTCGTTTATTTTTCATACATAACCACATGGTTTGACTCAATGAATTCAACGTGACTCTAAATTGCATTCACAGTATCGGGAGACTTTAGAGGAATATGAAGATAAGCAAATTATTGAGCGATTACCCGATAATTCTCAGCCAAAAAACCATTTTTTTACCTGCCTCATAGGATATTTTACAATTCTGGAAAATTAAAAATTTTACTGATGACGTTATATGACGGGATATATGCCAGTGTAAATATATTTCGTAAAGAGATTTTTGTACTTTTTTTGCATTCTAATGTTTCCCGTATTCAGAAAGCAGATGAAATTTGTCAAATTTATTTCGTATTTTAAAAACACCTATCCTGAAGCTTGAATATTCAAAGTGAAAGTTATAAACACATGTGCCCATTTTTATTTTAACATACAATTCTGGACAATAATTTGTCAATACTGAATCTTAAATGCAAACTTGAATTTGTTTTTATTTCAAATACGAATGATTTAAAACAAAATTCGAAGCAGAACATTTTTTTTCTCTCCCACAGATCGGAAGAATAGCCCTGTATTTATAACGATTTAGAGAAATCCAATTTCGTAAAGACAAAAGAGGAAATAGATGGAAGAGTAATGCTTCGAAAAAAAAAATTTACTTTGCATATGCCTATTTCTGATATCGGTGGAAACAAAAAGCTCGTATTCTTCTTAGATTTTCAGCCGTATCTTTTGTTTTTCCTAAAGTAGCTAAAAATAAATGATTAGATGTTTTTAGGTTTTCAAATTACATATATTCACAGTCGATAGTTTTATGATTATATACAAATATATCATTTATCGGATAATATATAAGAGTACTTTGACTAAAAAACATGGCGTTAAATGCCTACATTTTATTAAATAGTATATACAGCGGTCTCCGCTTAATGTCATCCGTTTGGGATATCGTGATTTTGTTAACAATAACCGATTGATAACAATAAACGATGTGCAAAATTAGATAAATTTACCCCCTCCCCTTTAACTCACACGTGTTACATTTCAAAATAAAATGAAAAAACTCACCTTATATTTATGTACTGTATATTATCCTTTCAGACATAAGAATTGTTTACATAATATAAATAATTGATCAGTAGTTGACAGTCTACAATGCTTTCTAATAATTTCTTAAGCTCATTGATAAATCGTTCGTCATCAGAATGTTTTTTAAAGTCATCGGAGCGGTGTCGTACTCCACGTTACAACACTTTCAATGCAATTCAGAAGCTGAGAAATGTTTAACAGTTCTGCAGCACTGACTCATATCTGGTAACTTGTCATAACGATTTAAAATTTCGATCTTTTGTTTTAATGCTAAATCATTTCGCTTTTTGGCTTCCCTATCGACAAACTCACGTAAACAAGCAAGGCATAAAACGTGAATACGCTCCTTCTCAGTCCCGTTAAGAATGTGTTGCCTTCTGTTTATCTGACAACCATTGACCACCAGCAGGGTGTGCGTATTTCTGAAAAATTTCAGGAACCTGATTTTTCCCACTCCTTTGTTTTTCTCCTTTTCCCTAGGTGGAAGAGGAGAATTCTCGGAAATTCAAACAACAGCGAAAGAAAATAATGGGTTCCTTCTGAATACATTGTGAATATTACTTTTCAAGTTAAAATGAGGTTCGAAAACGGATAACATTAACCGATGTAACGATCACACAAAGTGATCATTTTTATATACAAATGAATAGAGAAAATCGGAGCCAGTGATTTCGATTACAATAAGAGATTAATAACATTAACCGCAATCTCATTAAGCGGGATACACTGTATTATATTTTACAGATTTACAATATGATATAAAATAGTAATTATATGAAAATATTTGTTTAATCTTGTGTCACTTAATTTTTATGAATTTTTGATACAATTGTCTATATTCTCAAATTAGTGTGAACAACTAAAACATGTCAACTGTGAGACTAAAACCGGCATGATTAAGTTTTAAAAAATAGAACACGGAACTTTTGAGCCATTGTGCATTTATAAAAGCATTTTTTTCGCTAAAGAAAACGGAAATACTTTACATGACTATAATATTTAAACACTCAATATAGATAATACATCTATATTGTATATATGTATTTTTTTACAAATCCCCTATGCATTAATAGCCTAAGTTATCTGTCTGTCCTCAAATTTATGAAGAGGTTGCACCTGGAATAGAGAGAGGCATCCATATTGGAATCTACAGAAGTTAGGGTTAGCAAATCTCAAAGCGAGGAAAGGTTATCTTCTCCTAAACTATCGATACGATTCTAAAATAAATTGGTATAATAAGGCTTCATATCACAGCGAAAAATACTGTTGTCTTTAAAACGTTCGAAATATACCCCTTCCCCTCTTTTTGAGCTTTTAATGCCCTCATTTCAAGCCCTGTTTTCATTAGTTAAGAACAGGAGATTCAATTTATCACATAATGAATAGGTAAAAATAACATTTTTTCCAGCATTATGACTCCATTCTTCTCATTTAATCATTTATTTTAAATTATTTAAATATCGTCTGCATTATTTTCATACGTTTTATCACTGAACTTAGATATTAGGTAAATAATGTTCTTTTAAATTTGGCTTAAATAATAGTTTAGGTACATACGTGATAATCTCAAATTTACTAATCGATTATTTTTTGTTGCAATGAAAATTTTATAACCGGTTTTAACCACAAATTCTTTTTATAAAAGTTTAGGAGTCTATTTCTTGGACTCATAAATATTTAGCGTTTAACTTATATATATATATCTTTGAAAATTATGAAGTTTGTCCGTTTGGGTGTTTTTTATATATAACCACATGGTTTTACTAACTGAATTCAACATGATTCAAATTGTATTCATAGTATTGGGAGACTTTAGAGGAGTATGAAGATAAACAAATAATTGAGGATTTCCAGATAATTCTCAACAAATATTTTAAATTAATCATCGATTACCTTTTTTTTGTGGGATAATTCTCAGCCAAAAAACAAAACATTTTTTTATCTGTCTCACAGGGTATTTTACAATTCTGGAAAGTTAAAAATTTTGCCGATCCCGTCATATGACGGGCTATATGCTAGTTTCACAACAGTGTTGTAAAGTATGTCTGTTGCTTTCAAATACAAAAAATCGTTTGAAAGAATATTATTAAATACTTTAAAGCGAACTGTCTGTGCAAACGATATTTGTAGTGGCGGGAAACTGTCGTTACAACCAGATATATGTAATTCACTTTAAGTAATATTTTAAAGTCATAAGAAATATTTTTCTCTTTTGTGCACCGAAATTCATTGTACACTGCTTAAAATATGTTGTGAAATTCTTAAATGTATTCATTCTTATTTTTCATACTTAGACTATAAGCAGCCTAAAGCCTTTTTTCTGCCCGAAATCTTTTCATGAAATCCATTTCGTAAGTTCATATGAAACCCCATAATCAAATGCAATATTGTATTTCCTAATGCATGTGTTTCTAGAAGAAGGAAACTGGAAACCGCAGTCGAAATGGCACATTCTAAAAAGTAGAGTTATTTCTCCTATGTTATACGATGAATCGGCATAGAAATTGCAAATCAAGTAAGGATATCTTATTCATTCAACAGTTTTATCCTACACCTCGGAATGCATGAGGAAACTTTGTTACCTGGCTTTTGGTATCGCAGTCATATATCAATCTGACAGATATATATGCGCAATTATAACTGGAGTCAGATGCGATATCCCATTACAGATTGCAGCGGAATTGTAGATAGAAAATGATATTATAACAAAAGAAGATTAAAAGAAAATTATACAGGAGAAATATATTTTTAATTTCATGTAATATTTTTAATGCCAGAATAAAATATTTTGAGGTATTTAATGCCGGTATTATCTCTCTAAAAATGTTTATGTACTAAATTCAAATAAATGCTAATTGAATGTTTAGAAAATAAATCCAAGCTTTGCTCCCATTTTTTTATGATTAGTGGTTCTAAACTTCAGCTTTTTTAAGATACTGCTCTGCATTAAGTAAAGGGGCATAAATTACAATTTTATAAGAAATATGAAAGATTGAAATCTATAAAAAAAAGTTTCCAGGTTTACGATAAAAAAATTACTTGGTACATAATTGAAAAACATGATTTCGAATCAACAAAAGTATTCCATTGAGTCAAAACCATGGTTTACAATGTGCTTACCTTCAATATAACTACACGCACACACACACACACATATATATATATATATATATATATATGTGTGTATATATACATACATACATATACATATATACATATATACATACATACATATACATATATACATATATACATATATACATACATACATATACATATATACATATATACATACATACATATACATATACACATATATACATACATACATATACATATACACATATATACATACATACATATACATATACACATATATACATACATACATATACATATACACATATATACATACATACATATACATATACACATATATACATACATACATATACATATATATTCATATACACATATATACATATATATATACATATATACATATATATATACATACATATATACATATATACATACATACATACATACATACATATATATATATATATGGTTTAAAAATATAATTAATAATTTAGTGGTTTAACGGCAGAAAGCGCAGCACACTCTTTAATGCAGGTGCATGAATCACCAATAACTTTATAGAAAAGTGCTTGACACGTAAGAATTGTAGGAGAGCGTCTACAGAAAAGTTGCTGTATGAACTTTGACCAAATGTAGAAAGTTACCTGAAACGATATTTTATAACTCAACAAAATTCAGTGTTGATATCACCACATGACTCAGATGACAATATGAAACGGCAGTAATATGCACACAACATTTAAAATTTACTTAATAAATTTTCTTCAACCAAAATTAATTTTTTACACATCTTTTATAATTTTTTAATCTATAGTTTTGTTGTAGTACACTAGAGATAAATGGTGATTATCATAGTTATATTGACCTACGTAAATTCCAGGTATAAAATAAGTCTTATATGCATTAACATTACTTAAATATCCTGTGCCACACTATCCAACGTGCGGAATATTTGAAGTCATTTGTTATGCTTAAAATAACCGTATACGTGAATATAAATATCACCCACTCATTCACATACGTGTAATATATCGAAATTATTAGACTTAAAATATCTATATTATATTCATTTTTTCTATTCTTTTTCTTTGATATCTATTTTCTCAGCCTCAATATCTCATAATTAAAAGGTGTGTCAGCAACTTTAATTCTTCCAACCCCTTTCCCAAATCTAAATCTGAAATAAAAGTTTTCTATCCACTAGCCACATTTTCCAGCTGTCCCAGGCGAATGGCTTATTTTTTCAAGTGATCTAAGTATCTTTCTGACTATTAAGAATGCTGACTAAGCTGCCAGTTTCTTGAAAATAGTGTCTGCGTCTCTCGCTGTAGAGATCTAAAGTTGGAAGTCCAAGAGTTTTCATGTTTCATTCATTATTCTGACTGGCTAGTGAAACATGTCTGTTACTTAGACCTGACCTTCAATAAAATAAAGTTTCAGCATTCTCTTCACGGTTCTACTTCTCAGGGTACTCATTGCCTAGTAAGCTCGGAAATTAAAAATAACAGGGGCGTAATTTTAAGTAAAATAACCGTCGGATTAATTTCACAATTTTGCAAAGATATATTTGGTTTGGTTTGGAGTGCTACGGTTTTTGCAACACGAGGGCTAATGTGACCGGGACCTACAGCTTAAAGCCGATTCCGAACGGCTACGAACTTCCATGCCAATGTGGGATGCTGCAGGAACAAATTTAATTGGTCTGATTGCTTTGGAGAGCTACCATTTACTCATTTGCTATACAAGAACAAATGAGATCTGCACCTAAACTTAAAGTTTTACCCAATCCAGGGAAAATAAAGGGATATGAGAGATACAAAACTGCTTGTATACATCAAATTTCATTTTTCTATTAAAATCTAACGGAATTAATTTATTTTTTTCACTATATCATTATAAAAAATTAATAGTATAAAGATAAATACAAACAACTACACTCACAATTTCTTTACGTCAATATATAAACTATTTTGAGCAAATAAGTTTAGAGGATACACATGGTAATATTTAAAATACGATAATTTATCACAAAAAATACTGTTACTTAATAAACAACTTTCAAAAGAAATAAGTAGTTTTTTCATAGGTTAAATTGCTATCGATTTAAATCAGTTTTGTTCAAAATGATATAATATGAAAAACAAATGGAAAAACATCATGGAATTATTTTTATATGAAAATTATTTTTAAATATATTAAATATTAAATTTTTTACATGAAAAGAGAAATTTAATTTCCTTTTAATAAAAAATGTCTTCTAAATATTTGATTATGCGATACAAAAGAAAATATATAACATCAAGCACAATATTGTATTTTTATTAAAGGATGGAAAAATATGAATTTTTCAAAATTTCATGAACGTTTAGAAAAAAAAATGTTACATAATTTTACAGAATCTTTAGAAATGTAATTTAAAAACAGTATTTACCTTCGTGATTTAAAATCTTGATACTCCTTA
>CM063511.1:6737010-6739510 GCA_032207245.1 Pardosa pseudoannulata
TCTATCACGTAATATGGCAAGATCTGTTAACTTTGCTAATCAACGTACAGTAGTAATAAAGTAATGCAATTTAGGGTTAAGCTTATATTTTACAATAAAAAAAGTTTGAACAAATTTAATATAAGACAAATTCGATTATAAAAACTGAATAATGTTATAAAATGCTTATGATAGAAATATATAAACATGCCAATGACTCGAACTGAACTGTGACGAATTTAGAGAGTTATTCACGAAAAATAAATCTTTGTTTAAAAGTAATATATTAAGTTCACCGTAGCGAAGCACGGGCAAACTTGCTAGTTTTATATAAAAGACATTAACAAAGATTTTGACATCCCTGTTTCATCAAATTGCTTCCGCTAAACTTATGCAAACAGAAATTATAATGATGGTTTTATGGATCTGTAAAGCGTAATAAAATGTAAAAATTAAAAATTAAATTTAATCCCCGAATAATTGATATTTATTTAGAACACGTTAAATGATAAGTTTCATTTTTTAGGAACCAAACTTTGATAACATGTCGAAGCTATGATATGCCTACAATTTTAAAAAATAATGTCCTCTTATTAACATTAAATCTATTATTTAATTGTATTTTAAAATAATTTATTAAAAGATTTTAATGAATAAATGATGTAAATAGTAGACAAAACAACATGGTGCAGGTCTCATCGACTTAACTAAAGCAAAATATTGCAGCATAAAGAAACTTTACCAGCGATCTCAGTGGCCGAATGGTCAGCGAACGAGATCCAGACCCAAAGTTTGTGGGTTCGATGCTGGCCATGATGGTTGACTCAAAGTACGGATATTTCATTTTAAAATGTTATTTATTATTGACATATGTTCTCGAATATTCTAGATCTTTCTTTAATATGTAAATTAGTTATTTCTCGAATATTCTGTTCGGGTATAAAAGCTGATACCCACTCGTTGTAGGCAACTTCTTGATCTTGTAAAGTTGAGAGTTCCTACTCTGTTTCAATAAATTCGTCTGTTAGGCCAAACGGTGTGTTCATTCGAATCTTCGTGACAATATGTTTAGTATGATTTGCAAATGTAGGCATTTATTGGTGAAATTCTTCTACATGAAATACTCTCACACATTGGAGATGTATGGGGAATCTACAATAAAATTCGGATTTAAAACGTTCTCTAATTAACATTTGGGCTGTTAGAGTAGTAATACGCGAATATACAAAGAAAATAGATTTTCATTAAAGTTGGAAGCTACAAATGTCGAAATTTTCGTGTATAAGAAACCGCTGTGTTTTTTTTTGTTTGTTTCGGAAACGACCTCAAAAAGTAAGTCAATTGATTTTATTTTCATTTCCTAGATGATGATCATCAACATCATCAGCATCATCAACATCAGCAACAACAACAACATCAGCAACAGCATCAACAGAAACAACAACATCATCATCCACATCAGCAGCAACAACAACAACATCAACAAAAACAACATCATCAACAACAATATCAACATCAACCATATTTAGTGTTAGTATACCTCGTTTCAGATTTCAATATTATACGTGGGACTTTCCGGACGTAAGTTTCGCACTACTTTTCGACAAGAAAACATAACAAATCCAAAAGTCCAAGAATAAAACAAAACAGAAATTTTTGCCGGCACTGATATCAACACATTTGTTGTTACGTGAAATAAATGTAAATCATCATAATAAATATCAGTGTCCAGCCATTGTGAGACCTTCAAACCTGCACGCTATTGCATACAATCAACACACTGATTAACAACATTTGACGAAACAGACCAAGGCTCTTACAACTTAAGGTTTTGTTCTTAAGAAGGAAGGCTTTATCCCACTCCAGAAAGGAAACAAGAAAAGAACAATCGTTGTCTTTGATGGGAGAAAATTGAACACTCTTCCTGCAGTTCCGGACAGCATTACAATTCCACATTTTCCTTCAGTGAAATCAAAACTGTCGTTACTACCGAAGCAAAGATGAATTGTAGAAGCTGTGAAGAAGTTAATTAAATCACTAGTTATCAATTTTAAACGAGTTTTTTAAATGGATCAAATGTACGAATGTGAGTGATGGCTAAGAAAACATGTCAAATTATTCTATTTTGTTAAGTCATTGTATGTTTCTACTGGTAATAAAGAATATATTGGATTTTGAAACTCCCTTTCTGAATACTCTCCTATAATAGTATTAGTCAAGAAAGAAGCAGCTAATTTCTCAGATAATTATCCTAAAGTTTTGGATAAATTCTAGAAGTAAATTAAACATTTTTATAATTATCAAATGAACATTTACATGTATAAAAGAATAACAAAATTAAAATAATCAGTAAACTATAAGGGTTATTTAAAAATTTCACATAAACTGTTCATTAAAAATAAAAATTAATAATTTAATAATATAGGGAAAGTGAGAGTTTGAATTTTAATATTTTTACCACTTTAAATTTACACGATATTTTTATAATTCGAATATATAATGACATTGCTTGAAGTATGTC
>CM063511.1:6744510-6769435 GCA_032207245.1 Pardosa pseudoannulata
GGAAAGTAAGTTTCCCGATATTTTCTCCTTTAAAGTAAACGTAATTAGCCGTGTCATTTGAGTTTACGTAACAGATCTATGGCGTACCAATCATATGCCAGCTGGACAAGTCCCGATTTGTGTCAGTAGCGGGGTAACAGTGGTCCGAAATGGAAACTCTAATTCCTTTTCCCACCTCCTGTATATGGTTCGGTTGATAATCTTGAATGCACAAAGCATTGCGTCCATTGAAATTCATCGTCAGCTCTGTCAGGTCTATGAGCCGAAACTGACACCCGAACACAGAATGCTACGCTTAGGAGCAGCACTGACATTTCTGCGACGGTATCACGACGACGGCGATGAGTTCCTCGACAGGATCATCACGGACCATGAGATATGGATTTCGCACTGTACACCGGACAGTAAGCAGCACTCAATGCATTGGCATCATAGTGGATCTTCGGTTAGGACCCAATTCAAACAGAGGCTGAGGAACGGGAAAGGGATGTGCACAGTGGTCTGGAAGAGGAAGGCTGGTTCCATTCAGAGGCGACAGTTCTAGGACTAGAGGTATACAAAAGTGGATCCCACAATAAGACAAGTGTCTCAATCCTGATGGTGGCTATGTTGAAAAATAGCTGAAACATGGCTGTACATGTTGCCAATAAATATGCCAGTGAAAGTGTGAGTTCTTTTTTCTTTTAAATAGGGAAACTTACTTTCTGGATGGGCCTCGTATTTCGCCCTAATGCAGGGGTCGGCAACCTGTTTGTTCTTAAGGGCGCAATACTAAATTTGAAAATCACTGAGGGCGCATATTTTACAGATAATCAACAGGTATAAATAGGCATTAAAAAAACAGATTTTTTATAACTTTATTTTGTTGGTGTCATACATAATCATACATATAGTTCAGTGTGAAACTTGGGTGTCCATATTTTCAGCTTATTTCTTATAATTGGGGATATATTTAGAGTTCCCGGTTCTTAAACAATTATCTAAATGTGAGTCATTAAGCTTTGTTCGGTATTTTGATTTCAAATTTTTCATATTTGAGAACAAAGACTCGCAATTGTATGTTGCACAATATGAATAAATTTTTAGCGAACATTTCCTTAAAATAGGATACTTATTTTCATCGACTAAATTCCAAAACATTTTATCATTACTATGCGCTTTTAAAATAATATCACTTTGCAAGTTTATTATTTCTAATTCTAGGTCTTCGATATTATGAAGCTCGAAATACACTGAAACTAATTCAAGGACATCATCTTCAGTAACATTGTATGGATTTATGAAAAATATTAGAACGTGTTCTAATGCTGCCAAATCGTCAAATCTAGAAGAAAACACTTCTATTAGCTTATCTATAATTTCTAAATATGATGTAGTAGTAAAATTTTCGTTACTCATATTTAAACTCTCAACAGTATATTTTATATTTGGGATATGTGATAATGATTTTTTCAGTAGATGGGATTTCAACAACACTAACTTGCATTTGAATGTCCTAAACTCAACTGACTAATTGCTGTATATCGCCGTTTGACAAGAATAAGTAAATCGCTCTGGCTATCATACATTTACATTAGTCCAGCGAGGGCACATTAAAAATCGATCGGGGGCGCCATGGCGCCAGCGGGCGCTGCGTTGCCTACCCCTGCCCTAATGTAACAAAACAGTCGATTATAGAGCTCTAAATGAAACAAAACCAAACAAAGATATTTAGACAATAGTAACGTGACCTTAATGCTATATTGTTCTTAAGACGAAATGCCTAAAAAAACCTATCATTACGGTTACGAAATGAACATTTGGTAACATAGTAAATTATTTTGCAACATAGTAATTTAACAATGTAACCTTTTTGTAACATAGTAATGTACAAAATACACTGCAGAAATGTAAACCTCAATTATATTTTATTGAAAAACATACAAAATTCACCAAAGTAATTATACATGTGGTTGTAAATTGTATATTTTAAAAAAACTAATAGGAAAAAAATCAAAACACCATTCGAAATTTTAAAAATATTCATTTTAAGTCGATATAAATCATTCTTTATGATACATTTTAAAAGATCATTACGAAAGGAGTTTCTTTAAAAAGTTTTTCTCCTAAAAATTTTAAATATGGATTAACATTTTGTCCTCAAATGTTTTTGACAGTGATTAATTTTGTTCGCTCAAAAAACATGCCCTAGACACACCGTTTTAGTGAAATGAAGCTGAAATTTATGTCTAGTAAAAAATTTCAATTATTTTAATTTTTATCTTTCTATCCTGAAATTTTTCGATACATTTTTATTAAAAGACAACATTTGCGTACTCTTAAATGATAATTATGTTTTGTTAATCTCCATTGGATAAAAAAAGATTATTCGTATTCAAATTTTATTAGCATTATTCCATAAAAAATAATACGATTATACTTGGCTTCAAGTATAATATTGTAATTAAAAATCATTCTTATTGATTTAAACATAAATAATATTTAAGAACTTTTTAAGAAGTTTGAGTACTGGCCATATGAAATACTTACTTTTAGTTAACATATGAACAAATGTTTCTCAGCTTTTTTCCTAAAAAATCTCCTTTAACAATCTTTAGCAAGGAAAAGATGGATACCTTTCAAGAAAACTAATGTGAGAAAAATTTCGAAAGACCGAAAAAATAAATTTATTTTTAATTTTTTGTATACAGTTTCAATTTAGTGTTTTTTGAACTCAATGATATTTTTCTATCATAAATAAGAAAAACAATCAACCTAAAATGTGTTCCACTTTATCTAATGTTAAATTTGTTTTAACAAAATCATTAATCCTTAAGTTCATTTTGTACAGCACATCGTACATACCACTTTACAACTTTACAACTTTTACCACGTGTAGCAATATATAGAATAATATACATATTTTTTTCCAAACTTTTCATATCACGATTTTATTTATTTATGTTTTGATGTTTTTTATAGCCCAATATACTTTTTTTTTCTACAAAAAAGCAATCTTGCCACGATAAGGATTAAATACAATCTATAGATCAATGTCATGAAAAATATCTTAATTGCATGTAAAATATGTGTCAATTTAAACCATATACTTTGAAGTTCAGTATAATTTTTAATATATACTTAGACGTTTATAAATTATTTATATATTAATATATAATTATTTTATAAATTATTATAATTTTTAATATATAATTAGACTTTTCATATTTACTTATTTTATTATCATACAAAGATATCTCTAATAGCAGTATATTTCTAGACTATAAACCCCCATTTGAATATTATTGATCAAATCTGTTTGCATGACGCAACTTTAATAAAGCAATATTTGGAACAATGGATATATGACAGTTTTTAAATTACGTATAACTTTATCCCCTCTTTAAGTTCATAATAGATATTTATACTGCTTTTACTTCCAAATGTTATTACTTTTGTAAATAATTAAGGTAGTACTAGTATGTTTGACTAAGATAATTGCTTTTAAAAAATCTATTCCGTTATATTTTTTTCAATTAAATAGCAGTTTTTCCTCATTCGTGTATATCTTCAAATATATCGTGTTACTTGAAGATGTAAAAATAAAGATATAAAGAGGTAAAGATGTAAAGATAAACCTTATTCTACGTATAAAGTGAATCTAGATATTTTCCCTAAATTTGTTATAATGAATTCAGAAAATAACAAAACAAATCATGATAAAATAAGTTATATTATGTATTATACTGAAACGATATTTTACATTCAAATATCTAATTGGTTTTGGTTTTGGTTTGGAGTGCTATGGTTTACTTTTTGCAACACGAAAATATCTAATTGAAAAATATATGCAATATTATTTAGAAAATATTTTGTATTTGATCACATATAATTAATCAAACACTAGTAGTAATTGTTTTCAGTTGTTTGCCGTGGAAAAACAGTTCAACGAAAAATTTGTTTTCTTTTAGCATTTTAATTTTCTTCTCGATCAGACATTTTTCAATATATTGAAATTTTATAACCTATTGTTAACAAACATTCACATAGAAGGTAATATATCACTCAAAAAATCTTTCTTATAACAACAGTTTTATCTCATTTAAAAATTATTCTTTAGGAAAAATAATACATGTTTTAAATAAGTTTAAAAATTTAGTTTTGACATACGAAGTAATATATTTTAAAATACATAAAAATATACACTGAAAAGAAGGAATAAAATTATTTTCCTCACAAAATATCCTTTGGAATTTTTTTTAAATATTTATATTAGAAGATAACAAGATATAAGTAGTTTCTACCAAGTTACATTAAAATTACCGTTTCTTTTCTAAATCGAAACCTTTAAAAATTAGAAACAATTAAAAATATATTAAAATTGAAAAAAAAACTTCCTATATTATTATGTAAAATAAATATATTGCGTGTAGTAATTTAATTTTAAATAATATATGTGAATCTCCGTCTATTTGACATAAAATATTATTTTCTAATTTAAAATTTTTGAAAGTTAATTTGCGGATATCTACAGTTATATATCGTAGGCATATTTATGCTTATTTAAACATATAATATTCCATATAGTAAAACTAAATATATTTTATTAAGTTAGAGCTTTATTAATTATTTATAAAAATATTCAAAGCAGAGCAGTTCTTTTCATAATGAATGAAAAATAGATTTTTAAAACTTTTTAACTCGATTGGTACTATGCCATTTTAAATCATGCTGATTTTTCTGGAAAGACTTGCTAGGAATCTGTAAATTTCTAGTGTAACGACCCTAAGTACTAGTTTCTGATAAGAAATAAAAGGATTGAAAAACTGTTGAAATGATTTTTAACTAAAAAGTTAACTGATAAGTTAAGTAAACTCCCCTTCTCTACAGTCCAACCAGTGGGCCATGATCTACGGTGCCGATCTCCGTTTTCGAGACTAAAGGGTCCAGGTGTGCAAGGCATATGTCTCGGTTAAGTGGTCAACATTGCGAGGATCCTCCACTGTTTAGTTCCCAAGAATGCTTGGTACTCTGTTTGCGCACTGAAGGGATGGAAGACTGATTTAACCATCACGAGGATATAACCTTGGACCTGTGGAGCCGAGATGCTGATCGAACGCCACTGGGATTCGAGAATGAGTTAGTGTCAATTATATTAAAAGGGTGACCAATTGGCTTATGCTGGAATGTTCATGGTTAACACAAATGATATATTTTGCTTCTGTGCAGCTGTAAATGATTTTCTTTATCTAAATTAGAGAATATCTAATGAATTTATTTCATATTACAGCATAATAATTTCATAAATTTCATTTAATAAATTTAGGAGTTTTGTAAATTATGGCTCAAACGTGTACATACATTAAGGTAAATAAATATTTAAATAGTCATTTGTACTAATGCAGGGTACTAATGCATCTGTACTAATGCATCTGTACTATTATTTCTAATGCAGGGACACTTGCTACTTACATCCTTTGCCAAGCCTCAGATATTTGTCGTAATATTTTTATGAGGACACTTAAACCCTTGAAGACCTTCACGCCAATGCTATACGTCCAACCGTTTTGAAAACATTTGCCGTTTACGCCATCTAGTAATTGATTCTAGCATTTAAAATTTAAAATAAGACGTTCCGATCTCCTATTACTCATACGTGACGCTGGTCTCTCAATTTCAACGGAAGTTCATCGCGTGGAAGCGACGCTGGACTGATAGGAGTGAAATAGCTGCGACATGTATACGACACGTTGGTCGTGAAGGGGTTAATAGGGACCAACATCACTCCTGAGGGATAACAAAATAAAAGAAACTGGGTCCTCATAACATAGGTGCAAGGACCCAGCAGATAACCTCCCCGGCTTAGCCCTAAATCTTTAGAAGCACCCTTTATGAACTTGGAAAACATTATGATTGGATTGAATAGTTAATGAATTTCAAATTTTAATAATCACAAATCTTGAACTGTGGGTTTTAGGAATTATCTTGAAGTTAAATAAGAATGGTAAATGTTTAACAGTAATTAAGAATCAAATGAGGCAACTGCTTAACTCTTTTTAATTCTGGGGACTTGCAGGAAGAATCTGTAGAAATTGAATTAGCGATGAAAACCCACTTTCTTTTTATTACACAACACGTCACGATAAATGGAGAATAAACGGAGCAATGAAATAAAGAATTATTAATTATGTTAGACTTTAAACACATGTTTCACAAATGAATAAGAATAGAATACAGGAATATAAATAGAATTATATTTAAAAATCCAACTCCGAATCCTAACAGCTTAGTCTATTACACGTATAGTTTGGTTTTTACCCCCTCACTCCATAGCGCCCTCTAGCATTCGGTGGCGGAGTTAATCTAACAATGATCATGAACCAAAGCACTATTTACGAACATTTTGGATCTCTAGCCAGCTCGGGCCTCGAACTCTCAAACTCCGTTTGTGAGGTCCACATATATATCAAAGAAGCTACCACGGTTGAATTGTATTAAAATTATTGCGCTCTCTCAAATCGTACACCTTATTCGAAGTTCCTATTGATTACTATTCAAGATTTATTAATTAATATACTTAAGACAAAATAATTATCGTGAAAAATTTCTCGCTGTTTGGATGCTATTTTACAAGCATTTTTTAATAGGTAGCGTGTACATCTTTTGCGGCATGTATACGTTTTACTTAAACATCCTATCGGCTTCATCAGGAGTTAATATCTAATTAAATTCCAATTACCAAATGTTAGAAATGACGTCAAAAAATATCTAACAGCATCTCCACAGTTCTCCGAAAAGTAGTACGATAAAAAAACAACGGCGGCTTATTGAAACTTTCCGAAAGTCAAATTAACATTCGCCGGAAATGAAAATTTTTACTCCAAAAAAAGTAGCATTACAATATTAATTCCGAAAGAATCAGATCTCGTTGAATTTTTGAAATTAATATTCTCGGCTACACGTTAAAAACTCATCCGATAAATATTCGGGTAAAATTTCGTGAAAGTGAAACGCGATTTTATTAATTCCAGATTTGGGTATTTGACATTACAATTCGGATGAAATTAAATTTATTAGAAACCTCTGGGGGGAATGTTTCGGCGATCAATATTCATTCTTGTGAACGGAGTGCGGGAATGCGAGTCTATTTGCTTTAGTCAAACTCTGTAAGAGGAAAAATTGTATTCCCTCAGGTGTTAATATGGGGAGGACGACATAAGGAGCGGATAAAAATGCACTTTTTAAACTTTTTAAAATATATTTACTCAGGATATTAACTTCAGATAATAGAGTTAAGGGATAAAAGAGCTTTTCAACGAATAAGATTATTAATCTTGGAAATAGAATTTTCATCAATCACAATTTCTTGTTTTGAAAGGGGAAGTGATATTAAAAAAAGATGAAGCATTTAGTGCGGTTCTCCATTTTTCTATGAATATATTTATAGAATAAAAATTTGTTCGTAATGTTAAAAGAGGATTTCATTTCATTGTAAGACATCGTAAACCGAAGTGAAACTCAAAATATTGATTTCTTAACACTATAATGACCTAGAACTTAATGCTACAAAAAACTTCGGATATATATATATTATATATATATATATATATATATATATATATATATATATATATATATATATATATATATATATATATATATATATATATATATATATATATATATATATATATATATATATATATATATATATATATATATATATATATATATATATATATATATATATATATATGTGTGTGTGTGTGTTTTATATAGATGTATACATATGTAAACAGAGAGAGAAAGTAAGATGTGTCTATGTGTATATATGTATATATATATATATCATATGCTTATGTGTATGTATATATATATATATATATATATATATATATATATATATAGAGAGAGAGAGAGAGAGAGAGAGAGAGAGAGAAAGAGAAAGCGAGATGTGTGTATGTATATATATATATATATATATATGTGTGTGTGTGTGTGTGTGTGTGTGTGTGTGTGTCTGTATATATATATATATATATATGTGGGGGGTATGTGGGGTGTGGGTGTATGTATGGGTAACTTATCACAATTATTAAATTTGAATATATCATATTTCCTCCATTCTGATTTTTTTAAACTCACTTCCTAACAATAAAGCATCAGATAAAAGAGTGTTCTATCTTTTTCTACCAATCTCTCCAATTTTACCAAAACAAAGATGAAATAATTGCTCGTTTTCTATTCACAGGTAACATTTTCAGCTGTTCCAGAAAATTGATATTACTTCTGCAATAATTAATGGGATGTTTATGCAATAAATGATGGTTCACTAAAAGGCTAAAAGGCAGAAATATATGTGCTTCCATTTTAATAACTATATTTTATAAAGTTCTAAAAATATATTCGTTAATTTCATTTATATTAATTTTTTTGAATGAAATATATAGTTAAACACACTTTAGATTATCAATTCCCATTTATTCGATTCTTAATTTTCTTAACAAATGTAAGTATTTTTTAAATTTTGTATTAATATTATTAATTACTGTAGTTATAAACTATACTTTAGTTATCCTGATCGGAGATAATATAAATTAAACACTTTACTTGAATTTAAGTGTTGACTTTTCAAAAACAATATCCTACTTGAGACAACAATCCTTAAAATGGGTGACAAAATCCTGTTTTATAGTGAAAAGGAAAGCATAAGCAGCATAGATACATTTTTTAATGAAAGATATTAAGATTCTTATACGATTAACATGTTTTTCGAATGTAGGCATGTATCAAACCAAGCAAATAATCAGGTACTAATGCTAAAAGTGAAAACAATACGTATTGAAATTATAAATATTTATTATAGCCTCCGTTTCTAATTATATATATTGTAAGCTGTCTAAAACGATGTGGAATATCAGTTTTTATTTCGTCATTTTTTTTTAAATTAACAACATTTTTAAGTTGACAAACTACTTTATAGTTAATAATTTGAACTTTTTTAGTATATTCGTATAATTTACTTCAAATGAAAAATTTGAAGTTGTAATAAATTTTGCCCTTTTAGCAATACTAATTAGAACCTGTACTAGGGAATATACATAAATTTTGGAATAAATATTTTTCAAATACCGAATTTGAATAAGAGCTTATCGAGCCTATTTGTTTATTTCTAAAACTTTTTTACATAATTTTTAATATAATTAATTAGATTATAATAAAGTAAATAAGTAAATTAGTTAAATAAAGTAATAGAAAATAGATTATAATACAAAATCACATAGATTATAAATCAAAGCCTGCTTTTACTTTGAGACAGATTTCACATAATTTCCTTTTCTTTTCTTCTTTGATGTATATTTTCCATTTCTGCAGAAGATAAAAAAATTATATTATATAAAACTGAAGATGGAAATTTTATTCAATGTTACAATGAGGTTACAGTAAATGTCTTGATATACATTGAGTGCAATATAGAAGAAGTGTATTCAATATTAACCGTCACACCATATTGAAGCATTGTCACTGGATGAAAATAAAATAAAATAAAAAGAAATATCTGTGCAGCACGGATATTTAAACCTATTTTAAGATCATAATTGTCACGACCGTGAAGTTTAGGTTTGCCGTTTTGGCAACGGCGAAAGAGTTTTTGTCTTTGTGAGAATAAAACCTTTGATGTGTGTGGAAGGATGCGAGAAATTAAATACGCATCGAAACATTCCACCTTTTGATTTCAATTTGATGAAAATAGATTTGGTTTTTTAATGTTTTGCGTGGTGTTCGTGTTTGTAAAAATAAAAATGTGGTGTTACGAACTTTTGAATTTATTTTGAGAACTTTCGACATAGGGAATAGAATAATAATATTAGTTTACATTCATAACTTGGATTCGGATATTTTTTATAAATATATAAATACTTTCAAGCAAAACGTTTTAGATGAAAGAAAGAAGATAATGATTCATACTTAAACACCATCTACAACAAACTGTTTATAGGATTCTGGAAGTCACGTTTCGTGTGTTTTCATGTGACTCCAATAGATAACAACAACAAAAAAGTAACTTGAGAGTTCCATATTACCTGACCTTATTTTATACAATTTAAACTATTTGTAAAATTCTGATTATTAATATAAAGCTGATAAGATTTTATCATGATCAAATATATTTTATTTTTCATATACTTATCTAAGTTTCACAAATATTTACATACCAAATAAATCTTTCTTCTGTATATATCTCCTCCCTATTGTGCACGAAAAAATAAATACTCTTTCATATAAATGCAAATAGAGAAAATCGCTTTTATGAAATTCGGGAATAATTCCCTCAGTCATAACTTTTATTAAAATCTATTTTTCAAATGCCTTGAAGTAGTATATATTAAAAAAATATTTTTTGAAGAACAAAGCAATCTTTATTTCCAATATCCAGCATTCGTGTTTATTTAGGATAAGAACAATTTTCTGTAATCCGAAGGACATAGAAATAAAACTAAAATGTGTATTTCATTAACTTTCTGAAAGTTTTCGATAGAGGCATCTATCATGTGTCATTTAGAGCAGAACCATTTGGTACCTGAGTAAGTGCATTTCATCACGCAAGGAAAAGCACCCGGGATTCTAGTTTTGTGTTTTTCCCAAACGAGATTATACAATTTGCATTAGTCAATACATTTCGGAGCACAATTTATGAACATCTATCCTTGGGATTAATTCTATAAATAAATCCTATTCGGTGCAGGAAATATCTTTGTGAATTAATATTTTTCAATAGTTCTAGATGTCATACAGATATTACTGAGTTTACGTAGTTAACAAATAATTGCGTAATGCGTTTATTCATCTACTTTACATTATTTTCAAGGTAGAACATTCCTCTTCTTACTTCTGTTTACGCCATGTGGCACATGAGGTCATCCGCATATTTCTTCATCCCTCCCTGCTGAATGCTTCAATCCTAGATTCACAGAACTTGGCCACTGAAGCAAATTTCGTTAATTGATGATCATTTACCACCAGATGTACAATTAACGGTGTTCGGCAAAAGCTGGCACTGCTCGTTTCACGGGAACTATCGACCATTTGGTCTTTCAATGTGCACGGGTCATCGAGTGGCGGAAGAAGTGCTTCCTCGTCAATTACCAACTCTCGAAATCTTCGAGATTTCATTGTGATTCTCCGAGTACGTGTAAAGCTGGCCGATTGGTTAGGGCACTGATCTTCGGTACCGGAGTTTGTGGGTTCGAATCCCACTTTGGCATGGATGTTTGTAGCCGTTTGGAATCGGCTTTAATCAGTAGGTTCCGGTCTCATTAGCCATCGTGTACTATGCAAAACAGTAGACCGTAGAGCTCCAAATCAAACCAAAGCAAACCGAATATGTGTAAGACTCATGAAAATGATTGTGTTGTTGTTGGAAGAACTTGATCTTAATACTCGGTCACCTGTCCGAGCGCAAAGATCTGGTAAGTTCTCTGTCGTTCAGGTAAGACAACCCACTACACACCCTTCTTGTCACTAGATAGTTTCAATGCGTACGGCGTGTTGCCGTACAGTGAGTTGATTCTCTCGACATACTGCAGTCGCCTGATTGGAGTGTGCGGTCAAAGAGTTTAACCAGGGACACAGATTTGCAGTCGTATATCAATTGAATCTATCCAAGATTAGCTCAGGTTATTTACTCGGATGGCTGTTGTAACCCAACGAACTTTCCTCTCAGTGATTTCTGATTATGCGGTTGCTACAACCCTAATAGGTTTGCCATTGGTTGAGAACTAGCTCTTCAGAGACGTATAGGGGGGATTTTTTCTTCTTCC
Source organism: Pardosa pseudoannulata (assembly GCA_032207245.1). Lineage (NCBI taxonomy): Eukaryota > Metazoa > Arthropoda > Arachnida > Araneae > Lycosidae > Pardosa > Pardosa pseudoannulata. Next base: position 6,756,312 of record CM063511.1, read on the forward strand.
ACTAAATGTATTTAGGTAGAACTATTTTTCTTTTCCCATTACAAGATCAAATTTTAGACCTGTCGGTGTTCTGTCTATAGGAGGCATTCGAAATATAATTTCCTACACTCTGCCATCTGAGTTTCGGTATAATTGATGTTGTGGATTTACAATTTGTTTATACCAGCTTTTGCAATTTTCTCAGGTCAGTAGATTTTGAGAATGGTTTAAGGTATGTAGTTTGGAGAAGGTCTGCAAAGAAACCGCATAAGAACGCACTACATCAGTACTTAAAAGAAGTTCTTATTTTATGCCATTGGTTTTTGTAAACGTAGATGTAAATTTCCTAAAAGAAATGGAACAAAAATGGTATCAATGCCCTACTCTTTACTGATATCCCTACTAAATCTCCCGATGTATCACCTATGGATTTTTGTGTTTTCGGACTTTTAAAATCTGCATTATCCAGACGTTATCCCACAACACTTACAGGAATCTGAAATGCTTTTCAGGAGAAATGATATAGAATATCTCTTCTGACACTTGAAAAGGCATTATTATTCTGGAAATGATAGTGTCGCAAAATAGTTAAGAATAAGGGCTACCAAATAGAACATTTCAAACACAAGAATTTTATGTAATTTACAATATACAATATACATCTACAATATACATATCCTAAAAACGTGTGAACAGCCTTTGTATATCCTAAACTGAATTACGTGTTTTTTCAACACGTACATGTTGACATGTGTTGAGACCTCTACAGAATTTCACCAGCAGTTTCATTTCATATGTTATGAAACTCGCTTATTATATGTGAAAATCCAATTTTATATTTGGCTCCATTTCCCTTATAGTATCAAGACATTACACAGGACATGTCATATATTTACATTTATTTTAAATATTGCCTATTTTCATCCCCTATTTCCATAATAGTGGAATAAGTCGTAGTCAGTTTAGTCCTAGTCTCAATTATATTGATTTTTAAAAAAATTAAATGCAGATCAGACAATAGATCTCATAAAAGATTTTCCTCCGAAGATTCACACGAGAGAAATATTACTTTAAAACTTTCTCTTTTATTCACGTGACTTTCCAGGATCGTGACTTGGGAGCCAAGTTAAGATAAATTTATCATTTTTATTATAACAATCGTAGAGACATATCATTATTCCCCGAAGACATCGGGGGGTATTTTTCTTTATTTTTCTTTAATGAAGAAAAACTGCATTAATATTCTCTTTTCGTAGCTTTTCTTCTTTCTTTTTGTTTCCTCTGATAGGATAAGGGAAGATGAAAAGAGATTCAGGAGGGAAGATATTTCTAAATACCTGATAACATCAAACCGTTTCCGAATTGTCCAATGGAGAGAGATATATTCGACATATGGAAAAGTTGTGTATAGATTTAAAATGAGTCATGAAATGCACTTCACATCAGATGTTTTGTTGCATATACGTTTTGTTTTATGTATTTATTGACCAAGGCTAAAACAGAATAAAGATTCAAACTTAAACACCAAAAGTTATTCAGTGAAATATTGGTACTGGTTTGGAGCACTACGGTCTACTTTTTTGCAACACGTGGGCTAATGAGAACGGGACCTATTGCTTAAAGCCGATAACCAAAGTCTACAAATATTCATGCTACAGTGATATTTGATTTCAAAGAAATAATTGAATCTAAATTTCTTTTTTCACGTTAATAGGTACTTGTTGGGAAAAGTATCAGATACAGTTCAGGATACCTTTTACATTAGCATCTAGATATTTCGTGTGATTGCAAAAAAATCAATCAAATAAAGGCGTTATCACGACTTAAAATGAGCTAAAACAAATGGGCTGAAAAAGTTTCGCTGTAACACAAGAAATCTGCAAATTGTTTACAGTAAAAGAATTATAAACTAAAACTTTATATTTAAGTGGGAAAAGACCTCAAAGAGTACAATTAAGATTTTCAATATTGAAGGTTCTTAAAAAATAAAAAAAAATCACTGTTTTACCTAGTTTTTAGGCCATTTAAAAAACATGGACTCCTGGGTCAAGTTTTTAATTATTGTTGCTTTTTTTACTTTACATATAACAATGGAAATACCATAGTCACACTCATAATGGTTTATACATGTTTCTTTTTTTTTACAAAAGTTCTGTTTTGTTTGCTTTTTTTAGGAGAATTATGTTGAGAATCACTTTGGGTTATCTAGAACAGGTATCTATAATTTATAGCAGTCAATAGCAGATATAAATAGCGTGTTCGTATCCACAGAAAATTCTGACCTTTTCGTTTTTATCTATCTGTGTTAAAAATACATTTCAAAATATAACTGTAATATCTTAATATATAAAATTATGAATAAATATTTAGTATTTAATAAAATAAAGAATATATTTATATATTACATAATTTGTTAACCTTACAGCGCGCAAGGGGTGCAACATTACATAAGCGTGTGAAAGTAATATTTATTACAACAGCAGTTACTTTTACCGGCTTTCACACAAGACACGACAATAATGAATAAATATGGATAATACATTTGTTAAAAATTAATAATAAACCTTTTGATGCTAAATGCATATCCTTTCGCATTCAAAAGAAAGTAATTTTCTTTTAAATACAAGTATTAGTTGATGTAGAAAGACAAAAATGTAAATCTTTATAAGAAATTAAAATTATTATTATTTAAGAGCTATATATTAAAACTGACAATACTTTAGTATTTATTAAAGGTAAGTTTAGATAAGGAAGAAAAGAAATACATTCACCTTAAAAGGAATAAAATGTAGGGTTTTCAGTACACATTTCTGCAATAAAATTTATTTATCTGAAACAAATCAAGAAAATAAATGACTGCTAACAAAACCAATTTTCAATAAACTTTTACGTTTATTATAACTTTAATTCTAATGTTTTTACTTATTTCTAAAAAATGGAAATAAGTGAAAATTATATAACATAATTCTTTACTGAAATCCAAACTATTTCTTTTCTTTTATTTTCTGAGATAATTCTTGAAGAATGCGGGACAAAAATCAATTTGTTGTGTATGCTGTTTTAGCCAAGAAAACCAATATAAAATTTATAGATTGTTTTACAGATTGTATCCAAATTAAAATACAGCACATCAGTTATTGATACAAAGTTATGAAACAATTGAAGAAAAATATATTTTCACATTTTCATTCCAGTCCATTCGCGTATCGTAAAATTTAAGAACAAGCTGCCACGTAGCACTAAATAAGAGTTAAAAATAAACATTATCCCATGATTTGCTAATTACACATTCTATGATGTCAGGTAGGGTTTAAAGGAGGAATAGAATTAATCTTTAGATGTCGCAGCTGCAATTTATAAAAATCGTTCACTAAAAACTGAAATTGTCCTAAAATTTGTGCAGACGATAGTGATAGAAGGTTATATAAACAGCCAATCCGGATTTTTTTTCAAAATCTGAACTGAATTGGTAGTAACTTTGGTACATGGTAACATGAGTTACCATGTTCAATGCCTATTCATTATCGGACATTACTTAAACATAATGTGGTATAGTATTGTAAGTGGGACTGTATTTTATTTAAAATTTTATGTAGTGAATATTAGAGAACTCCACGTCGATTACATGTCTTAAAATACATAGGCAGTTATAAGTACATTTGATTATCGCAATGTAATGGGTAAAAAATAAAACAAAAATTTTAATGTAAAAATTTAGAGGAAATTCACTCTTACGCTTTACTATGTGTACAAAATTCCTATTTCTAAATTTAATTTTATTCTAACGGTTTACCTCTTTATTAAATAAGGCAGTACTAAGATTGTTTATCGTTTTTAATATTTTATTAGAGAAATATAGTGTTTATGAATATATTACCGTAAATATTTATTTAAATATATCACAGATAGATTTTTTCGTCATATAATTTGGTAATATTAGTATATTTTATTATTATAGAGTGCATAAACCCATATTAGATGTAGAGTGCTCTATTGTATTTTTATTTAAGGACTCTCTCAAGGTTAATATAAATAACATAAAGATATATTATATAATTAATTTATGATTGCAATATTTAATTTTTTATATAATGTAATTAAAGAAAATACATATCAAGTATATAAACGTTGCAGAAATTTATTAACTTTTTAATTAAATAATTAAAAATTTTATACAGAACGTAAATAGCGTATAGGAACTGCTATAGTTGTAATTTCAAAGAGCATATTTGGTCAATATTTTGGAAAAAATTATTAAACTAATAGTATATATAACTTACTTATAATATTAAATATATCTTGTTAAAGCTTTGAGTTATATTCTTGTGTTTTACTGTTTCTAATTACAAAATTTCAATATAAGGTTAAAATAATGGTATCATATATATTATACATAGTCCAAATAATAAAAATCTTTTACAAAATTAGTGTTTTCAAAATTTAAGTTAATATGCCCATTGAAAATTGAGGTCTAAAAATAACTCATGAAGAATTATAAGTGATAAAAAATTAAGGAGACTTTCAACTCTTCTGAGGATAATTTAACATTTTTGAGATAATTCACTTAACTTTATTAAAAAGTTAAAAGTAATAGCGTAAATAAAAAAAAAACTTTTAAACCACTTTAGCTCCAGAGCCTAAGGGTCCTCTCTTTAATTTAGTTTGCGCTGAATTGTCTAAGAAAAAAAGCACTTATCTATGCACTGCTAAAAGAAACTCAATATTATTTTTTAAGAAAGTTTCCTTTAGGAATAATTCTCCATTATTAGCATGGACTATGAATGCGACATCGTATCAATCAATGGGCACACATAAAAAATTGCTTATTGGTTAAACACAAGCGTTAAAGTAAATTTAAGGATAAATAAAAAGTCATTAAATAACCTCACTTAGAACATGATAGTACTTTGGTCATGAAAAAGTATTGATTTTTTTTTTTTTTTTTGTGCCTGATGACTTTCTCAAACTTAAATAAAAAAGCACATATTGTCAATATGCTTCATTCGATGAATACTCTTATCTATTGTATAATATTTTAATTATCACTGCTATACATGAAATAATAGTATTTTTCTTCCTATAAATAAATCAATATTTATTTAACTGACTTTATGTGATTTTTAGAATATCTCAAATTGCTTAAAAGAATGGATGAAGAATAATAGAAAATTAATTATATGAAACTAAAGTAAAATTTTTGTTTTCATTTTAAGGGTATCACAATTCTTTACACAAGATAGTTGAGAAAAACTTTTAAGCTTCTACATTAATTAAAAGCTTAATGTCATTTAATATGTTTACTAACGCAATTATGTAAATATTCGAATAATAAACTTTATATTAACGATTTTAAAATATTATATGAGTAACATCTGAAACTCTTTGAAATACTTTTGTAGTTTATATATTCAAAAATATACACGCTTATATTCAATGCAAAATGTAATAGTTATATTGCTTTATAAAATTTCTTTAAAATTTTAGTTCCTAAGTAAAACTTTAAAAAATATGTGTTCATCCGAGATAAGGACCTGTCAGTCATGTCAGATGTATAATCTTATCCCGAAGCATCTTTTCATTCCGTTGATGAACAAATTATTTTTCTTTTTTCGAGGCACATCTTCAGATTTTTTTTAAAACTTTTTGTGCATAATATAGATCAAGAATGCGTTAAAATTCTTGTCAGAAGAATATAACTCTCCTTCAGTTTTTAAGTTGTTTCTAAGACTTATTGAAACATAAATTACACTCTTTCTAAAAATTTTTTTTATCTCTATCTCTCTCTTTTATTATAAAAATTTTATGTTTTTCAATTTTTTTCAAATAAAAGGTTAAATAAATGAGTTTTAGAGAGAATACAGTTACCGTAAATATGGATATAAAATTTACATTAATTTAGGATATATTTTATATTTTGTTTGTTGGAGATGCAATTTTATAAATTGATACATAATATATTTTATATATATATGTATAGCTAATAAGCTTTTTCAAACTTTAGGTTTACATCATCATCAGATTAACCAGTATAAAATGAATAAATATTTTTACTTAAACATTAAATAACTAGCATTTTGAATGAAATATAACTAACAGAAATTAATATTCATTTATCTATAATGCTGCTCAGATATATATATATATAAATATTTTATATATATATATATATATATATATATATATATATATATATATATATATATATATATATATATATATATATATATATATATATATATATATATATATATATATATATATATATATATATATATATATATATATATATATATATATTATATATATATATATATATATATATATATATATATATATATATATATATATATGTATATAATATATATGTATATATATATATATATATATATATATATATATATATATATATATATATATATATATATATATATATATATATATATATATATATATATATATATATATATAATACTAAAATCCCTTATTTACGTATTTTAATATTAATTTAATAACTTTTGTTCATAAAGTAAGTTCTGGGTTTGCTCAGTCATTCTGATTTTTTTCTCCAGAAAAGCTATAAACTTCTTTCAGCCTCTGTCTGTTCTACTTTAGCCAATAGTGAGCGCGTTCTCTTTAAACGTATTTTTTATCAAGTGATTCATTGTGCTTAGGGATTATTCGTAGTCTTTTTGCCTGAGAAATCCCTACTTGAAAAGTGTATGTGCGGGATCCCATTGTCTGGGTGCACGATGTTGTAAAAGGGCTTGCCTGTTGGAAGGATTTCATGTTTCTTACCAGAAATAAACTGTGTTGTGATTTTGAAAGAGTCTTGCCCATATTACACACACACACACACACACATATATATATATATATGTGTGTGTGTGTGTGTGTCTAAATATATGAGTTTAAAACATTATAATATATATATATATATATATATATATATATATATATATATATATATATATATATATATATATATATATATATATAATATATATATATATATATATATATATATATATATATATATATATATATATATATATATATATATATATATATATATATATACAGAGATTGCTTTGTTTATATTCTTTCCCCTATGACTTTTTATTATAGAGAATAGAATAATCTATAAGAAGTTATAATATCACACAAAGTTATCAATTGGAGAGTTATATAAAATGCTTTTATTCTTTCATTTTCTATTATCCTTTTAATATTTAGTTTAGAGTATACTCTAGGATCATAAAATTACTAAATACCTTTCTAGGGTACTATAAAAAGAGACTAAAAGTCTATGCTTAGTAAAGTCTCAAATTGGTAAATTTTTTAAAATACTCCTTAAATATTTTTCGATGAATAAATGATTGAAACACAAAAATGCTTGAAAGAAAAAGCTAACATTAGAAATGTTAATCTAACTAAAATTTTAAATATCACTGTATACTATATTTAATTCAACGCAAAACACCGTATTCAGCTTTACTACTTTTTGAATTTTGCTTATTCTAGATCACAAGTGGACAAAAAAAATTGTATCTGTTCATTCGAAATAAGGACAAGTCAGTCATGTCAAATATATATTCTTATCCTGAACCATCTCTATCTTTCGTTGTTGAACATATTGTCTTTCGCTATTCTAGACACATCTTTACTGTTTTCCTCTTTTCTGCATAATGTAGTACAAAGTACGCGTTCAAATTCTTATCAGAAAAATATAACTTCGTTTGCTTTTAAATTGTTTCTAACATTTATTGAGAAATTGATTATGATCTTTATAAAGAACATTTTCTCTATCTTTCATTTTCGTTATATATATATATATATATATATATATATATATATATATATATATATATATATATATATATATATATATATATATATATATATATATATATATATATATATACTGTGTTTCAAAAATTTTTTTGATATAAAAAGCCTCCCGATATTCCAATTAGTTCAAAAGATATTAAGGACCAAAAACCGACAAAATGCCATTTTAATTTGGTGACATTATCATTGTTGAGTTGTCGTCAAAAAGTTATAGAGTTATTCAAAATCCCCTGCTATTTGGCATTCCGAGTAGCATAAGAGTGTATTTACGATATTATAATTCAAGTGTAAAGAAATATATTAGTGAAAATATATAAGTATGTGGGAATATTTTTGCATCTGCTAAACGATAAACACATTTTTTTAGATAAGCATTATTTTTTTTCTAATTTATTAACTTGGCGAGATTTTTGATTTCATTAATTATAAACTCGCCATGTTCTATCAAATTTATTTGTATTACGCAGTTGCCATTTCTTAAACAAAAATTAATTTATTGTTATAGGTACTGATGTTTTAAACAAGATTTTTATTATATGGTAATTGAAAATTTTAGATTTCATATTGACGATAATTTTTATTTTAAATAATAGTCGCCATGTTCCATTAATATTTTTATAAGTCAAAATTGCCAATAAGGCGATTTCACGCAGTAGGGCAGATTCTCAAATTATGTTAATTGTGGCTTAGTTTCAAACGGAAGGGCAGTTTATTGTTTGTCTATTGGCTGTTGTAAACATGAAAATGAATGGGAAGGGCATTATAGTAGTTCGTGACGTTGCGACAAATTGCCTTATTAAAAAAATCTGACGCGTTGCAACAGATTTTAATATTTAAAATTTTACTTTTATATAATTTAATCATTCATGCCTAACTACAATAAATAAGTGATTTACTTATGTACAGATTCACTAGTGATTTTTAAATTTGGTGCAATTTTACATCTATTTCTAGAAACTATAAAAGATTAGCATATCTGCCTCGTCAAAATCAAGACTTCTGACGTCATTAGGAAGTGGATATCGTTTGTGAAATATCGCAACTGCAATAGAGTAGCACCCAAAATTCCTGTAAAATTAAGTTAATAAATTTGTGTCACAAGCAAACGACAGACTCCTTGAAGTGGGTTAATGCTGCTCAACTTGTGAACAGTAAAATTTGAATTCCTTGGAATAATTTAATTTTAGTTCTATCATATAGCTTCTGGCGTGAAGATTGATGAACATTATTTTAAAGACAAATTTTGTAAGAGACTGAAAAGAAAGCAAAGTTTTGTAAGTATATAAAATTTTTGCTTATTAAAAAACATGACAATTCTTCAATATTAAAAAGTAGGAGTATTGAATATATGTATATATGTGTGTGTAAAAATTGGTATTTATCATTACTATATAGCTTCAGTTAGTGTAAAATCGCATGAGTGAATTTTTAAAAATTGTTGAAACTAAAATGGTGCACTTTTACATTTATTTCTAGAAATTATAAGAGATGTAAATTGAGGTGAGTGAAAATTTTCTTGTAAATTGATCTATAATTTCTGGATATGCAATGGTTATGATATTTCCTTTATTGTAGTATTGTTTTTAAAATTATACTATTGAAAATGATTTTTCATGGTATTTATACATCATTAAAGATTGTTGGTCGAACTTGGAGACTTGGCGAACTTGGCAAATTTGGCGACATTATTGGAGATGATTACTAAAACAAAGACATTGCATCTGAACATGGTATTCCTTTCTTTTTTTATCGACTTTAATGGATGTAGAGTGCGCTATTGTAATAGAATTATATATTTTCATTTAATTAACCCAAACCACTTAGAAACCGGACATTTATATTTATTTGCAATTTATCACTTTTCGTTACAATGCATTATAGACGCCGTGTTTTTTATTCGCCAAATTTGGCGTTTTTTGGAGGTTATTTCTGACGTTAGTACCCGACACTATTCAAGAAATTTCAGGGTTTTCTTGGTGTCGCCTAGGTCAGGTTGTATTTTTTTGTTCCTATAATTTTCTCAGATTTATAAATTTAGTTATGGCGGGTTTAGTTATTTCGGTTTTTTTTACTTGGCGATCTTTCAAAACACAAGTTTTTCTCTTGATCTCACACACACACACACACACACACAAAAAAAAAAAAAAAAAAAAAAAAAAAAAAAAAACCATGGGTCCGGCTTTTATAATGCATCTATTTCTAAATCCAAATATAGATACAGAATGTGTGGACATGGAGAGACCAGGAAAAAATGTGAGGCTACCATGTTTAGAGATTTGTCGCCAAGTTGGCGGGTTTGCGCTGTTCTTGTTTCAAACTCAATTGTTTAAGGAGGTGACAAAAATGTCACCGCTATAAAATATCGCCATTGCGTTCGTAAGTAAAGCTGTTCCAAGCTTGATTGAGAGTAATAAAATAAGAAGAATATGAAGATTTGGCAGTTAAAGGCTACTAAATGTTTTATTTTTCAAGTATTTTAAAGGATTTTTGTTATATTTTATTATATCTTTTGTATTAGATTCATTATATTCATAGAATTTCTGATAACATCCGAAAATATTATTGGTAGTTACTTAAGAAAGTAATTCTTAACAAATTTTCCCCAAATTTTCTTATTTCTTTTTTAAAACAGTTACCTGCTTTGTGAACTGTACACAAATTAACATTTCTGTTTAGCTCTCTTTTATTAAATATATCCTCTAAATACATCGATTTTTGTTCATTATTTTAGTAATATACTTTTCACATATGCCAAAAAATTAAAAATAGAATTTTGTATCATTTTGGTAAACGTTTGTAAATGTCGCCATCTAACCAACTTACTAATCTGGGATTCTAACAACTATAAAAAACAAAGTACATTTAACAAACTGAAAAGTAAAAATAATAGACAATTTAAAAATGTGCTACAAATTTTGATTTTTAATTCTCAGATTTAAACTAACTGTATTTAACAAAGTTTCTAAGTAGTCATTTGAACAAGCATTTTTCCGTAACAAAATTTATGTGTGCAACTAATACTGATTTACAAAAGCTCTTTTGTGGGTATAACAGTTTTAAAAGCTTATAAAAATAACTTTTGTGCTATTGAAATTGGACTACAATTAGTTATATATTTATATATTTATAATTAGCTTATATATATATATATATATATATATATATATATATATATATATATATATATATATATATATATATTATATATATATATATATATATATATATATATATATACAGAGAGAGGCATAGTTACATACTTACAATTTTAAACGGTCTTTCACTAAAGACGTTTTATTATAGACAGTAGAATAATATGCAAGTTATATCACATAGTAATCAGTAGAGAGATACATAAAATACTTTAATTCTTTCATTTTCTGTTATCATTTTAATATTTAGACTAGATTATATTTTAAGATCATAAAATTTATAAATAATTTTCTAGGGTAGAAAAAAGAGACTTTTAAAATGTCCCATTATATTAATAAGCTTGGTAATTTTTTTAAAAGATTCCTTAATTATTTTTTACGACGAACTATTGAAAAATACAAATGCTTAAAAATCTACTAAAATTACTAAATATCTTTGTATGACAATACAAATTAGTACTTTTACTTAAGCTTTATATTAATAAGCTTGGAAATAAATTTTTCAAAATATTCCTTTAATATTTTTTATGAAGATATTAAAAGAAGATTGATTTACAAAAATACTTGAAAAAAAAAGCTAAATGTTAATTAACTACTATTTTAAATATCAGTGTATATTATACTTTAATTAACGAAAAATAACATTCATTTCTATTAATTTTTTTAATTTTGTCTATTATCCTAGCTCTTACGTAGGCAAAAAATTAATTAAATATTAAAATTGGTTTCAATTAAATATTAAAGGAAAATCATTTTGAAAAGTCAAATTACTAAGTAAATTTCATTACTTTTTTAATACAGCTCAAGCTGTGTTTGAATAAATATATGTATACGTCTAAATTTATGTATATATATATATATATATATATATATATATATATATATATAATATATATATATATATATATATATATATACATATATATACATATATATATATATACATATATATACATATATATATATATATATATACATATATATACATATATATACATATATATATATATATATATATATATATATATATATATATATATATATATATATATATATATATATATATATATATATATATATATATATATATATATATATATATATATATATATACATATATATATACACATATATATATATATATATAATATATATACATATATATATATATATATATATATATATATATATATACATATATATATATATATATATATATATATATATATATATATATATATATATATATATATATATATATATATATATATATATATATATATATATATATATATATATATATATATATATATATATATATATATATATATAATATATATATATATATATATATATATATATATATATATATATATATATATATATATATATACATACAGCGAGAGATATATGTTTGCATGTTTACAGTTTTAAACACTCAATATAGAGAATAGAATTTGTAATATGTTGTAATATACAATGATAAGACAGCTATATATAAAGAAAAAAACTTTTAAACGTTGATCTTCTATTGTCAGTTCTATTATCAGTATGTACACTAAAGGATAAGAGTGCATCATAAAATAACTAAATGTATAAGATAAATATATAAACCACTTTTAAACTCTACCTTTATATAAATAAGCTTGGAACGGTTTCCTTAAATAATTTTAACGGAAAAGATTGAAAGGTAACAATTGTTGAATAAAAAGTGCTAACATGCTAATTGTTAATCTAACTAATATTTTAATATTTGTCTATAGTATATTTTATTCAACGTAAAAAACCGTAATTAGTTCAACACAGTTTTAAATTTTGTCAATTATTTTAGATCTTACATAGACAAAAATAATCAGTCCACGTGAGATGAGGACACGCCAGTCGTGTCAAATATGTATTCCTAACCAGAACTGTCTTCTATCTTTCGGTAATGAACAAAGTATTTTGGGCTATTTTATTCACATCTATTAATTTTTGTTTCTTTTGTGAATTATGGAGAATAAGGCACGCGTTAAATTACTTATCAGAAGAATGTAACTTCGTCTCTAATTTTTAGATAGTTTCTAGCACTTATTGTAAAATAATTTGCAGTTATAAAATTAGGTTATCTCTTTTTCTTTATCTTGAAAGGAAATTTATGTTTCA
>CM063511.1:6769535-6779535 GCA_032207245.1 Pardosa pseudoannulata
CCGATTCTAAAATAAATTGGTATAAATATTCTTTGTATCACTGCGAAAAGCACTGTCAACTTTAAAACGTTCGAAATCCATCCCTTCCCCCCTTTTCGAGCGTTTTATGCCATTATTTCAAGCACTATTTTCCCCGGTTAAGAGCAGGCGATTAAATTTATCAATTTATCACATGATAAATAGGTTGAAATAACATTTTTTCTAGCATTATGACGTCATTTCTTTAACCGTCTCCTTTAATCGTTTCTGATTTTAAATGATTTAAACATCGTCTGCACAATATTCATCCGTTTTATCTCTAAATTTAGGTATCACGCGATTAATTTTCTTTTATATTTGACTGAAATAATAAATTAGGTACATTTGAGCTAATTTTAATTTTAATCATCGATTATTTTTCGTCACAATAAACATTTTTCATCGCTATTTTAACATCAAATTATTTTTAAGTCTAAATGCTATGGAATATATGTCATGACCAAAAAATATATATAGAGTTTCATTTACATATCTTTGTACATTAAAAAGTTTGTTCGTTTATTTATTTGTTTTTTATTCACAACTACACGGTTTACGAATGATTCAACAAATTTTCGGCAGATTCATATTTATCACCAAATAAACATTATTAATACTAAAACCTCTGTTTCCCATCTTATCACGTTATATGACATGATATATTATAGTTGGTAATTAATGTACGACAGCTGTTTGTAAAGTTATTTTTAGTGTTAGTGTCATATTTTATTGTGTCCAAAAATTATTTTCACTTATTTTTACATGTTTATGGTCAAATAAACATGTATCTTTTTGTTTATTTGTGTGTATCAAGAAAAGTACCCGTTTGATACTTCTTTTATTTGATATAAATGGTCAGTGTCTATGTAAATAAAGTTCAGAGAGTATTTATTCATAGCGAAAAATGAACGTTACCTTTGTCTATTTCCTGCCCATCCTATCACGTGATATGACAACATAAAGTGAAAATATTCTACATGTATATGTGTGATATTGAAAATTTAGACTACTCCAGAAGTGCCATTTGGCGGGAGAAAAAATAATTCTTCTCGGTAGTTCATGTGTATAGCCAGATAATTTTCGTTTTAACAATATACATTATGTGTGAATAATCATTCGTTGCAGTCAACTGTTGATGTACTACATATTTTACCATATTACAAATGGCGTGTTTAGAAGTTATTTCTTAAACTTTTAAAATATTTTTGTTTTCTCCAAATTTAATAGAAAGATAAAGACGGCAGTGAATAGCGCTATGGACAGGAGAGTTATATTGTATAGCTTGGGTTTGGAGCACTACGGTGTACTTTTTTGCAACACGAGGTTTAATGAGACTGGGATCTACTGCTTAAAACCGATTCCGAACGGTTACGAACTTCCATGTCTCAGTGGGATTCGAGTTCACAAACTCAGGCACTTTAAGAGCATTTCTCTAATTATTCGGCCACCGTTCAACTGTATAGTATAGGAGGTACTGGGCAATAGTTGTGCCGCTCAGGAAGGTCGGAGAGGGAACGAATATAGAAAGGATACAAGGATTATGTGAAATAGTCTAGACAGAATATATTTATTGGTATTCAACACCTTACCTGTGGAATATATTTGAGAAAAATGTGCAAAAATAAAAGATTTTTAAATTTTTTTTGTTATTATAATTAAAATTTTAGAAATAGATTATTTTTTAAAAAGACAAATTTAGGTTTTTATGTTTGAAATAGATTTTTAAAGCAAAAATTTAGGTTTATCAGGTCAGCCATTCCCATTTACATTGCCTGAATTGAGTTCTGGTGTCCTAGGTTAAGAAAATTTTAAATTCTCATGCACATTTCTAAAGTCATACATCTAGCTAAAATTAACAGATTCATATGAAAAATTTGTCATAAAAATGAACTTTCTGGAAAACTTTTTTTCATCCAATTGAAAATACACTAGAGTGCAGATTATCCGGAGAAAACTGATCCCGTTGATGAAAAATCCGGATGACTGTACTGCTTAAAAAACGGCTATGGTAATGATTTTAAGTAACATTCCTTCACACTTTTCTCGGGGTTTGACTGGCAGTTATAATAACATAAATCTTTCACAAATGGCGTGTTTAGAAGTAGGCATTTAAATTTTTCAAACTTTATTTTCTACAAAATTAGTTGAAAGACAAGAACACCAACAGATGACATCAACAGATATGTGGCGTATAACCCTTGAGTACGAGATAGGCATATGCTGGAATAAGGAGGGGAATTCAATTATTATGTAAAATGGAATATATAACTATTTCAATATTACAATAGCCTCCATAACATAAAGTTCTGTATTTTGATTTCTATAAGTTTCTATTTACCAATAAAGAATAATATTAAAAACTAGAGTTAGCTGTAAAAATGCACTTATGAGAGATTTGTTTTTCAACAAAAACCCACCTGGTAAACGAACAGTTCATACTGTTCTTGGTCCAGGTCAGTTAAGTCTGAACAAAATAACTGGACCCTGATTAATCCTCAGAAATGGACCATGCGAATATTTCGCGTTCTACTGTGTAAGAGGCAATAATATTGCCGATCAACGTCCGATAGCAGTTACTTTTTATATTAATTGGTGTGCAAAATATATATGCTAGATATTTCTTGATCTTACAAGCATATTTTTATCAGAAGAGAAAATTGTTGTATTCTTTTAATTATATTTAACAATAAGTTAAAAGGAAATTTGAAAAATTAACATTTACCCTTAAGCATATGTAGATTAATAAAACTACAACAAACTACTTATATAAAAGTTTAGTGGGCATGACAAGTGTTTCGTTGCTGAAAGAAAATTTTCCAACATTTAAATGGGAAATTCTTTTATATATTATTGTGAATCTTAACACAGGTGTAATTCAAATTAATGTATCATTAGAATTCAACAGGACTATATTATACATATAATAGAAACAACTATGTATATTCGCAAATGACTTGAATTGCACTGTGTGAAATTAACAGATTAATATTCGAAAGAGAAAATGGTTTTGTTTGAAAGTAATATATAAAGTCCCCGTAGCGAAGCACGGGCACATTTGCTAGTCTTATAAATAAAAGTCATTGTATGTATGTATGTATGTGTGTATGTATGTTCCACATCTCCTCCTAAACTATTGGCCCGATTCTAAAATAAATTGGTATAAATATTCTTTGTATCACTGGGAAAAGCACTGTCAACATTAAAACGTTCGAAATTCACCCCTTCCCCCCTTTTCCAGGGTTTTACGCCATTATTTCAAGCATTATTTTCCCCGGTAAAGAGCAGGCGATTAAATTTATCAATTTATCACGTAATAAATAGATGAAAATAACATTTTTTCTAGCACTATGACGTCATTCTTTTAACCGTCACATTTCGTCATTTCTTATATTAAAATATTTAAATATCGTTTGCTTGATTTTTATCCGTTTTATCTCTGAATTTAGATATGTAATTAGTTTTCTTTTATATTTGGCATAAATAAATGATTAGGTACACATGTGCCAAATATAAATTTAATCATCGATTATTTTTTGTTACAGTGATACTTTTATCACCAGTATTAACAATTTCTTTTCTTGGCGTCTAAATTCCAGTGAATGTATTTCACGGTTTAATAAATATCTAGCGTTTAATTTATATATCTCTGTAAATTCAGAAGTTTGTTCGTTTTTGTGTTTGTTTTTTATACATAACAATACGGTCTGCCATTTATTCTCCAAATTTTGGACGGTTTAATATTTATCACAAAATAGAAGCCTATGATGTCCATCCTATCACTTGGTAATTCATGTACAAAAGCAGTCAGTAAAGTTATTTTTAGTATTAATTTCATATTTTACTTCGTCCAAAAAGTTTCGAGATAATTCGACACATTTAAGATAAATTACAGGCAGATAATATCCTGGACAAATAGGCGTATACTTATTACTTATTTATGTATAACAAGAAAGTATCTGTTTAATTTGTTATTATTTTGAAACAAATGGTCAGTCATAGGGTAAATAAGTTTTGAAGAGTATTCCTTGATACTGAGAAATGAAAAAAAAATTACACATACGCGGCCAATATTAAAAATTTAGATTACCTCAGAATTTCTCATTGGCGTAAAATGAAAAGAGTTGTTCTCGCCAGTTCATGTTTCTAGCCAAATCAAAGAAATTTATATAATAAATTCGTGACATGGAAAAGACATTTGTTGCATCCAAATGTTGTTGTACTGCATATTTTACTTTATTACAAACGGCGTATTTGGAAGTTAATTTTTAAACTTACAAAATATTTTTATTTTGTACAAAATTAGTAGAAAGACAAGGGCATCAATAGATGCGGCAATGGACAGAAGAGTTATGTGGTATAGAAGCAGGGGGTAATTATTCTGCCGCGCAGGAAGGGTGAAGTCGGAGGAGGAAAAAAAGAATCTATGCAAAAACCTATGTAAAATCAACTAGATAGACTAGCTTTCATGGCCTTAAGAAAGTTCCATATTCCGATTGCAAGTTTTTAAATTCATATTCCTAGCTAAAGTTAACAGATTTGTATGCAAAATTCCTCATTGGGAAATAGTTTTTTTTTTTTACAATATTTTTTCTATCTAAATCAAAATACACTAGAGTGGTGATTATCCGGATATATCTGGAGTAAAACTTATCATGTTAGCGAAAAATCCTGATGACGGAATTATTTAAAAAATGATTATGGAAATAATTTAGGTAATTTCCCGTCATACTTTTCCCAGAGATAGAACTGGCTGTTATAATAGTTATATTTATGATATTACAAACGGTATGTTTAGAAGTAAGAATGTAAAATTTTCAAACTTTTCTACTTTCTATACATGTAGTAGAAAAACAAGGACACTAACAGAGGATGAGAAATATAAGAGAGTTTTATGGTATATAATCGCCAGGTACGAGAGAATGGTGTAGAAAATAAACCCTTGCATGAATTATGTAAAATGAAATTATACATCCATTTCTATATCTCAATAACCTCAATGGTATATTAGAAAGTTCCCTATTCTGATTTCTTTATGTCTGTATTTGTGTTGTTCGAACGACGCAGAATATTATTAAAATTAGAAATAGTTGCAAAAATAGATTTATCAGATTTTAGTGAACGTAACTCAACTGGACCACGAACAGTTCATACAGTTCGAGGTCCAGGTGGGTTATGCTCCCCAAACAAAATACAGGGTCTTTAATTGATCCGTTGAATTGGACCATTTGGTTAATCCACGTTCTACTTTAATAGAGATATTAATGTTGCCAATCAATCGTCAAATAAAACTATATAAGTGTTATTTTTATATTAAACGGCTTGCAAAATATATGTCCTAGATATGTCTTAATTTTAAAAGCAAAATTTATAAGAAGAATAAGTTGTTGTACACTTTTAGTTATGTTTAAAGATAATTTAAAAATTATTTTGGGCAAAATAATATTCACTCTTAATGCCTTAAAGTTTAGTTAATAAAATTGAGACAGATAGACTACTGATATAGAGGTTTAGTGAGCATGACAAGTGTTTCGTAACTGAAATAAAATTTTCGTACTTTTAATCGAGAAACTCTTTTATATCTTATTTAAGGGTGTAATGCAAATGGATGTACCAAAAGAATTGAATATGACTATATCATACATATAATAGAAATGAGTATGTTTAATTATTCGCCAATGATTTGAAATGCGCAGTGTAGAATTTACAAATTAATAATCGAATAATTAGGATTTGTTGAAAAGTAATATATAAAGTCCCCGTAGCGAAGCACGGGCACATTTGCTAGTCTTATAAATAAAAGTCATTGTATGTATGTATGTATGTATGTTCCACATCTCCTCCTAAACTATTGGCCCGATTCTAAAATAAATTGGTGTAAATATGCTTTGTATTACTGCGAAAAGCACTGTCAACTTTAAAACGTTCGAAAACCATCCCTTCCCCCCTTTTCGAGCGTTTTAAGCCATTATTTCAAGCATTATTTTCCCCGGTTAAGAGCAGGCGATTAAATTTATCAATTTATCACGCGATAAATAGGTTGAAATAACATTTCGCTAGCATTATGACGTCATTCCTTTAAACATCTCATTTAATAATTTTTAATTTTAAACTATTTTATTATCGTCTGCATGATTTTTACCCGTTTTATTTCTGAATTTAGATATTTTATAATCAATTTTCTTTTATATTTGGCATAAATAATAGATTAGGTACATATGTGCCAAATATAAATTTAATCACCGATTATTTTTTGTTACAATGATAGTTTTATTACCAGTATTAACAATTTCTTTTCTTAGCGTCTAAATTCCAGTGAGTGTATTTCACAGGTCAATAAATATCTAGCGTTTAATTTATATATCTCTGTAAATTAAGAAGTTTGTTCGTTTTTGTGTTTGTTTTTTGTACATAACTATACGGTCTGCCATTTATTCTCCAAATTTTGTACAGTTTAATATTTATCACAAAATAAAAACCTCCATCCTATCACGTATTATGACAATATTGGTAATTCATGTACAAAAGCAGTCAGTAAAGCTATTAATTTCATATTTTACTGTGTCCAACAATTTTCGAGATAATTTGACACTTTTTCGATAAATTACAGGTAGATAATATCACGGACAAACAGGCATATATCTTATTTCTTATTTATGCATAACAAGAAAGTATCTGTTTAATTTGTTATTATTTTAAAACAAATGGTCAGTTATAGCGTAAATAAGTTTCGGAGAGTATTCCTTGACACTAAGAAATGAAAAAATGTACACATACGTGTCCATATTTAAAAATTTAGGTTACCTCAGAATTTCACATTGGCGTAAAATGAAAAGAGTTGTTCTCGCCAGTTCGTGTTTCTAGCCAAATCAAAGAAATTTTTATAATAAATTCGTGATATGGAAACGATCATTTGTTGTAGCCAAATGTCGTTGTACTGCATATTTTATTATATTACAAACGGCATATTTGGAAGTCAATTTTTAAACTTATAAAATATTTTATTTTTGTACAAAATTAGTAAAAACACAAGGGCAATGATAAATGCGGCAATGAACAGAAGAGTTATATTTTATAGAAGCACGGGGTAATAACTGTGCCGAGCAGGAAGGGAGAAGACGGAGGAGGAAAAAAAGAACCTAAGCAAAAACCTATGTAAAATCAACTACATAGATTAGCTTTAATGGCCTTAAGGATGTTCTACATTCTGATTGCACGTTTTAAAATTTATATTCCTAGCTAAAGTTAACAGATTTGTATGCAAAATTCCTGATTGGAAAATATTTTTTTTTCGACAACATTTTTTCTAGCTAAATGAAATTACACTGAGTGCTGATTATCCGGATCTATCTGGACGAAACGTATCGTGTTAGCAAAAAGTCCTGATGACTGAATTACTTTAAAAATTATGGAAATGATTTTAGGTAATATCAATTCATACTTTCCCCAGGGATAGAACTGACTGTTATAATAGTTATATTTATCATATTACAAACGGCATGATTTGAAGTAAGAATGTAAAATTTTCAAACTTTTCTGCTTTCTATACATGTAGTAGAATAGCAAGAACACCAACAGATGATGGGATATATAGGATAGTTTTATGGTATATAATCCCGGGGTACGAGAGAATGGTGTGGAAAATAAACCCTTGCAAAAATTATGTAAAATAAAATTACATATCCATTTCTATATCTCAATAACCTGAATGATATTTTAGAAAGTTCCCTATTCTGATTTCTTTATGTTTGTATTTGTGTTGTTCTAACGTAGAATATTATTAAAGTTAGAGTTAGTTGTAAAAATAGATTTATCAGATTTCAGTGAACATAACTCAACTGAAACACGAATAATTTATACAGTTCGAGGTTTAGGTGGGTTATGCTCGCCAAACAAAATACAGGGTCTTTGATTGATCCGTTGAATTGGACCATTTGGTTAATCAATGTTCTGCTGTATTAGAGATCTTAATGTTGCCAATCAATCGTCAAATAAAATTACATAAGTGTTATTTTTATATTAAACGGCTTGAAAAATATATATGCTAGATATGTCTTAATTTTAAAAGCAAAATTTATGAGAAGAATAAGTTGGTGTATACTTTTAGTTATGTTTAAAAATAAGGTAAAAATTAATTTGGAAAAAATAACAATCGCAATTAAACCTTTAAAGTTTAGTTAATAAAACTGAGACAGATCGACTACTGGTATAGAGGTTTAGTGAGCATGACAAGTGTTTCTTAACTGAAATAAATTTTCGAACTTTTAATCGAGAAAATCTTTTATATCTGATTTAAAGGTGTAATGCAAATGAATGTACCACCAGAATTGACTATGACTATGTTATACATATAAAGGATTGAAACACAAAAATGCTTGATTGAAAAAGCTAACATTAGAAATGTAACCTAACTGAAATTTTAAATATCACTGTATACTATATTTAATTCAACGCAAAACACCGTATTCAGCTTTACTACTTTTTGAATTTTGCTTATTCTAGATCACAAGTGAACAAAAAAAAATTGTATGTGTTCATTCGAAATAAGTCATGTCAAATATATATTCTTATCCTGAACCATCGCTATCTTTCGTTGATGAACATATTGTCTTTCGCTATTCTAGACACATCTTTACTGTTTTCCTCTTTTCTGCATAATGTAGTACAAAGTACGCGTTCAAATTCTTATCAGAAAAATATAACTTCGGTTGTTTTTAAATTGTTTCTAACATTTATTGAGAAATAGATTATGATCTTTATAAAGAACATTTTCTCTATTTTTCATTTTCGTTATATATATATATATATATATATATATATATATATATATATATATATATATATATATATATATATATATATATATATATATATTGTGTCTCAAACTTTTTTTTGATATAAAAAGCCTCCCGATATTCCAATTAGTTCAAAAGATATTAAGGACCAAAAACCGACAAAATGCCATTTTAATTTGGTGACATTATCATTGTTGAGTTGTCGTCAAAAAGTTATAGAGTTATTCAACGTCCCCTGCTATTTGGCATTCCGAGTAGCATAAGAGTGTATCTACGATATTATAATTCAAGTGTAAAGAAATATATTAGTGAAAACATAAGTATGTGGGAATATTTTTGCATCTGCTAAACGATAAACACATTTTTTTAGATAAGCATTATTTTTTTTCTAATTTATTAACTTGGCGATATTTTTGATTTCATTAATTATAAACTCGCCATGTTCTATCAAATTTATTTGTATTACGCAGTTGCCATTTCTTAAACAAAAATTAATTTATTGTTATAGGTACTGATGTTTTAAACAAGATTTTTATTATATGGTAATTGAAAATTTTAGATTTTATATTGACGATAATTTTTATTTTAAATAATAGTTGCCATGTTCCTTTGATATTTTTATAAGTCAAAATTGCCAATAAGGCGATTTCACGCAGTAGGGCAGATTCTCAAATTATGTTAATTCTGGCTTAGTTTCAAACGGAAGTGCAGTTTATTGTTTGTCTATTGGCTGTTGTAAACATAAAAATGAATGGGAAGGGCATTATAGTAGTTCGTGACGTTGCGACAAATTGCCTTATTTAAAAAAAAAAAAAAAAAAAAAAAAAAAAAAAAAAAAAAAAAAAAAAAAAAAAAAAAAAAAACTGACGCTTTGCAACAGATTTTAATATTTAAAATTTTACTTTTATATAACTAAATCATTCAAGCTTAACTACAACAAATAAGTGATTTACTTAAGTACAGGTCCACTAGTGATTTTTAAATTTGGTGCAATTTTACAAATATTTCTAGAAACTATAAAAGATTAGCATATCTGCCTCGTCAAAATCAAGACTTCTGACGTCATTAGGAAGTGGATATCGTTTGTGAAATATCGCAACTGCAATAGAGTAGCACCCAAAATTCCTGTAAAATTAAGTTAATAAATTTGTGTCACAAGCAAACGACAGACTCCTTGAAGTGGGTTAATG
>CM063511.1:6787035-6799535 GCA_032207245.1 Pardosa pseudoannulata
TGGCTTTAAGTGTTGTTACTATCAAAAATGTTCCGTCTCCCTATTCTATAGTAATAATTATTTCTTAAAAAATGGATTTTTTTATTTATATGGTAAAATAGGGGATTTAGAAACATTAACGTGTACACCAGCGTAATTATCAATATCGTCTATTTCTCTGAAGTTCTCAGTAGAGTAAAATAAATACAAGTATGTCAAGAAACGCTTAAAAGAAGAATTGTAGAAATGTTTTAGAAAACTAGCAATAAAGAGAATCCTTGAATATCAAATGTGAATAAAGTCATTTAAGAAATGGCATACCTCTAGAGAAACAGAATTCGATTCGAAAGAGATTTTGTTTTTTAAGCGATGCAATTTGGTTTGCCATCTTATTAAATTAAGTACTTTTTTTGCTCAGTTGCTTGTATAATTTAATGTACGGAAATAACATAAAAGTAAAATAACGCCTCCTATTATCTTCTTGGAAATAAATTTTGGCTTATATCTTTACTAACTTAATGAGAAACGGAAAAGTATAAACATCTGTAAGGCCACAACAAATCTTTGTAAAGCATTAAAGAAATGGTAATGCATAAGAAAAACACATGTTAATATCATTTTCCAAAAATAATTAGAAAATCTGGAATGTAATGTATTAAATTAGAAGTATTACTTTCTTAAGAGGAAATAAATATGATATGCAGGCTTATGATAACAAAAGTTTTTAAATTGTTTTTTCTATGCACATTGTAATCGAAATTTTACATTCAAAATTTTCCTCTAAATAATCTTGCAAGAAATCCTGAAATTCTCCCAAAAAGTTTATATATTATTGCATTCACATTTATAAATATGTATTTAGCTTTTAAAAATATAAAAACATGCTCTTTGTCTTACATCATTTTTAACAAAATACCTATGCACATTCTAAACATAAAGATTTAATTTTTGTTAGAAAGAGGGCCTGCATATCTAAATTAATTTGATTTCATATAATTATTAAACCTGAAACTTATAATGAAATTAGCATGTCTAACAAGCTTCTCTTGTTTTGTTAAAAATATTAAAAGTTCCACAGTAAGAATATATAAATATTTATATATAAATATACTTATATATAAATATTTATATATATATATATATATATATATATATATATATATATATATATATATATATATATATATATATATATATATATATATCCCTCCAAACAATATCATCTCCCAGAGTACTCTTAATAACCTTATTACTCAACTTCCAGTCCCTTTTATTATTGTTGGGGACTTGAATGGCCACAGTCCATTGTGGGGTAGCCCCAACCTTAATAAACGGGGTCGCCAAATTGAAAAACTTATATCCAACCATGATCTGTGCATCTACAATACAAATCAACTTACTTACCTACATTCTCCTACAAAAAACTTTCACTCTCTATTCCAGCCCTCAAAGTTTTCCGTTTTGGAATTTTACTGTAGATTCCTACCTCTATAATAGCGATCACTTTCCTATTATCCTTACTCATAATAATGGCTCTAATGCCAATCAGTGTGTTCCCCGTTATATTCTGGGTTCCGCTGATTGGGATAAACTCCGTATTCTTGCTAATATCTCTACAGACATGGTCGACAATAATACCATTGATGAAGCAGTCAATCAGATAACTAAAACAATAATTTCTGCAGCTGACATTTCTATTAAAAAATCATCCTGCCATCCTCAAAAGCAGACAAAGGCATGGTGGAACCAAGAGTGTACAAATACTTATAAGGAGAAAAGAAAAGCGTTTTCAGTGTTTAAAAGAAATCCTACGACGGAGAACTTTATAAATTATAAAAAATGCAAAAGTATTTTCCGTCGCACCTTAAGACGTAGCCAAAGAGATTCGTGGGTGAACTATATAAGCAGTATCACTTCCTCCATTTCTAGTAAAGATTTATGGGTAAAAGTTAAGCGCTGTTCCGGCGTTTACCCAAACAACCAAATCCAAATTTTAAATTTCAATAATAACTTAATAACTTCTCTCGATGACATAGCCAACACAATAGCCACGTCCTTAGCTGATATATCTTCAAGTTCAAATTACTCTGCCTCTTTTACAAAACTCAAAAACCTTGTAGAGGAGAAACCGATAAACTTTCAAACAGCACTCAACTTTCCGTATAATACTGATTTCACCATTTTCGAACTAAACAGAGCCTTGCATAACATCCATAAATCTTCTCCTGGTCCCGATAATATCTCCTACGAAATGATAAAAAACCTCTCTTCAGTTTCGATGTTCAAGCTTCTAAAACTTTACAATAGAATATGGAGAGAACATAGCTTTCCTTCCTCGTGGAGACAGGCTATTGTAATCCCCATTCTAAAACCTGATAAAGACCCCACGAATCCTCTCAGCTACCGTCCAATAGCTCTGACGAACTGTTTATGCAAAATTCTGGAAAAAATGATAAACGTTCGTCTGATATACTACCTGGAGGAAAATAACTGCCTCTCCAAATTTCAGAGTGGTTTCCGTCGTGGAAGGAGCACGCTAGATAATATAATGGAGTTGGAAACCAGAATCCGGAATGCTTTTGTTAAACGAAAGCATTTGGTGTCAATTTTCTTCGATATTGAAAAGGCATATGACCGCACTTGGCGTCATGGGATTATACAGCAGCTGTTCTATTTAGAGTTGCGAGGTAATATGCCTATTTTTATTCAAAACTTTTTGACCTTAAGAAATTTCCGTGTTAGAGTAGGAAATACATTATCTCGCACTTTTATTCAAGAAGAAGGGGTTCCTCAGGGAAGCGTATTGAGTGTGACCCTGTTCATTATTGCAATTAATGGGATTCTGAACTAGATACATCCCTCTGTTAATGGAAACTTGTATGTCGATGATCTCCATATCTCATGTGAAGGAGCGGATATGAGATTTATTAACAGACAACTCCAGACTGCAGTTAACAAGATTAGTAAGTGGACAAGCGAGAATGGTTTCAGCTTTTCAAGTTCAAAGACATGTTGTGTGCATTTTTGCAAAAAAAGAGGTCTGTACCCTGACCCAGAGATCCAATTTTTTGGAAATAACATCAACATTAGGAATGAGGTGAATTTTCTCGGCGTCATTTTTGACAAAAAACTTACCTTTGCACCCCATATCACAAATTTTCGGAAAAATTGCGAAAGGAAGCTCAACATCCTAAAAATCCTTTCTAAGACCTCATGGGGAGCTGATCGCGCTTCCCTAATTAAGATCTATCATGCCATAATCCGCTCAAAACTGGACTATGGATGTCCTGTATATGGGTCAGCACGCGTTTCTGTCCTTTAAAAGGTGAATACCATTCACCATTCCGATCTTCGATTGTGTTCGGGGTCTTTTAGAACATCTCCTGTAGAAAGTCTCTACGTTGACTGCTGTGACGCTCCTCTTGAATTGCGTCGACAAATGTTATCTCTTCAGTATTACTTTAGAACCGCAACCTATGTGGACCATCCCATTCATAAACATACACTCAATTATTACCTGACGCGCTTATACAATGTTAGACCATCTTGTGTTCTGCCTTTTCAGGGAAGAATAAAAGCAATTTTAAAAGATCTAAACTTAGACAATATAGATACTATACCTACAACTATTGGAATACATCCCTGGCACACTCCTAATTTTACTATAATAAACCCCTTTAAGTCATTTGACAAAAGTTCAACTAGCAATATCATTTATCAACAAATTTTTGAAGATCACAAACAATATTATAAAAATTACACCTCTGTTTTCACAGATGGTTCAAAATCCACTAACTATGTCAGCTGTGCCTACCTTATTAAAGATAAAATCAATAGCTACAGACTTCATCCTAAACTCTCCATCTTTTCTGCTGAAGCCTTTGCTATCTTGAAGGCTTTGGAAGAATTGGTGAATTACAATAGTAAATATTTTATTATCTATACAGATTCCCAAAGTGTTTTTAATTCATTGCATTCAAATAATTGTAATAATCCTATTATTTTCAAAATTCTTACAACAATAACTAACCTTACTTCCATGGGAATCTCGCTAGTTTTTAGCTGGGTTCCCTCTCACGTCGGCATTAAAGGCAATGAACTTGTGGACATGGCTACCAGGTCTGGAAGTGATTTTTTCAACACCGGTCTTCCTTATCCTGACTTGAAAAATTACATCAAAGATCTTTTACACAATAAATTTCAGATCTCCTGGGATAACATTTCTTCAAATAAACTGCGGGAAATTAAAACCAAGATAATTAAATGGCCTCAACTCCCTTCTAGAAGACATGACGTAATACTCACTCGTTTACGAGTGGGTCATTGCAGACTCACCCATGCCCATCTCTTGCTGGGTGAAGCTTCTCCACAGTGTGCGTACTGCAAGACACCTTACACAGTCGCACATATTTTAACCTCTTGTATTTGTTTAAAATCAATGTATATAAAATTTTTTGATAATCCATCGCCGAATCTTAAATTAATCATCGAGGAAACTCCACATCCAAACTTGTTCCCCTTTCTTCGTCAAACTGGTTTTTATACCGAAATATGATTTTTTTTTTGTTTCAATTTTCTAATTTTCAATTTTTAATCTTTCAATTTTCAATTCACTCAATTTTCAATTCTTGTTAATCTGTATATAACTCAATTTTTATTCGTGTTTTCTGTTGAATGTTTTGTCTTTTTTAGTTATTTTAATCTGTTTTAGAACCTGTAATTTTTTTTCTAAATTTCGTCTTTATTTTTTTTCTTCATCTTGTTTGGCGCAGTTTGTCCCTAGAGGATTTAGTGCCATTAAACTTCAATCAACCAACCAACCAACCTTTTCCAGCTCGAAAAACAGAGGCCATGTAAGGGTGCAATTGGTCCGCAATGATGTTCAGATACCCTGTAGCATTCATGATCTGCTCCACCACAACCACGGGTCCCAGAGACGCCCAAAAGAACGTCCCCCGAAACATAATACCGCAACTACCGGCTTGTGTATGACTTACTGTACATTGAGGGAGCAACTGTTCGCATGGAAGAAGGCGTACCCTGACACGGTGATCGGCTTGATGAATGACAAACCGTGATTCATCTGACCAGGCAACTCTCTCCCATTGATCCATGGACCAGTCGCGATGTTCCCGGGTCCAGCTTAGGCGCAGTTGACGATGACGCTTCGTTAGCCAAGGCACACGAGTGGGACGTTTTCTGCGTAGCCAACAGTGTCTGCTGAACAGTGTGCTCCGATACTATTCTACTTGGCTCTGAATTGTATAGGGTTGTCAGCTGAGCCACTCTCTGGCTCCGGTTTTGTTTCATCTTGCGAGACAGTCTCGTACGACCTTTTTCTTTGATAGCGCGTGGACGTCCCTCACCATGTCGTCTACTGCTGGTTTCACCGTCATTCATCCACTTTCCCTAAGTACTAACAACTGTAGATCGCGAACAACGAGTCGTGCAGTTTCATTATAAATGTGGAAAAGGAAGAAGAATTTCAAGCATTCTTATATAGCAATATTCGGAGTTCAGATTATCGTTCTATTATTTCTACACTTACATTTTCTTAGCATTATTTCGAAAGTTAAGTGTATGATTGTCTTTAAAGAAACTTTTCTAAATGAATAAATATTTATTTGTTTAGAACTATTTATACTGTTTAAACATATGTAATGAGGTTTTGTCTCATCACAAAGGGAAGTTAATAGGTGTGAAATCTGCATGAAATAGTTGAATCGAAGACGAGTGAAAAACATTGCGAAAATAATGACAATGGAATGTTTAGATAAAACTGATAGAGTTTATTGAGACAAAAAAATCTCTCTAACGACTGTTTGGAAAACCTGTACGTCGTGGTTAAATAATTCTCTGTACCACCCAATCAGAAATTAGTTACAAATCACGAGGGTGACGCCGATAACGTAATTTTAAAAAAGTCAGGATCTATTTTTAGTTACTTATGAAACCGAAACGAATCAACAGGAGAAATAAAGACATACACTAAGTTTGCTAGAAAAAAACTTGTATCTCTAGAAAATTACTTCAAGGTTGAAGTAATTAATTTGGTTAATTTTTAGAATAAAAATTTAGTTACATATATTTTTATTGTTCAAAAAATAAATTTGCATATTAATATGATGCAAGATGAATTAGTATTCTAAACAGAGAGGGTGTTTCATATTGAATGGGACAAAAAGAAAACATGATTGTGAGGGTTCTAATTAATATATTTAGAAAATTCAAATTTAGCTCAAAACTACATTTATTCATAGGTGCCTCTCCTTTGACACGACTCCGGTGACGTTAATCAAGCTCCTGCCACACTCCTGATAGCATATCCCCTTTGATGGAGTATTTGCTTAAGCAGCCGGTATCCTGGAACTGCTTCACCCACCTGCTTATGTTATGCCGATGCGGTGGTTCTTTACGAAATTTCGTGCTAAAATATCTTTGCACAACAATTAATGAGGAGGTTTTGGCATATTCGAAAACGCACTAAGCATTCTCCTGCATGGACGACATTTTGTTTTACATCTACTCTAGTGGCGAGTTCGTCGTTCGATACTTTTTTCCCAGTTGCCAAATAAAACCTGTATAACTGTAGTTGCAGAATAATTTTTTACGTCTGAATAAATCTATTACGGCAGTCACATTGCGCTATTCTTTTTGTCCCGTTCAATATAAAACACCCTGTATATCAATATTCTGAAAAAAAATATGATATTTCTAATTTGTAAGCGAAATTAAATTTTTTTTACCATTATTTCAAACGTTAAGTGTATTATTTCATTAAATGAATACTTTCTAAACAAATATTTTTATAAATAAATGTGACAATTATGATTTAGGATATAATTCATAACTGCATGAGAAAGACTGGACTGCATTTCTAACTACATTATATTATCGATATTTAACGAAAATTTACCTAAATAACTATAAATGAGAGTTATTAAAAATTATTGAATTCCGATCAGAGAAAAACTACTCCTTTTTAAAACACAATTTGTACGGGAAATTCAATAGCTTAACTATTATTAATTTTTGAACTGTATATGCAAGGATTGTAACTGATAGCATCTAGGTATCGATCCTTTTTATTTCATTAGAGTTTAAATTAGTTTTAGTAGAATGTGATATTGTATGTAGCGATCTTATTATATTTCTGTGCATGTTGTCCCAAAACAATTCAGTTTCAAAGGTTAAAAGAACGTAGTGCTCTAAACATAATTAAAATATTAATATTATAGATTAAAACTAATGTTCTAAACTTTCTAAGCTCATATACAAAGTTTTAAGATTTTCTTACTAATGTTTTAAAAGTTTTACATATCAACTCATCTACAGGAGCTTTCCTAAACTTAAAAATGATTTTAAAAGTTTTTCCACATTGTTTGAGTTTTATTGTTTTCCATACATAATATAATTTTTAATCCTTGTATCCAAAAGACAGATCAAAAGTCAATGAATAATGTCAATGCCACCTTTGCCATTGTTAAAACATGGTGGAAACTTGTTGTGACTAATGCGGTCCTAATTTCTATTTTAAATTTTTTTAAATATCTTTGTTAAGCTTACACCCTCAGTTGCTTACTGTTTTGCTGGTTTTATTTACAACAGATTAATATGGAATCCAAAGTAATCGCCCGAAATTCCAAAATCGGGGCAACTAAGATTTTCGCTTCCAAATACTGGATAAAATATATACAACTTTCGTCTGGGGAAAAACAACTTTAATATTCCCTATTTTAATCTCATAGAATTTCGAATAATGATCAATAAAAATAATAAAAGAGGATTTTTTTTATCTGATTGTAACGGAAATTTTCCGCCAAAAATGTTTATAATAAAGTTAGAAAAATAAATACGAAAGCATTACCTTTAGTGCAAGTAGTAATCATTATCCAAATCTATGTTCTTCTGCCAATGTTTTGGTAGCTTTTCAAAATCTTCGGCGCAGAAACTGGATGGCCACGAGTCTAAAAATACATCAACCTCATTTCGAGCATCCTTGCAGAATGGAAGATAGCGCACCAGCAAAATGTAGCTGCAGGTGTGAAGAAAGTATAATAGTCCGAAGGAGTGATATTGGGGCTATATGGTTAGTGTGGCAAAATACCCCATTCGAGACAGTACAGAGTACAGCTGGTGATTGAATGTACATGTGGTCTTTATAGTGCATTATCTTGATGGAACATTATCTTTTTGAGCCCGAGCTCAGTTCGACGTTTTTCCTTGATAGCAGAGTCAACACGGTTTAGCATCTAGCTGTATACTTTATTGTCGAGGGTTTTACCTTTTTCTAGATACTCTTTGGGGATACGACCACAGCAATCCCAAAGCATAATCTTTTTTAGGTCAAATTGAGATTTGAGACATTACCGACGGGTTCACAGGGCTTAGACCAACCTACTTTTCTGCTTTTATTTTTGAAATAAATCCACGTTCCATCCTAAGTTACAATCCGTTCCAGAATTTTGTCCTTGCTTTGATATTCGAGCAGATTACTGCAGCCCCAAATACATCTGTCTTTATTTTGATGAGTCAACTCATGCTGTACCCAACGATTTAACATGTATATGAAGTTTATGCAATGCATAGCGTAACTAATGGACATTTCATTCTTTCAAATTCAAAAAATCGTTTGCAAAAATATGATTAAATACGTCAACGTGAGCTACTTGTGCAAACGATATTTTAAGTGGCGGGAAACTTTCGTTACATCACAGATATATTTATCTCCTCGTAATTTAATACAGTTATTACAACCGATAATTCCGACATTACTAAATCAGACGATTTTAAAAACATTTTTTTTTATTTATACGTACTTTAAATGATCCAAACTCATTGTTAAATGTCACAAAATTTTTTATATTTATCGACAATTTAAGTTGGGGACTATAATATAAAGGTTAGTTAAAACTAATGTATTTCTAATGGCAGAATTCTGTCCCCTTCGAAACGAATCACAATTTTACTGGAAAACTAAAGAATTAGCTATTACTATTTTTCTACATATAGCAGCTAAGTATCGATCATTCTTATTTCACATGAATTGAAGTCAATTTTAATAGAGAGTGATATTATATGTTGCAAATCTTTCTATATGTATGAAGTGAGGTCGATTAAGTTTTAAGCGTATTAGAGAATATAAATTCAAGCATGGCTATTATATTGATACTTCTGCCTTAAATTAGTTTTATAAACTTTCTACACTAGCGTAAAAATTTGTTTTTTGCTTAAAAGTTTATATGTATATCTAAATTTTAGATTATAAGAGATTAAACAAATAATCTTTTTTAATGTTTTACTTTTCTGTTTATATTTTGTGTTCTATGCATAATAATAAGGTCTCTACTTCTAATTATGGTTAAGTAAACATTGAATTCCATGTTTTGAATTTTAAAATTTTTAACGATATTCTTTGAATGATTATATATGATGATGTTATATGAAATATATAAAACTCAAAAAATATTAGAAAAAATGTAATAAAAAAAGGGACTTTTCAGACATATTCCACAAAAATACTCCTAGTGCACTCCAAACAAGCCAGTGTTTTTCATATTTATCTTTAGAATATATATAAAAACATAACTGGGTATCGATATTAGCTTACTTTTAAACTCAAGTGATAAAGCTATAAAATGATTATAAATTTTTTTCCCGGTTTGGTTTTAAATTATCTGTAACTCGGAAAATACTCTGCGATTTCCGAATATATATTTATTTTTATAATTTAAAATAAATCTCGTTTTATGTAAAATAGTATTTTTGATAGTAACACGTATATTTAACTTTATATATATATATATATATATATATATATATATATATATATATATATATATATATATATATATATATATATATATATATATATATATATATATATATATATATATATATATATACATATATTATATATATATATATATATACATATATATATATACATATATATATATATATACATATATATATATATATATATATATATATATATATATATATATATATATTTATATATATATATATATATATATATATATATATATATATATATATATATATATATATATATATACATTTCACCCATTATTTTGACAGTTATAGATTTATCTGTAGCCCATGATATTACCCAAATTTTATTATAAAGGCAAAATGATATCCAATAACAAAATCCCTATATTATGCGTAAAATGATGCTCATAGAACATTTTCATTATTACTCATCTTTAAGCAATGAATAAGCAATGAATGTAGGAGAATCAATAAGCAATAAGTAGCTTCTGTATATATAAACATATAGAAAAAATTAATAACTACTTCTCAGTTACACTTTATAATTTAAATTCAACAAATAAAGTGTAAATGCAGAGATACATTAAAATAATTCAAACACAGTAAACTATGGAATGTTTCAATTTACACAGTTTGAAACATTATAGTATGAAAACTTCAATCAATGGCAATCTTTAAAGGAGAATACTATATATATTTGATATATTTACAAATAGAAAATTATTTGATACATTTATAGTAAATTTAATTTCAGAAAGTGAGCTTTAACGATCAAATAAATATCCGCAATATGCATTTATAGAACAGTTTCCAAACAATAAATAAATAGATTTTTTTTTTATTAAAAATCCCATTCGTAACTATTCTAAAACCAAAACAAATTTCTTTATGTTGGAGATTTTCCTGGAAATCGTATCAGGCAAATCGGATTATATTTTGCTTTATGTCTCCATTTCATTTTATAGTAGAAATATTTTTGCAGAGTTATGTTCCAAAACTCACTGAATTACCAAGATTGGTTTGTATATCACATCAGATTTTGTTTTGTATGGGGAATAAAGTACATTTGTACCGGAATTTACTGGATATTTTTATTATCCATGATATGCAATTATATTTTTAACTTTAAATATAAGGCGGTAAACCTGGTGTTTATGTTTTGAATATGAGATTATTTATTTCATACATTTTAAGCAAAATATCTATTGATATAGTATTTATATTAAATAAATCGCAAGATCTTTTGAAAGTAAAATTATGTTTGAATACCTGAAATTTTCTGTTTACTTAACTATAATTAAGATAATTAAAATCACTATTAAAGGATGTTCTAATATATACCGGGTATCCATAATTAAACTGAGAGTGCTCGCAGTGTTCTGCAGCGCGGCTTATTTGCGAGAATGACGCCACATTTTGTAGGAAGATTAAACAAGACGGGGGACGAAGGATTCCGCGAAAAAACAAATGAGTTCAAAAAGTCACCGCTAGGGGAATATTTGGTACTGTGTTATAGAAAATAGAGTGTTAACAAATGCAAACTAATACGGAATAAAATTACCTTTTATTATGCACATTTTCTTATTTAGTTCAAGTGCAATATGACAACACTTTTAAAAAAACGTAAAATCTACATAAACAACGATAAAGTCTCGTGATCTGCAAAATAAAGTAAGTTGAGAAGAAGAAGTTCTTTATTCAAATTCCACGTTACATCCACTGGCACACTTAAGAAATTAATTTCCGTATTGATTTGCATTTGTTAACACTCTATTTTCTATTATATATATATATATATATATATATATATATATATATATATATATATATATATATATATATATATATATATATATATATATATATATATAT
Organism: Pardosa pseudoannulata; assembly: GCA_032207245.1. Taxonomy (NCBI): domain Eukaryota; kingdom Metazoa; phylum Arthropoda; class Arachnida; order Araneae; family Lycosidae; genus Pardosa; species Pardosa pseudoannulata. The sequence continues at coordinate 6,798,682 of CM063511.1, forward strand.
ATATATATATATATATATGTATATATATATATATATATGTATGTATATATGTATATATATATATATGTATATATATATATGTATATATATATATATATATATATATATATATATATATATATATATATATATATATATATAATTTGAATACATTAGTTTTCCAAATTCTAAATTCAAATTGAGGCTCATTACTTCCATTTCAGAATAAAAAAGTGCCTTTTTTAGAAATTTCTATTTTTTTCTAGTCTTATTAATACTAATTTTTTTATTCTTTCCTCGACTAATCAATCCTTAAAGAGTTTGAGGCAACAAGTAAAATTAGAATGTCAATTTTATAGAAATTCACTCTGTATAAGAATATATCTTATTTATAAGAATACTATAATTTAAATATGTAATATAGTTCAAAGAACAATGAAACACGTTTTTCTTTCAGTTAAAAAAATACATATTCTATGGTTTACATAACATAAAACACAAAATTGTTTCCCATAAATTGAATTCTCTTTACTTTTTTATTTGTCACTTCTTTAATAATATATGGTAAATCTAAATTGTAACGAAATTAGATAAATAATTCGTTTCCGAACGATGGCCAAATAGTAGAGTACTGCTCTTCCGTACCTAAGTTTGCGGGTTCGAATCCCGCTACTGGCATGGATGTTAGTTGCAATTCGTAATCGCCTTTAAGCATTAGATTCGTGAGCAAAGAAGTAGACTATAGTACTCCAAACCAAACTAAATAATTCAACTAAAGATATTGATGGCTTATATAATTTAGTTACAAAGTTACATGCATAACTTATATTTGACGTTTAATTATAAGTTTCTCTGAATTTGTTTAGTTTCCATTT
>CM063511.1:6814535-6842035 GCA_032207245.1 Pardosa pseudoannulata
GCCTAATTTATCTGTCCGTCTGTCCTCGAATTTATGAAGCGGTTGGACATGGAATGGATACAGACATCCATATTAGATTCTTGAAGAGTTAGGGTTAGCAAAATTCAAAACAAGTAAAGTTTATCTTCTCCTAAACTATTTATCCGATTCTAAAATAAATTGACATAAATATACTTCAAATCACAACGAAAAATACTATCGTATTTAAAAAGTTCGAAATATAACCATTCCCCCTTTTCCAACGTTTGATGCCATTATTTCAGGCCCTATTTTCCCAGGTTATGAGTAGACATTTGAATTTATCAATTTATCACATTATTAGTTGGTGAAAATAACATTTTTTCTAGCATTATGACGTCATTTCTTTAAACATATCATTCAATCATTTCTTATTTTAAATTATTTAAATATCGTCTGCATTATTTTCATATATTTTATCACTAAACTTAGATATGGCGTAAATAATTTTCTTTTATATTTGGCTTAAATAATAGATTAGGCACGTATGAGGTAATATTAAATTTAATCATCGATTATTTTTGTTGCAAGATAATTCTCAGCCAAGAAATAAACCATTTTTTTTACCTATTCATAGGGTACTTTACGATACTGAAAAATTAAACTTTTTACCGATTTAAATCATGCTACTGTTATGCTATATGCTACTGTTAAATGCTGATTAACTTCATGTTAATAGTGGATACAAGAATTATCTTGCTAATAATATAATATTTATTTTAAAATATAAACAAAGTTAAATATTAAAATTCCTTTGAGGGTACTTGTTTCAATATATTCACTTTTAAATGTTTCAGAATTTTATTTTTTCAATAATACGCGTCTTTTTCTAATCTAAAGGAATATTTAAAATTGTGTACTTGAAAGTTCAATTTTTATAGTAGCACTTTTAAGTTTATATAGTACGTGGATTAGTCTAATATGCATATATTTAGTTTTATCTTTTTCAGCAGTGTAATTAGCACACCCAACAACCCGGTAGTGGGTAATTAACCGTGATTTAGGGACTGGGAGTACTCTTAAAGAAAGTAAACTTCAATTAACGACCTTTATCTAAAAGTTGCATTTTTTTCCTCTGCTAAAAGGAAAAGTCATAAAAATGAGCCTTAAAATATTTTTACTTCATTGTGAAATATTCTTTTAAATTGCGTTAAATAAAACTGAATGATATTATTAAGAATCGGAACGGTATGATGTTAGACAATTTTGTTAATTCGAAAAAATCTTTTGAATTTTAAGTGAATTTTAATTGGTAAAAATCCAAACTTTATATACGCTGTTAGTGTATTTTGATCACAATGAATTTGTTTTGATTTAAAGTAATAAAATTACAAAATGAGTTTAAAATTTTTCAATGCCAAGAAGTTGTTGAACGCTCTGGAATATTTAAATTCTAAACTAGCAAAATATAAAAGGTTCGGCTCTCAGGCCTGTGTTTCATTTGTGTAATTTTTAATAAATTTGCTTTATAACCTAAAACTTCACAATATTGTGAGAATATTTATAGATAATAAAAAACTGATTTACAAATCTATAAAATTTCAAATAATTTAATCTCGAAAGAAAACTATGAAAATATTCTAGTTACTATTACATTAAGTTAATGATTAAATAATTTTCTTAATATTCTAGAATATTTTTGTAATAATATAAAAATCGCTTGTTTACTGAAAAGATATCTAATATTATAAAATTAAAATTATAGCGGGTACAATTATTCCCCTCTCCTTTCTTACGATAGGTGGCGCTAGAAAGCCATCGAGTGTGTTCTAATATAGTGTCAGAGGTCTATGTGAGTATGTTTTGTGCTTTTTGTTGTTTTGTGTTCTGTGTTGTGGAACTTTGAAAGGATATAAAAATGGTTCCTAAAAAAATGACTAAATTAATTCTAAACGCCTTTTGAAATAAGAGTCTCGTCCTTCTACAAAATTAAATTTTTAGTCTCATATTTAAATAAATATATAAATTATTAGTAATTGCCAGTAGTTAGTAATTAGTAGTGTATAAATTATTAGTAATAAGTCAGCTTATTGTTGCATTGAATTCTTTTATTTTAAACAGCACCCACAATTAAGCACTTTTAAAGCCGTGCAATACTTTTGAAGGCTTGGGAATACATGTTAACACATTGTATGCTGGACACGTACTAGTACGCTTTCTGACGATAGATACTTAATCACATACTAGTACGGGTTAGTGTAACAACATGTTTTGTTTATGGGTACAAAACTAACGGTACATACAGGAAAACGAAGCCGATGTTCTTGTCTACTACATAGATTCCGGAAAAATTGAGACAAATAAAAACTAGTTTTTACATTATCACTTTTATGATTGCCCTTTTCATTTTTTATATTGTAAAAATGTTTATATATAGCATAATTTGAAAAAAATCAAACTATATACTACTATTTCTATTTAATTTTTCTTATTTATGATACTATTATAAATTTATCCAATAAAAAAATATTTTTTTTTACAAAAATCTTATGGTTGTTATTTATATATTTCTATTTATATATTTGTTTATATATTTCAATATAAAATACGAAATGGTGGTTAAAAAATGAAATAATTTTTGAACTATTGAGATTTAGTTGAATAACTGAATTTACGCACAAAATTCCCGTTCTCGGTGCAATTCCTCTGCGAAATGTACCCGCACACAATATGTTAAAAACAGAAAGTAGTCACAATTAGCTTTAGTTTGAAGGCTGACTGTTTCTTTGTAAGCATTTTAATTTTAAATACATAATGCGGTTTACCTAAAAATGCTTAATATTGAAAATCATTTTTTAATTATGAATGACAGAATTATTTTACCTAAAATATCTATGAAGTTTTTACGTAATAAAATACTCAAATATTTTTAAAATTATATGACACAATAAATTAATTAATTTTTTAGTAATTTTCTTAGAATTGGTATTCGTTTCTAATTTAAAGTATTAAGCTTTGAGTACATAAAATATAAATTTATATAGTCCCACATTTATGTTTATATATAACTTTAATTGGCCTTTTGATATGCATATATTTAGTTTTATCTATCTCTGTAGTGTAATTAACACATTCATCAAAGTAAAACAGCCCGGTTTTAGCTCATTAACCTTGATTTAAGAAGTGAGAGTACTTTTAAAGAAAGTAAACTTGGATTAACGACCTATATCTGAAAGCTGCATTTTTTGCCGAGCTAAAAGGAAAAGTAATAAAAACGGGCCGTAAAAGTTTTCTTCGCTCCCGAATATTCTTTTAGATTGCGATAAGTTATACTGAATGACCGTTTTAGAAATCAATAATGAGGGATGGTAGAATTTTGATTTTGAAACTATGTTTCTTTACGAATATTTTGTGAGTTTATTACTAATTCATACTTTATGTATGTAACTGGTAAATTCTTCCTTCGACGATCACACATGAAAATAAAGATCATAATTTTTAGTTACGCGGATGGATTAGCAACACATCTTTATTGCCGTCATGTCATTGAAAGCCATTCACCGGAACACAAAGCCAGACAGATAGCTATCGAAAGCCATTTTTTTCTAATTAAAGTTATATGACTCACAGACACATCTCATGCAATCAAAAGACAAACAAGCATCTGATGCCTTGGAAAAATGCGGTCATGATTAGGGAGAAGATCATGTGGAAGTTGGAAAGTGAAATTTCAGTCTGAAGTTTTGTATAGGCTTTTAAAAATATTCTTGGTGGAATATTTGCATGCAAGAGCTTAAAACTTTTAAGGAGTTATAGAAGGAATGCTACATGCAGAAAATATTGATTCAGACTAGAATTGTGGGGAATGAATACAGTCTGAATGAATCAAGTACTGGATTCAATTTGACTACTTAGAAAAGTTAATATTGTCGCGTAGATGAGGAACTGAAACGAAAGAGCTCAAGATCAACTCAAGACTTTTTATTAAAGACAACAAAAGAAGTAACAATAAATACGAGGTACATTGGGCTTTTATAGTTTTATAAAGATCCTAAACCCAGCCAATCAAAATACAGGCACTAGACAAAATTAATCAAACACAACCAATGAGAACTCTAAAGGATCCACTCTAGAAAACCTCGTATGTCTGAGAAAGCTATTATTGAATAATAATAAGCAGCTAAAATGCCAAGTCGCCAAATAGGAGTGCGATTACATATTTCAACGTAATCTTTCATTTCGTGGCATTAGTATAGAAGGAGTTATAGAAGGAATACTACATGTAGAAATTATTGATTCAGACTGGAATTATATGGAAGGAATACAGTCTGAATGAATTAAGTACTGGATTCAATTTAACTAGTAGGCAAATTTAATATTAAGAGAAATAGAACGTTAATAAGGAGAAATTTAAAGAAATTTAGTGAGAAAATTTTGATATATTGAATATATAATTTGATATCATTCAAATGTGAATGGTATTGTGTCACCGGTAGAAAACCTTTAATTTTATCACAAGTATCATTCTTCTAATGCGTGACTTCTAATCTCCAAGAATATTACTTGTGAAACATTATTGTTTTCATGAATAAGATGTTATTTCAACATACGTTTTTTCACTGAATTACTGTTAAGAAATTTAGACATGTAATATTGTTAATTAAATTTAAAAAAGAGATTTTCCCTTCAGTATTTACAGAAGTAATTCAATTATATACTTTCAGGGATTTTTCATTTTAGCTTTATGTAAGTTGAATGCATATCATAAATCAAAATAAATAACAATAAAATAAAAGATTGTATATATATATATATATATATATATATATTTATATATATATATATATAAAATATATATATGAACTTAGATATATATATATATAATATATATCATAATATATATATATATTGTTAAATGAAATATATATATATACATGTATAATATTGTATAATTAAATATTAAAAAAGAGATTATATATATATATATATAGTATATTCAATTAAATACACATATATGTATGTATGTATATATGTATATAAATATATATATATAATATATATATAAATATATATATATATATATATATATAATATATAATATATATATATATATATATATATATATATATATATATATATATATATATATATATATGTCAGGTCTAAAATAGGGGTTGTTGGAAATTATGTAAGTTAAAAACGATTTTAAAAAGGGAACTGCTTTATAATAATAAAATAAATGAAAAAGACCCATGCTCGCTTAAGCATTCGGGATAATCCGGTCAGGCGGAAGCATTTCTCAGCGATTTGATAAGCTTGCAAACAAATAAGTGGGATTTTGGCGCGTGGACATGGAGCGGTCAACACCTTCACGCATAGCTTCGTCACGAACATTGAAAATGGCGCTTGTTGCTTTCCGTAAGAACGATGAGTTAATAAAACTTATTATTATCAAGAAGACTGTATTCCATTCGCCTTAACTCTGCACCACGACTTGTCATATATATACATATATATATATATAAATATATATATATATATTATATATATATTCTATATATATATATATATATATATATATATATAATATATATATATATATATATATATATATTATATAGATATATATATATATATGTATATATATTTTATATATATATATATATATATATATATATATATATATATATATATATATTATGTATGTATGTATGTGTGTGTGTATGTATGTGTGTGTGTATCCTTTATAAGTAAGCTTCGCTCAGGACACATCATGCTGTTGCTTTCTATGTACTTTGACTGAAAATAGTTAACAAATTTTATATTTAGATTCCTCTTAAAAACGTGCAGGATTTCTGCAGGTTTTAGAATACCTGAAAACAAGCGAAAAGGAAGCAGGAAAAGTTTTGGCTTGTAGTTTAACTTTTTCTGTATGGGAATATTAAAATTTTGTAAATAAAATAAATCATCACCTAATACTGTTTAATATTTTGAGACATTTTATCAATAACGACTATATGAAATATGCCAAACACATATAATGATAATTCAATTTGGAAAATGTAGAAAATAAAATATTATTCCTTTTAGGTTACGTTAATAAATGAATCTCTTACTTAAGTGTAGTTTATTTTTTTTTAAATAACACGTGTTTTTTCTACACTGAAATGCTTTCAAAGCTTAACACATCAAATCAAATTTTTTACAGTTGCGAATTTAAGTTTACATATCACATTGACTGATTCTTTATCATGAATGTATTTAATTTCATCTATCTGGGCAGCGTAATTAGCTCATCTGGCAAAATAAACAGCCCTGTTGTAGCTCATTAACCGTGATTAAGGATCTAGGAAAACCCTCAAAGAAAGTAAATTTGTATTAACGACTTATGCGAAAAAAAACTTCAGTTTTTTGCACAGGTGAAAAGATAAGTAATAAAAATGGGCAGTAAAAATTTTCTTCGGGTCTTAATATTCTTCCAAGTTTGAATTAAAATATATTGAGAGACATATTTTCAGTGAGAACTGTACGATGGTATAATTTTATTTCTAAATTTGATATTCCAATACATCTTCCAATTTTTATGCTTGTATGATTTTGTAAGGAAATATGTTAATTTTTTCAGTATGTGTAGTTTTCATAGTACATAATGTTGTGTGTACATGTTGTAATTTGGAATATAATTAAAAATAATTAAAATAATAAAAAATTAAAAATATTATGTAAAATATTCCATTGCAAACAGGGAGAAAACTTTAGATTATTCAGATTATAGCAACTAGCAAGATACATAAAAAGGATTTCGTTTATAGACAACACATATTACCAAAGAATTACATATATATTTAGGTATTATATGTATTGTATGAAATATTTTGTCGCAACAATCCGTCATCAAAACTTATAATGTATGTTATTGTAGCTACCTAATAGTTATAGACACTGATAATTGGACCAGGGGCTTTATCATAACCTTTCATGAAGAAGTAATACATGCTGAAAAAAATTTCTACATCTTCGGGATGATTTTTTGCATACAAACATTGTGACCAGTCTCGCTAAATATAATTGCTGAATTGAGATTCCTCGGTTTGTAAGATTAATTGCGAGATTTTCTGGAGATATAATCCACTTATACAAGAGGATCAACATTCATTTCTTTATTTATCTCAGTAATTAAATATAAACTCCAACTCCGTCTCAGAAAAGCTCACAAGCAATGCCGTACCAAATACAACCCCAGAAACTTATAAAACGAGGATCATGCAGGGCTTCCTCTGACACCTGCACACAGGTTAGAATTATTGTGCATTGAGAATTGGACCATCCAAGCTTGCCTACATCATATGCCTCCAAAGAAACAGTGCCCCAGATACCATCTGACTAACAAACATAAGCAGGGAAACTCACATAGCAATCGAGGCAATCCGGTTCAAAAGAATTGTTCGATGCCTTGAGCAGCCTGAACGACTAAACAATAACGACCTACACTCACTGTCGAGCGAATGATCGTTGATCTAAACTCATGAGTCGAGTTCATCAAACATCAAAACGATAATTTACTCGATTTTCATACGATCCCAAAGAATACCGATTATATCACATTGACTATGATCGGTCGTTAACCGAGAATTGAGTTTTCTGCAATTACCTTTCGCTTCCACAATGAAATACCACACAGTCGTCGGTTAATTATCAAAGTGTCAGAACTCGCTCTTAGAGAACATTTAAGATGATCGCAGGATGAGAATACCTCGGTCAATGAGGACCTGATTTAGATTAGAATTCATATAGAAATCTCTCTCGAACCTCCCAGACTCATACTCGGGAAGAATGAATGGGTCATCCGTCGCTGAAGTCATTTGAAATTTATTGTCTCACCTGAGTCTCTACCTACTTCAATCGTTCTCCAAAAGAAAGATATGAAAGAAGCTTCGTGGTCACATTACATTAAAATATTATTACAACGGCAAAACTTAACGTGGTGGATATGAATGCCGATGGGGATTGACATAAATTGAGTTTTACACCAATAGAAACATTAAGTCAGGACTCCAAGAATAACTTTGAACCTTTTATAGAATGTGCATTTAATAATTTGATCATGTATCATATAATAAAATTAGCATTATAGTGATTATTTTGTTTTGTTTGGTTTGGTTTTGGAGTGCTACGGGCTACTTTTTGCAACACGAGGGTTAATGAGACCGGGACCTACAGCTTAAAGACGATTCCGAACGGCTACGAATATCCATGCCCCTGTGGGATTCGAACCCACGAACTCAGGTACCGAAGGCCAGCACCCTAACCAATCGGCCATCGTTCAGCATTACAGTGATTGTAGCTTAACATATTTTCTTCTTTTTGAGCAATTTGTATTGTAAAAGTTATATATATCTAGTTTTTAAATATTTAGCATGCAATTTAATAAGTTATAAACTTAATAATAAACAGTGAAGAAAATGATGATATTTTTTATAAATTTCAATTTTTTTTTTTAAATTAATTAACCTACATGAATTTCGAATTCCAGTTAAGTTTCTATATTAAAGCAATATTTTATTAAAAATATTGCACTATCATGGAATTTCTTAAATATTTTAAACGCTATTCCTGGACGATTAATAATATGTTTGACCTACTGTTTGATACGTTATATGCTTAACATAATACCTTATTATATGATATGGTAGATAATATATTACATAAATATATTTGTATCACTTCGTAATTGAAAGTGATTGGATCATTTTCTATACTAAAGCAAAAAAGAATCTTTTAGTAATACACTTTCCGGCATTGCTTGAAGAAAAAAGTTAAGTCAGTGTCTATTTTTACGAGAATTTTGAATTGCCATATTTTTAAGAGTGCTGATCTTATTCGTGCAATGATATTGGACAAAGAAGGCAATAAAAATATGCGATAACATTGATACTGAACGTAAAGGAAATGTGCAGAATACATATAAGCGTAAAAAAAATACTATATCCATATAAAAGTTTTCGGCCTCGACCTATAGAGAAATTTTATAACATTACTGTCTGAAGAAGAAGGGGAAAATTTTATACATCAATCTCGGCGTCAGAAATATATGAAAAGATATGCTATAAAAGAGTAACGTTTCACTCTTTCATTTCGTATGGAAGCGTTCACTTAAAGTGGCGAGATTCAGCAATTTTATTTTTATGCGATGACAGAAAGAATGGAAAGTTTATTTTTATTTAAAGAAATCTCGATTTTACGCGATATTACTTGAATTTATATAGTTAAATTATTTTTATTTGAGGTAGAGAAGATTTATGTCATTTGGATAAAATTTTTTGTTTGGGAACATTATTTTTGCGATGACAGATTCACTATTTGATCGATATTTTAACTATCATCTTCAAGAGATTAAATAGATAAATATCACATTTATCAAGTCATGTTTAATTTTCTCTTTATTTTGAGCAAATACCATAAATAGAAAAATAAAAATAGCAGAAAATACAGTTATTGGTATAAAGTTATATACGTGTGTTTAGAAAGCTTTAAATTTCTTCATTCAAAAGGTAATTTATTAGTTGATGTAACCATAGCAAAAAGTACGGTTTTATAAAGTTAGAAGGTATAGTTTGTGTAGTGTAATATTTAGTACAAAGACACACATTTCAGAACTTCTTCTACATTTAAAGTATTAACTTGCAAAAGAGGGTAAGTCGATAAATAGAAAACCATGTTTAATTTTCACATTTTTTAATACCAGTATTATAAATAAATAAAAATAAAATAATTATAAATAAAGTTGCTAGTGATATATATAATGTAGATAAGATTTATAAACTTATATGAAGCTGATGCATGAAAATATACGTTATTATTTGATATAGTACATAGAGAAGGTTTGATTTGGAGTGTCTACTATTTTGTTACACGAGGGCTAATGACCTACAACTTAAAGCCGATTTAGAACGGTTAAGATCATCCATATCATCAGCAGAATTCGAAGTCGCGAACTCCGGTACCGAAGAGAGCGCTCTACTATTAGGCCTTCTTTTGGCAACATAGGGGAATGCATAGTATAATAAATTAAGAATGTGTGATATAATATAAAAATAACAATTTTGGGGGCGAAACCTATTTTTTATATAAAATGAGTACTTTTAAAATACGCACATACCAAAGGTTAATAGTTTTAAGCAAAATAGATGAAATCATCAAAGTGACAATTACACTTTTTTTTCACTATTAAATGAATTGGCGATATTGGCAACAAACGCTTTACACCAAAGTAAATCAAGAAAACGTGGAGAAATAGTATTTCACTGAGTGCTTTACATGTATTTTTCAAAATACTATTTTACTAATTACATGTATAAAATAATATCTAGAAATACCTACACTTATTCCACATCATTAGAGTGCAGATCCCACTGAAAGTCAATACATTTTTATCTGGGATGCAGATATCTTTTATCAAGTTTGATAATTAAAAAAATTATTTTCTATCGAGTATTCAGCTTATAGTTGTGGTTGATAAGATAATATATTGTCACGTAGATGAACGTACACGTGGAACACAATCAAGAGTCAAGCTTAAGAAATAACACTGTTAATAAAAGGCCAAGCTACCTAGCTCGTACTCAAACAACAACTGATGCTAGCAGGTTTTTACGAGGTAACAGAACCTTCTAGAAATATTTTAATGTAACAGAAAATTAGCATAATTTAGAAGTCTTCTTGACTACTAAACAAATCGAACATAAAATTACGGAAACAAATTTGTCCTGACTCAGGATCGAAACGGAGACCTTTCGGTTCGTAGCCCATGACTCTAACCATTATGCCATGGAGCCCGGTAGTTTCGCTTGAAATGTTGCGATATTTGTGTATGTTTGTTGTTTATAACTGAAGTATCCTAGATTTTTTTTAAATGAATTTCTGAAAAGTATTTTTTAAAGTCTGATTACTAATTAAAACCTGTTGTTACGCCCAGTCCAATATCATAGAACACAAAAATATTACAATATCTCAATTACTAGTGTAAAAAAAATAGTAATCAACATTTGGTCACAGTTATAGTAAATTGGTCTATGAAATTTCTAATATTTCTTTCACATTCTAGATACATAGGTAAAACTGTATCCTATAAATTAATTATCAATATGAAACAATACCCCATATTTGTACATTAATTACTGTACATTAGATTTATTTGTACACTTGAAAATGTATAAATTTAAATAGTAAAATTAATTATATTAAATGTAATATAATTAATTTCTATGAAAATTCTAATATTCTTTCCATGAAAATTCTAGATACATAAGTAAAACTGTATCCTATAAATTAATTATCAATATGAAACAATACCCAAATATTTGTACACCTTAATTACTGTACATTAGATTTATTTGTACACTTGAATTAATGTATATTAAATTTAAATAATAAAATTAATTATATTACATATAATAAAAATAATAAAATTTCCTTATCTCTTATTAAATTTTAAAGCATTAGGATGTGTAGAATCCCGCGGATAGCATGGATATTCGTAAAGGTTTGGAATTGACTTTAAGCAGTAGGTTGCGATCTCAATTCTTCGAATAATAAAAATGTAGATCGTAATATTTTAAATCAAACCAAACTAGAAGATGCGAGGGTGGACATCTTGAACATTGTAAACGAACTAAAAGTAACATACAATCAAAAACTGAGTAATCTAATAATACTAGCATATAGCCCGTCATATGACAGGATCAGCATTTTAATTTTCTAGAAATGAAAAATGCCTTATGAGTCAGGTAAGAAAATTGGTTTGTTTCTTGGCTAAGAATTTATCTGGTAGACGCTCAATAATTTATCTTCATACTCCTCTAAAGTCTCCTGATACTGTGAATGCAATTTAGAATCACATTTAGTCAAACCGTGTGGTTATGTATAAAGAAACAAAAACGTAGAAACTTCTTAATTTTCAATGATATATAACTTAAACGCTAGATATTTGTTAGTCCGTGAAATAGACTCCTAGACTTTTATGAAAAGAATTTGTTATTAATACCGGAGATAAAATTTTCATTGCAACAAACAATAATTGAGGGTTAAATTTAAAGTGATAACATATGTATCTAATTTATTATTGAAACCAAATATAAAAGAAAGTTATTCATGTCATATTTAAGTTCAGTGATAAAACGTATGAAAATAATGCCGACGATATTTAAATAAGAAACGAGTAAATGAATTGGAATGACGTCATAATGATAGAAAAAAAAGTTATTTTTACCTATTTATTATACCTATTGAATTGCCTGCTCTTAACCGGGGAAAATAGGAATTGAAATAATGGCATTAAATGCTCGAAAATGGGGAAGGGGTGGATTTCGAATGTTTTGAAGACTGGCTTTGAATTTTGCTAACTCTTACTCATCAAGAATCCAATATGGATGCCTCTATCCATTCCAGGTCCAACCGCTTCATAAATTTGAGGACAGATAAGCAGATAACTTAGGCTATATTATATAGGGGATACTGTTCGGAGTCCGGTGAAATGAGCTCTTGATGAGGCAGACTAAGGGCCGGTCTTACCAAAGTCCTTTAACGCTTAACCGCCATCAAAACATGGCGCCGACCTATGGAGGACCGCAATTTTCCATTTAAACAAAGATTAATCGAGGGTTAACTTTTAAACGCATTGAGCGGGACCGGTTCTAAGCAGTAATAGTACAATAGCAGTAATAGTAAGCAGTACTCTGGATGTTACGAGTCGGTTTGCACGTTCGTTGTGACGTCACTTTGACGTCAGCTTGCGGGCATTATGCGGGTAACCGATCAAGCTGATGTCAGAATGACGTCACAATGAACGCGCGAACCGACTCGCAACAACCAGAGTAAGCCCCATAACCCGTTCTCATTACTTCATGTGGAAAAATGGTTTGGTTTGGATTGGTTTGGAGCTCTACGGTTTTGCACACGAGGGCTAATGAGACCGGGACCTACTGCTTAAAGCCGATTCCGTGGAAAAATGGAAACACGAAATTTTAATATTTGAGTGATAATAACTAACGATAGATTAATTGTTATATATGTAATTGTTATGTATGTAGGAAACAATGTTTATGTTTTTAGGATGCCATAGTAAAATCATAGTAATAAAAGATAATTTTATATTTATTTATTGGATTATTAGATAGTTATTAACAGAGATTAATCGCGGTTAGCCGTTAAAAGACTTTTTCTCACTAGCCCATGAGAAAAAAAAAACAAAATTTTAATACTTGAGTGATAATAATTAACCATAGTTTGATTGTTATGCGATTTTGGGTACGTTATTTTCCACTTAACATTAACTAAATATTATATATGAAAAAACTTCGACTTTGAAACACCGTGTTAGATTGAATTTAGTAATACTTTAAATGCTATACAATTACATCGTAATTACGTAACAATAATATTTACAAAACTGTGTCCCCGTCTCCTTAGCCGATGTGTAGCAAAAGATAGACAATGTTTACAAATTGGTTCATTACAACTAATCACAATTTAAATGGCCTGCAATTTTAGGGTTGTTATTGTGAATTTAACATTAGCTGAAAATAAATCTCACAAAATTGCGACTTTTTATATCATGCTATATTAGATTTATTAATTACAAAACTATAGAAATTGTCATTTCAAAAGACATTATTTTGTAATTGATTAAAATCAATAAAAGCTGATGGTACGAATATACAAGTTATCTTAAAGTACTCGAATATAACTAATTGTACTGTGATAAACATTATATAATGTTTTCCTACATTTAATTATAAAAACATAACTCAAATGGAAGATCTTTTTCGTAGTCTAATGGTAGATTTAATTGGAATTAAAAATGTTGATGGAAGACTAAAAAAATTTAAATCGATTTTCAAAAATACCAAGCTTTGACATCGAACTTTTGTATGATTCAAAGATTCGAGATACGACCGAACAAAGATTGGTTGTCTCGCGAACACCACGATTGTACTAATTAGAATTTCTCTTGAGTGATATTTTCTGTGGTATACGAGTGTTTCCTTTTATCCATGAGGACTATTTTATTAATTATAACTCCTGTCAAGTCAAATAAAGTCAAGTGAAAAATGAATTAAGACTACAACTCAATCGTGCTAGCACTGTTTACAACATGGCTGCCAAGATGGTGGACTACCATAGCAATAATCAGGTCAGTTGGCATTACATACTATTTTATTGAAAAATACTATTTGTAAGAAATTATCAGTTATTTCTGTATATTAAGAGGTTACTCGAAATGCATAATAAATTCTGGTTTGTGAAAGTCTGAGAAATATTTATAAATTCAATGAGATGATTTCATATACAGTAATCTAATACATAAGGATGGAAATTTAATATCAGCTGCAACATATTTTTCAGATCTTTATGATTACAAATCGAATTGTGTGCGTGATTTTAAGAAGTGTAGCACTGCTATGTAATTTTATCACTTAAATAAGTAACAAATAAAAATGTATTAATCCCTTAATGATCGGATAATTTTCAAGAAAACGGTCATAAAAGTGTCTATTTTTTATCCCTGAAAATTATATAAAAATATGAGTATGAATAATATATCTATTCATTTTTAACTTATCCTTTGTTTTTATCTTGAAATTAAAAAAAAACATTAAATTTCGAGGAAAATTCAACATTTAGGGTTATTATGACTTAATGTTGGTTTTCCAGCAAGCAAGGAAAATTTAAAAAATATGTGTTGTAAACGTTAAAAAAGAACTTTATTAAACTTATGTATAATAAAGATAAAGATTAGTAATTTTTTCTTGCGTGATGAATTTAAAAGATACACAGGCCAACGTCACAATCTGAAGTAAAACAAAGTTTCCTTAATACATCTCTTACTGTTTTCATCTTTTCTGGAGCGAGAAACTTTACATTCTCTCGATGGTTGCTGTTTCTTGTCAGTTGGGACTATCTGTCTAATAAAATGATTTTGAATCAAACGATTGGGATTATCCACAAAGCTTGATCGTCTTTTTTTTGGAATAGTGTCTGATGACTGATACCTTTCAATAAGTTCATTTACTAAAGATCTAGTCTATAAATAAACTATCTACAATTACCTTAAAAATATTCTGGTACTGACATCTGATATATAAATAAATTAGTTTTAATCTCACTACTGAACACTCCAGCCCGGAAATATCACGGGAGCGAGAAATAGAAAATCAAACCTCACCCCGTCATTTTCATTCGAGCGAGAAAGGAGGGGTTAAAAGAAATTATGCAATAAGTAAAGTAAAATTAAATTCTGTATCAGCAAAAATATGGTGTTCAGATACAATCTTTGACTATATTCCAAATAGTGATTACCGTAAATAGTAAGTATAGAACTATCAAAATGCATATATCATTATAAATCCACTTTGATCACAGAGGCCATATGTTACACATTAATTCCAGAATGCTACAGCCATAAAATAAATATTAAAATCTTAGCGAGAACTTGTTTTACGATATGCCATTAAATTCACAAAATGAAGCAGAAATTAACGTCTTCAGATGTTTCACGTCTACTGATTAAATCTGCAGTAAAATTTCGAATTGTGAGAAGCATTTACTATCTTTTCACCTTCAAAAAGGAAAATATAATAACCATAGAAATGCTGTTGTTTAATTTTTTATACCCTCACTTAGAGCATGTGTAGAAAATTTAATGACTTTCTTTTGTTTATAAACAAAAAGTCTTCTTAAAATAACTGTATTCCTCAGTTACACTTAAAATACTTGTAATTTGTAAATAACCATAAAATTGTTTGTAAAAAAATTTAAAGTTTTACAAAATTTTGCCATTTTTTGCAGGAATACATAAAGTCGAGAAAGTTGCACGCACATATATACATATTAAATTATACATGTATCACGCACGCGCGCACACGCACACGCACACACGCACGCACACACACACACGCACACACGCGCACACACACACACACACACACACACACACACACATATATATATATATATATATATATATATATATATATATATATATATATGAAGGAAATTCAGTTAGCGCTAAAAATTGATATTGATATTTTATTTATTGTAAAATACAATTTGTGATTCTCTTGAATGAGAACTATATAAAATATTTTAAATATTAAATAAATTATGCATCTAATAACATAATCTGAAATTATTATTGAGATTAAGTTCAATTGAAAATAACAACCCTAAAATTGCAGGCCGTTTAAATTGTGATTAGTTATAATTAACCAAATTGTAAACATTCTCTATTTTTTGCTACACTTTAGCTAATGAGACCGAGTCACAGTTTTGTAAATATTATAGCTACGTAATTACTATATAATTGTATAGCATTTAAACTATGGTTAAATTTAATGTAGCATGGTTTCAAAGTCGTAGTTTTTTATATATTATTTAGTTAATGCTAAGATGAGAATAACATCCTCAAAACTGTATAACAATCAATCTATGTTTAGTTATTATCCCTCAAGTATTAATATTTTGTTTCTTTTTTTCCGCATGGGCAAGTGAGAAAAAGTCATTTAGTGATTAACCGCGATTAATCTGTTACTAATTATCCAATAATCCAATAAATAAATATAAAATGATCTTTTATTACTATGCTTTTACTATTGCATCCTAAAGACATAAGCATTGTTTCCTAAAATTTAATTTTAATTTAAGTGATTTACATAGAAAACATAAATAAAAAACTAGACAATGCTTTATAAATTAGATCAATTTTTTTATAAAGGGTACCCAACTTAGTCATTTAACTTGTATATTTTTTGTAAAACCATATGTTTTGTATAAGAAGTTTAAAAGTAGTAATTTGTGAAGAAACTTTATAATGCAATTCTATTAAATCTAAAGCTTTAACAGAAAGTATCTCTAATTAACACTGCCTTCATGTTGGATTAAATAAATCAAATTCAGACTCATCAGAACTTGGTTTAGAAAAGTACTTTTTTCGAATTTTGTTTATCTTTTCTTTTACTTTTCAGTCATGAATATCTGTCTTCATGAAACATAAATGATTATTTAATGAATATTTTTCCTGTAGTGTGCATCGGGGGATTTTTAACTAAATTAATTAACGTTACCTTTTGGTAAGCTACTCAAACTTTAGATTTTATTATAGGTATAAATATTTGTAGCAAATCGGAATCGAAATCAATTATCTTAAAATTAAATTTTATTACATATAATTTTCATTATATTAAAAACAAATCTGTAGATAAAATGCTGTTAAGTTCAGAATATTTCTGCTACATAGGATATTATAGGCACTAAAATCTTTTGTGTAAACTTTTTACTTTAAACTTTTTTGTAAATCTTTTTGGAAAGAAACGCTGTTTATTTCTTAGATTATAGTTAAACATACAATATTTAAGTCTCTTTATACAGTCGTTCTATTGGAAAGTATACCATTGCAACACATACCCTACTTACTCAGATATATTTTTTTTTTAATTTTGTAGAAAATTTTACGGTACGGTCTGTTGCATAAGGGAAAATTATCTAGTGTATAATGAGATGCTATATATATTGAATACTTTTATCCTAATTTTAAAAATAAAAGTTAAATATTTTACTGAAAATTGCTGCTTCTGTATCTCACTCCCATTGCAGTTTTTTATGCAACACAACGTCGATGTCAGAAAGGTTAGGGCGCTGCTCTTATGTAACTGAGTTGTTGGGTCCGAATCCCGCATCTGTCA
The DNA here is from genome assembly GCA_032207245.1 of Pardosa pseudoannulata. Classification (NCBI taxonomy): domain Eukaryota; kingdom Metazoa; phylum Arthropoda; class Arachnida; order Araneae; family Lycosidae; genus Pardosa; species Pardosa pseudoannulata. Next base: position 6,832,232 of record CM063511.1, read on the forward strand.
TCTATATTCGTGGCCTTTCAAAATAGGCTTTAGAGGCTTCCTCAGTCTTTGTGTAGCAAAGCAGTAGACCGTAGCGGTGTCAACCAACTATCCAACTGTTTTGAAGGTTTTATTTTTATGATCTTGATGGATATTACAGAAGAAAAAAGCTAACAGTCTTCAAGAGGGACTAAAGGGAAAAAGCATTAGTCAGTTAAGGATTAGTTATCTGCTCAAAGGGTGAAGTTATCTTATAACTGGTTACATAATGGGCGCTGATTTCAGCAGAATATAGATAGGAACTCTTTACAGGCTTTTTGTAATATATTCGGTGATCTGAGTATTTATAACTAAACAAAGTACTTATATGATGCGTATTAAATTATTATTACTATATCTTTAAAAACACTTTTACATTTCCTCTATCCGATTTTTAATATGTGGTAAATCTAAATACAGCTGACAGTTTTATGAGAATAAATGTACTATATCATATGTTTCAACTGATTTATTAGTTTATAAATGACTGTAGTGATTAGACTGTAATGTATATTAACAGATATTTCTGCATTGAAATACATGTAATATCTTCGGTGATATTATAATAAGACATTTGAGCACAGGTATAGTAAGTAGTAATTTCATAATTACAAAAAATTAACATTTGCGTTCTTCATATCTGACATTTAATAAACGGTAAATTTAAACTAAATATATTTGTTTGTAATTTAGGATGAAATATCAGTAATTTCGAAGAAATCATTTCTTTCATTCTTCAAAGTATAAATAAGAAAAATCTCTCCTACATTAAAATATTTATAATATATTTGTATTAGTATTTATAAATAAATTAAACACTGGTATGACATAAAATTACTTTATTATAATATTCTTAAAACAGTTTGTACACTTTTATATCCTAAGAATAACATAAGTTGGAATAACATGAAATACATGGTATGTAATTTTAAACGAAATAACAAACTATTATCCATTACATTTTATTCTCTTCCAAAAAATACCTGAGAAAGAAAAAAATTAAACGCAATCTTGCTAAAAGCAGTTCTTGGCTTTCATTTAGTATAAAAGAGGGCATGAACTTCCCATGGATACTTGATGGATGATCACGTATCTTGACAGACTTTGAACAAAGTATAGTGTATTTTTTTATTTTTTTTTATTTGATAAGCTTTTCACACTTTCATTAATTCCGAGAGACGATAAAAACCATTTGCCTTAAACCGGAAACAAGAAAAAAAAACCCGCGAGAACAAATGGAGTAAAACGTTTAGAAATAGATAAAATGCGACAGGGAATTTAATGTACATCGCGTCTGGTTTAGGTACTTACGATCATCTAATACGTCGGGGAAAAAGTATCTGTTTTTCAACACTGTAACTATTCGTATATCAGTGTGTGAAACAAATCCCATAATATTTATTTCGCCTTTTATAAACCTTTAATGTGATAAAGTTAATCATTAAACAGTCTACACTACTGCAGAAATATTTAGTATATGTACTGAATTCTAAAGTCAACTAGACTCTTAACAGTTAAAGAAAGTTTGAATTTGTAAGTAAAATGTGTGATGTTATGTACGGAAAATACAAAGAATTAAAAACTATTACTTAATATGAATATGTTCGCACATCTCTCTCTTAGAAAAAAGAGTGAGAGAGATGGTGAGAGGGTGAAAGATAGTGAGAGGGTGAGATTTTGTGAGAAGGGTGAGGTGAGAGAGAGAGGGTGAGCGATAGTGAGAAGGGTCAGGGTGAGTGAAAGCGGGTGAGAGATAGTGAGAAGGGTGAGATAGAGAGGGTGAGCGGGAGATGGGGGTAAACGATAGTGAGCGGGTGAGGGTGAGAGAGGGGGGGTGAGTAGTGAGAGGGTGAGTAGTGAGAGGGTGAGTAGGGAGAGGGTGAGAAGGGTGAGGGTGTGAGGCTTTGATGGTGAGTGGGTGAGTGAAAGGGTGAGAGATAGTGGGAGGGTTAGAGAGCGGGAGTGAGAGATATTTGATAACTGATAGACATCAGATTTATAAAGATACTAAATATCTAACTAGAGAAGTAATATTCTTTCATACAGTATTTGGTAAAAAAGGATATGTATATACATATGGATATGTATACACGGACAAAATTCGTCCATGCACATAGAAAAACAAATCACCTAGATTGTATTATGAAAGTTTCCAGAAAAAACTTTAACCATTGAAAGGTTAATCCATTGTATAAAATTATTGTACATTTTTTACCTAGAAAGTGCATCTTTAGGAACGTTATTTATATACTAGACGACCCGACAGACGTTTTCCTGTTTTAAAGTTGTAAATCCAAAAATTGTAAAATGATTTTAAATAAAATATAAATTGGGCCGTTTTGATGAAAAAGTAAGGAAAAGAAATTATTTTAAAATACTTGACGCTAAAACGCGGACAGTCCTCACAAACGTAATTAGATTAAATTAAAATTCACTTTACCTGTACGGGGATTCGACCTCGAAACTTCTCGTATTGAAGCCCGTTGCTCTAACCACTGTGCCACAAACATGTTGACCGTGAAGGGTTCCGAACGGCATTATATTAATCTCAATAAAAAAGCATTTTTGGATTTTAATAAAAAAAAACATTTTCTATCGGATCCAATTGGGAATCTAAACTATTCTCGAATCAACTTAATTATATACACAAAATTTCATCAAAATAAGTTCAGCCGTTTAGGAGGAGTTCTAATAAAAACACACGATCATATATATATATATATATATATATATAATATATATATATATATATATATATATATATATAAAGAGAAGGACTGACAGAATAAATGAATATATATATATATATATATATATATATATATATATATATATATATATATATATATATATATAGATAGATAGATAGATAGATATACATGCTTATTTATTTATAGAATTAGACAAATTGCTACTACTGAAATCTAAATAGGTCAGAAATATCTACGTTATATTATATACACCTAATGAGTTTCGTACTCATGTGTATGATATTAGTATCATATACATCAAAACAATGCATTACATACAGTAAATCTCGCAGTGTTTGTGTTGTGATGCATTAACCAAGGTAAATAGGTATTAAATTACAATTGTTACAATTATTCCATAATTTGTTTTAACAACAGAAATCATTTCATATACTGTTGCCATAAAATGAATATTGCACTTTTAAGAAAACCTTGTCTTACGATATATCGTTCAATTCGCAAAGCAAAGCAAAAATTAACGTCTTCTGCTCTTTTGAGTCCAATGATTAATTCTGTAGTAAAATTTTGAATGAAGAAAAGCTTTTACACTCTTTCTACTTTCCACTATAAAGAATCATTAAGTGCAGATACGGCTTTTATCAGCTTTTTTCAATTTATTTTCACTGTCGAAAGAATAGTTAAATATCATGATTCTTCATAAAATTTGAATAGTTGTAAAAATCTTTGTTTGTTAATACTAATTTGTTATTGAATACAGTAGTTCGGTTTATTGATAGTTTGGGAGTCGTACGGTGTCCATTTAGCTGTATAAATCTTAATAAGGACTTCTTTTAAAATAAAAGCTACATATATTCAAGGGAACTACATGCTACGAACGTTTAGGCTTAAAAATAATTCAGTCTTTATGTGTTCTATGTGTTTCAAATATCTGGTAAGAAGCAGAATAGTTTAAAAGCTGGTTAATTCATTGTTTAGTGTCAACTATAAATATGCGAAAGTTTAATAGAATTTATATTTGTTGTGCAAATAACTCTCTTTATTCCTTCAGGAAATATTGTATAATGTATTTTTTCTTGATAAAAACTAATCAAATTTTAACGGAAACGTTTGTACAACACAACGAAGACTTATAACTATTACGTAAATGATATATTAATACGTGTATATTCGATCCAAATATAAATATAAAAAATGACTTTGTAAGCCGTTTATAGTTAAAAGTATATTATGAAAACAAAATTTTATTAAATAAAAAATAAGCATTAAATCCCAATACTCTATTTTTGAAAAATAAAAGTGATTTTTTTAACTTGTTGCAAATGTTTTTGTAGAAAAACTATTTAAATTAAAAAATTTATTAGAATGGAGATTTATAGGTCTTTGATATAGAATAATAGTTTAATCTCGAAGTTCAGATCAAAATATGAAATGTGTGAAAAACTATCGATATATGTTATTAGACCTCTTTAAAATAAAACACAATTATATAATAATGAATTTTTATTCTTTTAATTTAAATTTACATACATAACATAAAATTAAATTAAAAGAAAATTTTAATTAAATTAAATTTAAATTAAATGTATTACATACATTTCTTTTAATTTAAATTTACATAGATAATTACATACTACCTGTAAAAATAACTAGGAAAATAAATATTCCTTTATATAAATGAATTTTTCAAATAAAAAAATATTATTAAGCCCTTACCTATAAATATTTTTTAATATTATAGCAAAAAACAGTTGCAAAGGAAAAATTCCGTACTCCTAATTTTAACAAAATGTTATTTTTCTTATTTAAAAAATATTTTACAATTGGTTTGTCTTTCATGTTAAACGAAGAACAGAAAAGTCACGCTCAGTTTGGAGTTTAAGTTTGTTTTAATTACTAAACAGAGCATTCGACTATACATACTAATCCTAAACATATAAAGAAATACTTAAATTCATTAATTTTTGCAGTTATGGGGACTTGTGTTTTTAGGGGACTATCAACATATTACAAAAAAATAAAATTTATATTTAGTTACCCTGTATCATAAATAACTGAAAATTAATTGTAAAATTTACATTTATCTTATTATTATCAATATTTACACAATTGTTTATAACCAACTCAAATCCCCTATATAATAATGCCTAAGTTGTCTGTCCGCGAATTTATGAAGCGCTTGTACCTGGAATGGATACAGGCATCCATATTGGATTTTTTACGAGTTAGGGTTAGCAAAATTCAAAGCGAGTTCGAAATCCATCCCATCCCCCCTTTTCGAGCGTTTAATGCTATTATTTCAAGTCTTATTCTCCCTCTTATTCTATACTAAATTCATTCTTGATATGAATTTAGTATAGAATAAGAGAGAGAGCAGCGAGGGCGGAGCGTAATATTTAAACTGGGCTGTATTTACTCGACCCTCACATACTCTAATTAGTTCCTTCATCGGGTGTAGGCCTAACACGTTCGGTAGAGGGTCTGACCATTTGATCATCGTTACTTCTAGGGTTGACAGTTCTGTCCCCGACTAAACCAAATATTTCTAAATGTCTAATTTAATATTTTCTGTTTTTTCTTTTAAATTCTTATTCCTAAAAATGTTTTATTATTTTTAAAATAAATGTTTATTATTTTTTCAACTTTTTTTGACTTAAATTTTCTTCTCGTATTTTAATAATAGCCTAAGTTATCTGTGTGTCTGTCCTCGAATTTATGACGCGGTTGGACGTGGTATGGATAGAGCATCCATATTGAATTATTGATGAGTTAGGGTTAGCAAAATTCAAAGCGAGTAAAGTTTATTTTTTCTAAACTATAGATCCGATTCTAAAATAAATTGGTATGAACAAGCGTCGTATCACAGTGAAAAATACTGTCATATTATAAACGTTCGAAATTCACCTCGTCCCCATTTTCGAGCGTTTAATACCAATATATCAAGCCCTATTTTAGGAGCAGGCTATTAAATTTATCAATTTATCACATAATAAATAGGTAAAAATAACAATTTTTCACATAATTACGTCATTCCTTTAACTATCTCATTGAATCCTTTCTTTTAGATTATTTAAATATCTTCTGCAGGATTTCCATACGTTTCATCCCTAAACTTAGATATGACGTAAATAATTTTCTTTTACATTTAGCTTAAATAATAGATTAGGTACATAAATGATAATTTTAATCAATTATTTTTGTAGAACGATAATTCTCAGCCAAAACACAAACTATTTTTTAACTGCCTCACAGGGTACCTTTACAATTCTGGAAAATTAAAAATTTTACTAATCCCGTCATATGACGGGCTATATGATAGTATTACATAGGGTGCAAATGATTTATTAAAACATTGAAAATAATTATCAAAATTCATACATAATTTTATGAAATCTTTTATAGAAAAAATATAGTCTTGCAAAAGAAGTATAAATAAAGGTATAAAGGTACAAATTAAATTTTACAAAATTCAATTGACGACATGATGGCAGCATTAAAAGAAATACTCTCTTGCTGTATATGAATGGAATATGCTCATATTTGGATTATATAATGCACTACCCTGTACGACGGAACAACTTAAGCAAATCCAAATGTACATTATGAAAATTTTAAAAAAATATCGGATGTTAACATTGTGCATGAATTGATTTTTATGGAAATCATAATAAATTAAAATTAAGGTGAAAACCATATATAATAGGGAACGATACCTAGGTTTATAGTAGTCATTCTAGACAAGTAATCAATGTTAGGTTACGTTGAAGTTCACTTTAAAAACTTATTATTATTATTTATTATTATGATTTAAAAAATAGTAGTTCCTGTTCATCGTTGTAGGACCTATATTTTAATAATATAGAACTACTATAATTCAAATCTTGTTCATTTTTTATGTGATCTAAAATAGATTCTCATGATAAAGCCTTTTCTTTCCTAGAATGAAAAATTATGCAATTTCATCGGTAATATTATTACATTAGAAGGATATTTAGATAATGTGTTTTCAGGTTGTGTTACACGGTGTTTAAATTATAAAATAATGAACTGTATTTTGTGTTAATATCCTTAAAAGTTCTTGTAAGCAATTACTAAATTTATGTTATTTCCGCTTCATATCTATAATGAGTAGTAACTTTCTGTTATATACAACAATTTCAATTCGTTGAAAACCTTGAAAATGATTAAGACCCTTAATGGGTTAATATGACATTAACGTTTCAAAGCCCTTTTTATACAGATTATAAAATAAAATGATACGGTTGTGCAGAGACATTGCCACTACTCGAAGACTAGTAGTTTTGAAGATTATTTTCAATGCAAGATACTTACTATTATCGGAAATACTGCTACGAAATGGTAGAAAATCGTTGGTCATTTTTTAAAGTCGCACGATACAGGCGGCCAATATAAATCTCTAAGACGAGACAACACAAAAAGCAGTGGCTACGTCATTTTGAAGCGGAGCCTAAGTAGAACAATCCCAGGTTTAGCCTGTTACCTACAGATGTACTGTTTATAAACATTGAGGACATTGAGACAAGAAACATAGTTTATGAACTACATTTATCATTAATGAACACGGCGGGTCTTTGGCCGGGTCAAGCGTCCAACTCTTAACTCTCAGGTTACGAAATCGTCTGAGATAACCCATCTCCACTACAAAACAACGACACCCCCACACACACACACAATTTTGCATACTACCAAAAGTTGAAACCGCTTTATATTTAACGAAACGTTTTGAAATAAGAAAATAAATATAAAAATATTTTAATACTGAGTTGCATCCAAAAGTATTTGCTTTTCATAAATCACAAAGAAATATTTTCTTTCTAGGAAGGATGAATATTAAGAAAAATTATAAAAGTTTAAATTTGTTATAAATATTCGTCTTACGTTACAGGGATAAATTCATCATGCGTTGTGAGAGTCTTGTCACACGGTGATTTATATTTATGAAAGATAGGAGGTAGCTAAAATATTTTTGTTCGACAGCCGTCGGCGTTCCACCTCGAAAGAAAATAGCCCGAGAGATCTTTTATCATGATAAATATCGCAGGGAATTATCTCCACTTCGTAGTCATTTGATATATCAATATTGTAGTCTCTAATATTCCGAAGTGTTACTGAGATATTTTATGAGACTTATATGGAAACTACTAGCAGAAAGAAAATTCATCACTCACAATCGAAGTAGGGTCTTTACTTACGTCAGAGAATATTACCATCATTTTATACTATGCAGCATTACGACAAACATCTTTCTCTCTCTCTCTCTATATATATATGTGTGTGTGTGTGTGTTGTGTGTGTGTGTGTGTGTGTGTGTGTGTGTGTGTGTGTGTGTGTGTGTGTGTGTGTGTGTGTGTGTGTGTCAATATCTAAACCCTGGTATTCCGATGTGTGTGTGTGTGTGTCCCCATTCATTATTCTAGATCTTAATTTCTTTATGATTCCCAAAACAAAAAAATGATATGGCTGGCATTTTAATTAGGAAGTTATAATTTGTAACGATCAGCAGTAATGCTCCTCTGAGACGCCACACTTTACAGATGGCTCCAGTCAAAGGTTACTTTCTATAAGCAAACACGTGCCTCAGCATTTTTCACACACGGGTTTTAGCCGTCTCTCGCAGAAGGTTGGCATTACTATTACTTAGAGAGAGAGAGCGTTCTGACACCGTTCGGTTCAGACGTCTCTGGATTCTGTGCTATTTTATCGTATGAAATAAAAGTTAAGTTCGGCCACGACGAATGATGTGCTTCTTTCTAACGGACGGTTAGCGGGACACTTGGCAGCCCAGCATGCCCGGACTGAGGAAAATAATAGGGGCAATTTCAAAAGAAGTTTTCAAGTGTAAAGTTCGGGGCCAGTTGCTCCCCTGGACGATTACTTATATATATATATATATATATATACACACCACATATACACATACATGTACACATACATGTACATACATGTATACATACATATACACTACATACACACATACATACACACATATACACACCATACACACATATATATATACACATATATACATACACACATATAACACATATACACACACACATACACTATATATTACACACATACATACACACATACATATATATATACACACATATGTATGTATATAATATATATGTATATATATACATTTATATATATATATATATATATATATATATATATATACACATATATATATGTATATATATATATATATATATATACATATACATATATATATATATATATATATATATATATATATATATATATATATACACATATATATACACATATATACAAATATATACACACACACATATATATATACATATGTGTATACGTATGTATATATATATATATATATATATATATATGTGTGTGTGTGTGTATATGTGTATAAATAAATGTGTGTAATATATCAAAATTATTACTCCTAATATAGATATGCCAATTATCCCGTTTTATCAATCACAAGTCTTAATATTTAATTTCCGTACCATAGAAGGGAAGATATGAAAATTCTCCAACTTACGTGCTTTTTACGTTTTGTTACGTTATCAAAGTTGACGCTGGAGTAAATGCTAATTTCTGACCGATGGCCACATTTGTCTGCAATATATTAAGCTATCCCAAGTAAATGGTATTATTGTTGAGTAATTAAATTGTTGTATCTGGTTTTGAGCTTTCTGAAATGTGCCAGAATCACTCCTATCTTACAAAATTGCTGATCCAGATGAGTTTTCATGGGAACAAAATCTCGTAACTCGTTCGCTGTAGAGATAACGCCAACAGCACATATGTATATTCTTTTAGAAGTGAATGTGGGCTCTTGCATCTGAAAGATGGTACGAATACCGAAGCGTTTGTGATATAAAAATGTTATACAAATGTAAGTTTTGCATAGCAAAATTTATAGGAAAATATTTTCCTTCGAAAGAAACGTTTTAAAAATTATTAAAATATACTTTTAAATACTATAGTATTTTTCAAACGTTATAGGACTTTTAAAATTATTTAAATATTATTCTATTTTACTACAATATTTGTACATATACAT
>CM063511.1:6847035-6849535 GCA_032207245.1 Pardosa pseudoannulata
ATTTTTCATCTTAAATACAGATTTATTTTCTAAAAATTCTATTCTAATAAACTTAAGTACTTATCATAAGTATATAGCTGAAGTTTTCAAAATATGACTTCAATAACATGAAGATTTTGTAAAAAATTCCATGAAACTTCCAGATGCAATGCGTTTACGCATTTATGTTTATATACATATTTCTAATTTTTCTATATTGAATGCATATTAAACAGCATATTTTTTATTTTTTGCTTCTAAAACTTCTCTAAAAACAATTCAAAATTTATTGTCGCTAACCAAAATCTTATAGTTAAACTGATTTATTTTCCTTACTGCGCCCGTTAACCTATAAATCTGATGTACACATATGTAAATATAATAATGTACTAAGTGTATACCATTAACTAGAAGTTTTATTCAACAGAATATTTATAAAAGGACTATTCTAATACTATGCAGATTTTAAATTAATACATATTGTTTCATATAAAGGAAAGTCTAATATTAAAAGAATTATCCCGGGACGTGTTAGACTCCAGCAGATGCGATGTTACTTTCTGTCTCATTTTATCTCTTTCTAAACGTTTTACTCCATTTGTTCTGGCGATCTTTTTTGTTTCCGCTTAAAGGCAAATGGTTTTTATCGTCTCTCGGAATTAACGAAAGTGTGAAAAGCTTATCAAATAAAAGAAAGAAAATACTGCATTGTACTTTGTTCAAAGTCTGTCATGTTACGTGATCATCCATCACATATCCAGGGGAAGTTCATGCCCTCTTTTTATACTAAATGAAAAGCAAGAACTCCTTTTAGCAAGATTGCGTTTTCTTGTTTTTATAGTAGTGAATTTTTTTAGAATCGCATTATATGATTAAAATGTATTGGATAACAGCACGTTATTTTATCTCTTATTACAACTATATAAATGTTATGACTGAAATTCTATGCTAGAATGTGAAAAACATGAAATCATTTTTAAGACTACTAAAACCATGAATGATCACACGTTTGAAACTGTTGTTATAGTTAATTGTACTGTTTTTTGTATGTTAAATTTATTGTTGCACTCTAGGTCTATGACTCAGTAGTATATTACAACAAGTATTTTTAATAAGTTAAGTAGTAAAACTTTTTGTATGTACATAAACCAAAATTATCGAATTCAGATTATTATCTAAAATTACTAACTCTTATCATCAAATGCCAGCAATATACCTCGTAAATTGTGGCTTATGTGGAGAACCGGGAGAGAGAGGGGTGGAGGGAGATATAGAGAAGGGAGAGAGATGCAGGGGGAGGGGGGAGATATAGAGAGAGATATGGAGAATATTATGGAATCATCTATTACATTTTCACTATCTTATAATCGTTTACTCTTTTCTTCTACTAAAATGTCAATTCAGTGAAACAGTTTATAGCAAATTTGTCCAAAGAATTTTAAGAGGGGAAGAAATGTTTTCAAAATCCATTACATTTTTATACTGAATATTTACTGTGAGATTAAATAATTCTGTAAAAACAAATAATGCTGATCTTAATCACGAAAACTCACTCACATTTTCAGATTGTTTCAGATTATTAAAAATATATTTTTGGATAAAAATCTGATTATTTATATACCTGTGCATTGTAAATATATACGTTTTACTATAACAGATGCCTTCGTGTTTTAAATGTTATGTGAAAAATAAATGCTAGTAATGAAAATACAAAATTAGCTGTAGAATATTATCTTATTTTTTAGTTTCCTATGTGCAAATAGACCCAAATAGCTATGCTGATAATTTTTTCTTTGATTCCATGTTCTCAAATCGACATCTTCGTGTTAATAGCATGTTAAATACTCTCCATTTATAGTTTTAAAAAATGGCAAACCAGGATTATATCCTTCTGTCCATTAGTTCAAAAGCAAGAATTTCCTTTCTGACAATGTTGATAGAAACATAAATTTAAGATGTTAGAAGTTTGTCTATTGACCTGTAGTGTAGTAAATAATTAACTTGTATTTTAATAGTCCCTATTTTACAAAACTGTTTTTAAGACACACATTTTATAAATACACAATATTCATCAAATGAAAAGCTTGACTTTCTACTAAATGAATGTATCCTTCAATATATGTAATCCTAAGTTATCAGTTTGCATAAATGTACTTTTTTCTTCAAATATATTTAAAATATATTTTAAACAATATATCTTCAATATACAATTTGAACAATTTTATGTTTAAATAAATTTGTGTCTTAAAATTCAATTTAGCTAACATTTTATAACTTGCGACAAATTACTCTAATATACCAGGCGTTCTTGCATAGCACTTTAAGAAATTTATCTTTATAGTGCGATATTGTCATATCATACAATAGAAATGGGGAAGTTTTAATATTGACAATGACCATTTAACGGCTTCAAAGAATGAGTACTTTTAAAAACTGAGTCGATTTGTATTAAACACACACAGGAACACTTAAGTACATATTTTGTTATATTTAAAAATTCTCAACCTCATGGGATTTCGGT
>CM063511.1:6857035-6858416 GCA_032207245.1 Pardosa pseudoannulata
TGTGTGTGTGTGTGTGTTGTTTTGTGTTGTTGTGTGTGTGTGTTGTGTTGGGTGTGTGTGGGTGTGTGTGTGGTGTGTGTGTGTGTGTTGTGTGGTGTGTGTTTTTGTGTGTGTTGTTTGTGTGTGTGTGTGTGTGTTTATATATATGTATATATATATATATATATGTGTAGTATGTTATGTTATGTATATGTGATTGTATGTATATATGATATAATATATATATATATAATGTATGTATGTATATTATATAATGTATGTGTATATTATATGTTATATATATTGTATATATATGTATATATATATATTTATGTATATATATATGATATGTATATATGTATATATATATTGTTATATATATGGGAGTATATATATATATGTATATATTATATATGTATATATATATATGGGTAGTATGTATTATTTTATATAATAGATCTATATATATATATATATATATATATATATATTGCATAGTATATATATGTATTTGTATATATATATTTATATAGTTTATTGTTCTAGATATATATATATATATATTTATATATGTATATATATATGTATATATATATGTATATATATATGTATAAATAGATATGTATAATATAAGGTTGTATTATATAGGTTATATGTATATATATATGTAAGATATATGTATTTGGATATATTATATGTATTATATAGATATAGTATATTATATAATGTTAGATATTAGTATATATATGTTATTTTATATATATATATATATATTATATATATATATATATTATATATGTATGTATATATGTATATTATATATTATATATATGTTATATATATTATATAATATATATATATATGTCAGATGTATATATATATCTTATATATTTATGTAGATATATGTATATATAGAATATATATATTTATATATATATGTATATAGTAGATTTATATATATATTATGTATATATATATATATATATATAAAAATATATATTATATATATATGTGTATTAAAGTATATATGTATATGTAGTATATATAATGTATGTATATATAGTGTATGTATTTTATGTAGGTTATTGTATGTGTATGTATATATATGTATGTATATATATGTATGTATATATATATGTATGTATATATATATGTATGTAATATATATGTGTATGTATATAATGTGTATGTATATATATTTATGTATATATATGTGTATGTATATTTATGTGTTATGTATATATATGTGTATGTATATATATATGTATATATATATGTATATATATAGTATTATATATATGTATATGTATATATATGTTGTATATAATATATGTATATATATATATGTGTATGTATATATATGTGTATGTATATATATGTGTATGTATATATATGTGTATGT
>CM063511.1:6868516-6871016 GCA_032207245.1 Pardosa pseudoannulata
GCCATAGAGAAACCTAATTAATAAACAGGTTGCAGTCGTGACTCCATTCCATAAAAAGAAACAAGTCCAGCGTGAACACTAGGTTAAATACATCTTTCTCTGTCAGGAGTACAGCATTGAATGATGCAAGAAAACACTTTCCGATCACAAAGCTGGGCCTCACAGCGAGACGACTATGAATATTCCCAAGATAGAAAAGGTTAGTCAGCAATTTTAACCGTCAGGAAGGAACTTAGATTATAGGCAAAGTCAGCCCTCAAGTCTTGAACTACTTGATCACCGTTTTTAATTCTGAGATTTTGTGACTGGGCAAATAAATATGAATGAATGTGAGTATGAAAAAAAGATATGTATATAATTATAAGAGGTATTTTAAGACTGATGCTTTTGATATTACATATATATATATATATATATATATATATATATATATATATATATATATATGTATATATATATATATATATATATATATATATATATATATATATATATATATATATATATATATATATATGTGTGTGTAATAATATCAATATCTAAACCCTAAAGCGTATTCCAAAATTATCCCTTTTCCCCATTCATTATTCTAGATCTTAATTTCTTCTCTTTATATTAACCATATTTCCCAGCCATCCAATTTAAACGAGGATGTTTTCATTCCTTCAGCCGAACCCCGAAATTCTTTCTATGATTCCCAAAACAGAAAATGATATAGCTGGCATTTTTAATTAGGAACTTATAACTTTCCCATGAAAATGTGTAACGATCAGCAGTAATGCTCCTCTGAGACGCCACACTTTACAGATGGCTCCAGTCAAAGGTTACTTTCTATAAGCAAATAACACGTGCTTCAGCATTTTTTCCACACACGAGTTTTAGCCGTCTCTCGCAGAAGGTTTGCATCAGAGAGATAACGTTCTGACACCGTCAGGTTCAGACGTCTCTGGATTCTGTGCAATTTTTATAGGATGAAATAAAAGTTAAGTTCGGCCACGACGAATGATGTGCTTCTTTCTAACGGGCGGTTAGCGGGACACTTGGCAGCCCAGCATGCCCGGGATGAGGAAAATAATAGGGGCAATTTTGAAATGAGTTTTTAAGTGTAAAGTTCGGGGCTGGTTAGTCCCTGGACGATTACATATATATAGATATATATATATATATATATATGACACATTCCGTGTGATTAAAACATTGAAGACATATATTGGTTCGTGAATAAAATATTCTTTATTTCTTCGGTCTACGACTGTGCCATTTAGATATCCTTTGTTCACATTTTGAGACGGCAACGCTTAGACGATATAATAAGCCCAATTCCCAGCTCAGAAGTGCCTTTTGGCGTGGCTTACCTAAACAAATTCCTCTTGTCTACTTCTTTATTCTGTATAGTTCAGCTCTAGGATGTGTTTTTCTCCTATTACGTTATCGTTAAGAGTCCCAATTATTTTTAATTATAGCTCACTTAATTCTTAACCCCCATTTTAAACCTGACATATATATATATATATATATATATATATATATATATATATATATATATATAATTTAGAGAAACAATCAATTTCGATTTTGACAACTGTTAGTGTACATTTTACATTATTCATTGGAAATCATACAAAATCCCGATAAAGATAATTTATCTATTAATGCGTTTTATGTCTGTAGTCCCAATTTTATTCATATATCTCCTATAGTCAAATTCCTCAAGAAAAAATTTTTAATTTTAAACATTTTTTTGCCTAAAAAGTTTTATGCTTACACCAATTATGGGGCTTGATTCATATTTGACGAAACATTATCAAAATTATATTTGTGGAAATATTCCCTATATAATAATAGCCTAAGTTATCTGTACTCGATTTTATGAAGCGGTTGGACCTGGAATGGATAGAGGCATCCATAGTTAGCAAAATGTAAAGATCAAAATTCAAAGTTTATAGATCCGATTCTAAAATAAATGGTATAAATATGCTTCATATCACAGCAAAAAATACTGCCTTCTTTAAAACGTTCGAAATCCACCCCTTCCTCTCTTTTCGAGCTTTTAAGGCCATTATTTCAACTCCTATTTTCCCCGGTTAAGAGCAGGCGATTAAATTTATCAATTTATCCCATAATAAATAGGTAAAAATAGCATTTTTTCTAGCATTATGACGTCATTCCTTTAACCATCTCATTGAATCATTTCTTATTTTAAATTATTTAAATTATGCCTTATTTTCATACGTTTTATCATTGAACTTGGATATTAGCGTAAATAATTTTCTTTTCTATTTGGCTTAATAAATAATAGATTAGGTACATATGAGATAATTTTAAATTGAATCATCGATTATTTTTTGTTGCAAGATAACTCTCAGCCGAACAACAAACCATTTTTTTTACCTGCCTCATAATGTAAGTACTTTAGAATTTTGGAAAATTAAAAATTTTACGGTTCCCGTCATATGACGGGCTATATGCTAGTTGATAATAGCAATAATCAACATTTTTT
>CM063511.1:6876016-6893516 GCA_032207245.1 Pardosa pseudoannulata
TATATATTTATATATATTATTATATTATGTATATATATATATAGATATATTATATATTATATTATTTATTATTATATTTTATATTATTTATTATATATATATATATATTTATATATATATATATTATTATTATATATATAGATATATATATATATATAATATATATATATATATATATATATATATATATATTATATATATATATTTTTTATATATATATATACAATTATATATTTTTATATTATATATATATATTATATATATATATATATATATATATATATATTTATATTTAATATTATATATTATATATTTATATATATATATATATATCTATATAATTATATATATCTATACATATATCTATATAATTATATATAT
The DNA here is from genome assembly GCA_032207245.1 of Pardosa pseudoannulata. Lineage (NCBI taxonomy): Eukaryota > Metazoa > Arthropoda > Arachnida > Araneae > Lycosidae > Pardosa > Pardosa pseudoannulata. Next base: position 6,876,398 of record CM063511.1, read on the forward strand.
AATATAATATATATATATATATATATATATATATATATATATATATATATATATATATAATATATATATATATATATATATATATACATATACATATATATATATATATATATATATATATATATATATATATATATATATATATATATATATATATATATATATACATATACATATATATATATACATATATATATACATACATAATATATAATATATATATATATATTATATATATATATATATATATATATATATATATATATATATATATATATATATATATATATATATATATATATATATATATATATATATATATATATATATATATATATATATATATATATATATATATATATATATATATATATATATATATATATATATATATATATATATATATATATTATATATATATATATATATATATATATATATTTATATTTATATTTTTATTATTTCTATTCTCCTCTTTCTCTTTTTTATTTCTCTTTTTCTCTTTTATATATTTTTATTCTATATTTCTCTCTTTATCTTTTTATTTTATTTATATTCTCTTTCTCTTTTCTCTTTTCTCTCTTCTCTCTCTTACTATTTTTCTCTCTTCTTATTCTCTCTCTATTTTCTCTCTCTCTCTCTCTTTATATATTATTATTATTTTTATTATTTATCTCTTTATTTTTTCTCTTATCTATCTCTCTCTTTTATATATCTCTTCTCTCTTCTCTCTTCTATATTTATATTTCTCTTCTGTCTCTATTATATTTTTATTCTTTTTCTTATATTATATATATCTTATATATATATTATATATATATATATATCTCTATATATATATATTATCTCTCTCTCTCTCTCTCTCTCTCTTATATATATATATATATATATATATTTATATATATATATATATATATATATATATATATATATATATATATATATATATATATATATATATATTATATATATTATATATATATATATTATATATTATATATATTATATATATATATATATATATATATATATATATATTATTATTTATATATATATATATTATATATATATTTTATATATATATTTTTATATTATATATATATTATTTTGCGTTTTATTTTTATATTATATTATTTTTTTTTATTTTTATTCTCTCTCATTTTCTCTCTATTCTCTCTTTTTATTTTTATTCTATATATTTTTTTATTATCTCTCTATCTCTCTCCGAAATTCTATTTGTGCTACTTACTAAGGCAGTGTTTATAAAAAAATAAGAAAAGTCATGAAAGTCATTAGTTGAGGATAGTCGCATTTTAAATTATTTGTCATTCGTTTAAAAAATATCTCTTCTAAAATTTTATACGTTTATCTAAAAAAAAGTATAAGATATACTATTAAAAAATAAATAGGGTGTTAATTGATTTATACAGTATACAAAATGCACTTTCTGAATTAACTTTAATGTTAATTCGAAAATGTTACTTAAGAAAATAAACAACAGAATCACGGGAGTGTTTTTACACCGCGGGATGAGTCAGCTTGATCCCTATATATATATATATATAATTTCTTCTGTTCATAATAATTATGTAGCCTCTATTGTTTTTACTTGCCCGGGGTACTGGGCATAGAGAACCCTAAATCAGCTAACAGTAATGACAATGCAATCTAGTCCACATTGAAGAGAACGGTACAAGTTTTATTAAAGTTTTAATTTATAGCTGCTAAAACGGACATCTTTACGAGTCAACGACAGACAAAAGAAAGACACAATCACCCTGCAGAGAGAACAGAGGTGCACCCGAGAGTGAAGACAGAAATAATTTTCCCAGGGGACAAGAAATTTGCTCAGCGAATTAAGTGTGAAGATCAGGAAAAAACGCTGAGCCATTGGCCTGTGACAGCTGTAAAACGTGTTGAATAGACAGAAAATTTACATCTATAGGATAGAAAGTTTGTTACCAGAAGAATTTTAAGTCAAGGAAGCTCCTTTGATTACGACATTTAGAGCCTGGGAAAAAGATTTTAAGGACTAAATGGAGTTGATGTTTTTAAAAAATATAACTTAAGATAATTTTGATATATTCTTTATATATTAAATATATTTATAAAGTATATATATATATATTTCAGGTATATACCTATACTTTGAATCTACAGACATTGTCATATAGCCGTTATTTTATACTAGTATATTTCATATTGATCAGCTTTTTATATTATATAAAATATATTTATATATATTGAGCAATCAACTCGTATATTATAACAAGAATTCCAAATGCAGATAAATGTCTCGAATTAATTCAAAATAGCTCCTTTTATCACCTTTCTATTAAGTTTGACAGCTGTCAATGACGTTCTGGACAGGCGCTCACTGTTTTCTTCTCAAATCTATTTTCCGATCCCATTTATTGATGGGAATTTAGTTTTTCGGAAAATAAATTTCTATTCTCCTGAGTTGGGTCGTTTTACCGCCTGAACAACTTCTGTCAGCCAATTACAAGAACCTCAGGAGTTGTTTGCTGAATATTTTTTTTCCTTCACTCGCTCTGTCACTCCTATTTTCTCCTTCTGAAATTTTGCTTGAGTCTCATACTCAAGACGTGTTTAAAAAAATAGAAAATTTATGAAGAGTATAGAATAAACTATATCGGAGGATGTTACTTGTACACTAATTTTGTTTAAAAAATTAAATTTCTGTTAGAATTTATGTTAATTTTTGTTTATTTAAAATGCACACTGAAGTAAAGTACACTTAATCTTGTTAATATCAAAGAGTAACGAATAAAGTAAATTGTATTATATTATTTTTATACTTATAATTTATTAAAAATCTTTAATTTCTGTTATGACTTATGTTAGTTTAGGATTATTAAAATGTACACTGAAGTAAAGTTAATTGTAGTATAAAGAGTAACGAATAAATATATTGTATTATTATTTTTATACTTATTAATTTATTAAAAATCTTTAAATTTCTTTTGACTTATGTTATTTTAATTATTAAAATGCACACTGAAGTGTACTTTAATTCTTGTAGTATGAAAGAGTAAAGAATAAAGCATATGAATTTATTATTTTTTATACTTATGATTTATTAAAAATCAAATATTTTTGACTTATTAGTTTCTGATTTTTTAAATGCACACTGAAGTAAGTACTTAAATATTTGTAGTATAGGAGTATAAAATAAACTATATCAAAATTCTCCTCTTTTTACTATTTTTTATTTAAAAATTAAATTCTTTTAGAACTGCTATGTTTTAATTTATTAAATGCAAACTGAAGTAAAGTAGTTTAAATCTTACTAGTAAAGAATAAACTATATCGAATTATATCGCTTTTATAGTTTGTTTAAAAAAATAAATTCCCATTAGAACTAATTATGTTTATTCATGATTATTAAAATGTACACTGAAGTAAAGTTCTGTAAATCGCGGTTGAATGAACGAGTAAAGAATAAACTAAATCGTATTATCTTGCTTTTATGCTATTATTTTATCTAAAAACATTAAATTTCCTTTAGAAATTATGTTAGTTTATGATTATTAGAATGCACACTGAAATAAAGCAAACTAAATCTTGATAGTAGGAACAAACAAAGAACAAACTAGATTGGATTATCTTGCTTTTATACTTTAAATTTGTTTAAAACATTTAATTTCCTATTAGCACTTATGTTAATTTGAGATTATTAAAATGCACAATGAAGTAAAGTACTCTAAATCTCCCTAATATGAACAAGAAAAGAATAAAGTATACTGAATTATCTTGCTTTTATACTTTTGTTTTATATTGTTTAAAAATAATTTAGAAATTATTGCTAGTATATATTATGATTATAAAAATGCACAATGAAGTAAAGTACTCTAAATCTCCATAATATGAACAAGAAAAGAAAAAGTATATTGAATTATCTTGCTTTTATACTTTTCTTTTATAATTTGTTTAAAAATAATTTAGCAATTATGTTAGTATATATTATCATTATAAAAATGCAGACTAAAATACTTTACATCGTGCTAGCAATTATTTTAATAAATATCACAAGGAATAATTAATATTTTAAAATAAATTTTCTTAAAATATGGATCAAAATAGGGGGAAAATGTTGAGATATTTATTAGTATAAATTCCTAATGTATCTGTTACATATACTTTTTATATACCGTGAAATCTTTCTTATGTGAATAACAGAGGAAAGTGATAATTATTTGCATAAGTGACTAATATTTTATTGTTTTCAACATAATATTTTACCCAAATTTATATTTTTAAACAATGGACTTAGATTATAACTTTATGTGAACCCTCATAATTTTATCACCAAAACCGATTTTTCGTGTTTTCTCATTGTTGCATGAGCTTCGAGAAATGTGTGTACCGTAGCTGTATCTATCTTACACGCGATCGATTTTGAACTAAATGAGCTCATAACAATGCCAAAAAAGTACCTTGGAAGTGCACCCGAATTCTTTTCCAGACAGAATTTTTTTCTCTTCTATTCCACAAACTATCGATTTCAGACTGCAAAAATGTGACAGTGACTGTAAAAAGCAAGACCTTTTTTTCAATAAATTAGCATATTTTTTCTCAAGATATCAGGGTGAACTTTAGGAGGCAAAGTTATTGGATTCTGACTTCAGTTTCTTTCTCTTCTTCTGATATATATGTAAAATGGGAAGCCTTCTCTCTCTTTTTTTCTCTTCATATAGAACGTACATTTTTTAGAAGAAATTTTTTTCTTGCCTTCGAAATCTTTTTTTTTAAATATATTTCACTTTATAATGTCTATATTTTATTTTATTAAGAATTAATAGTTATTAAAATGTATCTTCAGTATTATGCATATATTGAACCTTTACATTTTTAAGACTGAAAAAAGTTATCTTAATATGAGTGAAGGTATGGTTTATTAAACAATATTCCTAAAGTCGTAAATATATTTAAATTGCCGGTATATTTGAATTACTTGCAAGTTTTTTTTAAATATTTAGGCTATAAACTATGTATCTTCTCAGTGGCATACGCAGAATTTTTCATAATTGGAGGGTTCATTGGGGGGTTCATAATTGGAAAGAGTGGTCTAAAAAATAAAAAATTCTAAAAAAGTGATTCTAAAAAAATTCTAAAAAATAAAAGCCCGCATAATTTCTACTAATTTTTTTCTCCCTTTTGTCTGAGTTCAATGGGGAAGGGGTTAACTAATAACTTCTAATGCGACAAATTACGTTATTTACGTAATATGTAAGTTCAATGATAAAACGTATAAAAATAAGGCATAATTTAAATAATTTAAAATAAGAAATGATTCAATGAGATTGTTAAAGGAATGACGTCATAATGCTAGAAATGAATGCTATTTTTACCTACTTATTATGGGATAAATTGATAAATTTAATCACCTGCTCTTAACCGAGGAAAATAGGAGTTGAAATAAGGGCATTAAAAGCTCGAAAAGAAGGGAAGGGGTGGTTTCCGAACGTTTTAAAGAAGGCAGTATTTTTCGCTGTGATATGAAGCATATTTATACCAATTTATTTTAGAATCTGATCTATAGTTTAGGAGAAGATAAACATTAATTTTGTTAACTATGGGTGCCTCTATCCATTCCAGCTCCAACCGCTTCATAAAATCGAGGACAGACGTACAGATAACATAGGCTGTTATTATATAGGAGATAATTTTGTTCCACTGTAATATGTAGCTACTTTAAAAAAAAAGTTTTATATTATAATGAAAAATATCATAACCCTTTAATGCTTGGTTTAAAATTGAAATATTTTAATGTATAAGCCTGAATTCCAGTTATCCTTTAAAAATTTATATTCAAATACTGAATAGAGAGGAACTATGTACAACGGGGTAATTGATATCTAATAAAAGAGGAAGCAGTGTGCATAAAAATGACGTATTGACTACTGTTGAAAGGAAATGAATTTGACGTCTGAGACACTTAGATCGATCCCGTTGTCTTCGTAATAACTGATGATAATGTCTGCTTGTCAAGGCAATCGTAAGTAATTCCGCTTCGCGAAAGGTAACAAGAAAAATCTCCCCACACGACATTGTCTTCCGAGTACTGCATACTTCATTCTACATTGTATTAGAGAGAATTTCCATTTCTCTAGATTTTCTGTATTCGCATGGAATGATTTATTTATTACTACCGAGATAAATATTTATATTTCTTTCGTTCCCTAATACTTTAGATAATTTCTCGCATAAATGCATTAATGCCCACTGACCATAAGGAAATATGAAAAAGTATTTTGTAGAATTTTTGGACCTTTACGTGGACATGTGTATATGTGTACATACATTTATAATCTTCTATATAACAAACGCTTCATATAAAAGTAAAAATTTGTGATATTTTATAAATGAAATTTTTAACATTTATTTAATCGCGATTTAACATAATCTCTTCAAATAGTACATCTTAAAAGAAAAATACAAAGCTCTTGCGCTAATTAAAAATAAAATACGGTTAAGCTATCTTTTATCAAATAAATTTCAATTTATTTATAAAATATGGAATATTTTACTCTAACCATGCAAGAATCAGAAATAATAATGTAACAAAGTATTTAATGCACTAAAATTTATTAAAAATCTTTTTTTATGAAAATACGATAATTTTCCAGTAAAAATTAAAATTTTCTACTGTACATAAACATACTCTTATTGTACTGCATATTAATGAATAGCTTTCATTTTTTCACTGTATACTCAGAATGTATGCAGATTAAAAAGTGGCTATCGATTTTAACTGATAAACCAATATTTAGAAAATAATTGTCTCCAATGATACATAAATTTAACAATTAGATATTTGTCAGTAAAAACTGAATATTATTTCTGATGTTGTAAAGGAGGGTTTAATATCATAAAAAAAATCTAATTGTTAAATTTTTGTCAGTGTCATTCGACTGCATACATTGTATTAGAGCGAATTTCCATATCTCTAGATTTTCTGTATCCGCATAGAATGATTTATTTATTACTACTGTGCTAAATATTTATATTTCTTTCGTTCACTAATTTGTGGAATTTTTGGACCTTTATTTGGACATATGTGTTCAAACATATGTGGGACACATATGTTCAAAGGAAATTCATTTGACGGCGGAGACACTTAGATATATACATGTATGTACATGTGTATATGTACATACATTATTAATCTTCCTTATGACAAAGAATAATTATAAAAGTAAAAATTTCTGATATTTTTTAAGTGAAATGTTTACCAGTTCTATAATCTCACTTTAATTTAAAATTTTTCATTTTGTCTCTTCAAGTAATACATCTTAACAGAAATATACAAAACTCTTACGCTAATTAAAAATAAAATACGGTAAGCCACCTTTTGTCAAATTTTAATTTGTTTATAAAATATGAAATATTTTACTCTATACTTGCAGTAATCGGAAATAATAATATCACATAAAGTATTTAATACACTAAAATTTATTAAAAATCTTTTTCATTGAAATAAGAATTTTCCTGTAACAATTAAAATTTTTCCGCTTTTATTGTATTTGCATATTAATCAATAACTCTCATTTTTTCACTATATACTCACAATGTATGCAGATTAAGAACTGGGTATTGATTTTAACAGATAGTTCAATATTTATAAGGTAATCGTTCCCAATTATACAAAAATTTAACAGTTAGATTCGTTTTTTATGGTATTAAACCCTCCTAAAACCATGAAATTATTTTACAACATAAGAAGGCATATCCAGTTTACTGAGAAACAGACAATTTCAAAATATTCGAGAAAGATTGGGAGAGATAAACAACCTGAAGCATTGGACTATCATTGCCTCTACACGAAAACAGTCAAGTTTAAAATGAAAGCATTAAAGTTGAGCTATATGAATTATAGAAAAATAAAATATTTAACTAATATAAAAAAAATCCTTTTTAAATATTAGTTATTGTGATTTACTTGACTATTCCAAAACTAAAATATTTCATACTTTTGAAGAAATTCTATTATTTCGTAAGCCCTATGTCCCCTTAAAACAGGAAAGTTTTTAAATTTTAAACACAGTTAGTAAATATATTTTACACTAAAATTAAGAAATAAGCATCAACAATTAACTTTGATAAATGGAATATTTCCCTTCATGTTAGTTTTAATAAAATAAAAAAATCCATAACAATAAACTAAAATAATTAAATAATAGAAGAAATTACAGAAAGGTATAATTATGTCTCTTTCGAAGACTAAACTGCTCTTTTTTTTTGTTCAATAGTTGTATTTAAAATTTAAAAAATATCCTTTACACCAACTTGTAAAATACTTTCATTCCAAGAAGTAAAAAACAATCAGGAAAAAAAGCATTCAATAATTCCAACAAACGTCTTTGATTTCGAATATGATACGGTCCAAAACACTATTTCGGAGAATGGTCAAGGTTACAATACGATTTTTAATATTTAATAATTTTAACACATGATTAATAATTAAGAATTTTTGAACTCTAGGAATGAATTAGTTAACATTAAAAATTTCTTTTCAATGTAGGTAGAAAATAATCCTTAAAAAATTAAAATAGTTATAGTAGCGGTTAGAATTTTAATTTTAACCATTTAAACTGTCAATATAAGTATTGAATCAATAGTTTTTACAGGCATTTCTCCTATTTTATAATCATTAAACTCATTTGATTTTCGTCGTTGTTTAACAAAATATGACATTCAAAATGTCTAATAATTATGTGCATAATAACATGAAATATATTTTATGAGCATAAATTACTAATATATTTAATTAAAATTTTAAAAATAGATTATTTTAAAGAGTCGAGATAAAGAGAATTTTTATAACATCGAGGGGTTATACATTTTAAGAATTATTTATACTACCTAAACACTCTGATATCAAATCAAAAAATATACAAAAAATATAGTTAGAAAAATTTCATGTATGCACTAGTATGTAATTTCATGTATCAATTTTTTTTATAAAAAGGAAATTTCATTGGATAGATATTGATTCTTGTTAGAGAATGAAATAAAAAATTTCTAAACAAAATTATAATATATTTATTTAATTATCCTAAAATTAGTGGGTTTTCAATAAGTAATTTTATTTCTTTAATTTTTGTAGAATTGCCTACAAGTATATGGTACTGATACACAATATAAGAATTCCATATTATTATAATTATACATGCACATTAATTTTCACATATAAATTGATTCAATTATAATTATGCTGTTATTTTCATAACTGTAATTATAGTTTTGACCGTTTGAAAAGAAGTTGCATCGCAGTAAAAGCATCTGTTGTTTTTTCTCCGATTCTTTTAACAATAGGAAATATTTTTTCAAATATCTAAATTTTTTATAATTCAAAATTGCAACATATGGTTGAAACACAATTTTTTCTTTAGAATTTATGCATATTTAAAGTTGTTGTATATGGTAATATCTAAATTTCATTTTGTTTCTTAATTCTGACTTTGAATACAATATCTACCCGTACAAGATGTATAAAAATTTAGCTATTTATTTTTCTCTTTTAAGGATAATTTTTATTAGTCTTCCAATATATTTAATTTTTTTAAGATTATTATTTTTAATGGTGTGTAAGCACGATGGTTTTTTAATTAAATCAAACCCAGAACCTCTGAAGGAACCTAATATTTTTTCACATATTTCCCACTACACTTGTAAACATATAATAAAATCCCAAAGAATTTCTGTATATTTTGTTATTAAAATAATTAACAAAATTTATTTTATAAATACTTTTCTATGAAATAAATACACGCATAATTATACAAAAGAATATGCAGTTTCATTTACTATTACTACTATTTAATTTTAATAATGAATTACCTCTTATCTATACTTAAATAATCAAATAATGGACAAAATGTGTCTTCTCGAAGTGATTGAGGTAATATAGTATGTTTTTAAATAGAATAATTTGCTTGAATAAAAGGAGTGTGGGGTAAGATAAATTCTCTTGCAGCTTACGTAAATCTAAATGACAAGACCAAAATATTTCCATTGCGTCTCCTATTAATTAATGTTTCGAAATAAGCAGAACGCCTGATGGGGTTGAACAATGAATCGACTTAATGACAAACTGCCAGAGTCATTTGTCATTTATTGTGAAAGGTGAGAAAGTTATTTGAAAAGTGTGTAAAGGCTGTCAAACGCAATTGCTCGTCACGAAAACGGAAGAGAGCCCTAATTGAATTGCTCCAAAATTGGCTTAAAATTTCCACACAGAGCCATATTCTCGTACGGCACACAGTTTGAATAGTTAAAATTTTCACATTATATTTTATTAAATTTGATATAATATGTGCCTGTGTTCCCGTATAGATTTTTCGTCATTTTATGAACTAAGCCATCCGATATATTTCGTTTTTCTTGAAAATGCTAGAGGGATTCTAGTGAAAATGTTAGAAAAAAATTGAGTTCACTCGTGAATTACTCTTCTTTATTGATGATAATTATATAGATGTATTCTGCATAAGTGATGAAGTATGTACATCTTAAATTCTATGTAAGGAATTATAGTTCATTTACGTAGTTATTTCAAAATAATCTGCATGAAATGGGTGTTTGGAAATTCTACTAAAGAGTCACATATGAATTTTATTCTTATACTATATAAAATACTTTTCTCATTATACTATTTGCAGTTTTGAATAACAAGGAACTAATTTTTGCTAACTAATTTCTTAAGAAAAGAATTTTTTTTCGTTTAATAATTAATTAGAATTTTCAAAAAATATTTTAAATTTTAATGGCATCAAAATATTTGAAAATTTATTATATAGAAAGTTATGTCTGCCTAACAATATATATTTGCAGAAAAATTTGCAAATTATATAGAAAGATAAAGACAAATTTAAAAAATCAGAAGTATTGAGCAAATTAAGTTATTTCAATTTTTCAATATTGGCTTACTGTTCGCCAATAGATTTAAAAAATATCATATATTAAATATTTCATATTGATTTGTAAATAGGTGTAATATCTACACATATACACACATACATATACATGTCGTATCCAGTAGTAAGGCAAATGGAAGAATCAGTCTTTCTTGGTAAATCATATCTTTCTTCAAAGTATAGTTTCCTTTTTAAGGCTTCACTTGCGCGATTTTCGTTTATATCGTGAAACGGTGGTACGCATGGAGTGTGTTGACAGCTCCATGTCCACGCGCCAACTGTCTCTTATCGGTTTGTATACTCATCAAAGGCTTCCAATATGCTTCCGCTTGACCGGACTATCCTAAAAGCTTACGCGAGCGTGGAGTTTTTCACTTGTTTTGTTATTACGAAAGAGTTCCCTTTTAAATTGTTCACAACTCGCTTGATTTTTCCACCACCATCCTTTTTAGACCTGATATGTATGTATGTATAATGATTAAATAAAATATTCACAATATAAATAATAAAATATTGAAATCTAAGGTCCAGAAATTAATCATAAATTTCTATTTTATTAAAAAATTGAGATTTAAAATCTTTTATCTAAAGAGAATGTTACTGAAAACAGTAGCGAAAATATTTTTCTGTGCAATCATCAGTTAATCTATAGAAAGTTAAATTCTAAGTATTTTTTATTGATTTCTTCTAATGTGAGATTTTTTATTTACACTTAATAGATTTTATGGAATCTTCTATGAATTTATTAAATGTGAAATTATCTACAGTTATTATAAAACACGAAAATGTATATTTTAAGATACAGAAAATAATTTTATTTTTACTAAATAGGCGTTAACTGTACAATGCGTACTTTAATGCCCAATAGCTACCTCCATTTACTTAAAAATCTTTTTTGCGATATTTATCTGCATATTAAAGCTATTTTTTGTAGTATTTTTTTCATTTATAAACATAGTTGTAACGAAGATCAACACTAGTATCGGATTATCATTGAAAAGAAATTATGTTTTTTATAAACTTATATGCGATAATTTTTTATTTAAAAAACCTACATAATTTTTTAGTATTGCGTCAGTTTGTAAACCTCTGTTCGTAATTGATAATAAAAACGTAGTTTTATTTTGAAAATTAACATATTTTATTTTTGATAATGTATTTTGAATATATGAATTATTTAAACGTGATTTTAAAACTCGTAAAAATTATTTTTTAGGCGACACGAAAAATTTTAGAAAAAATTTCGAATTTCCTTGCATTTAATTAAATGTTAAATATTGAGATTTAAAATCATCTTCATCTAAAGAGAATGTTACAAGAAACAGTTGCGAAAATATTTGTGTGTGTAGTCATCAGTTAAACCAATGAAGTTTTTTCTAATTTGAGATTTTTTATTTACACTTTATAGATTATAATGGAAACTTCTATGAATTTATTAAACGGGAAATTATCTACATTTGTTATAAAACACCTAAATTTATATTTTTAAGATAGAGAAAATAAATTTATTTTTCCAAATATGGGTTGGCTATACAAAGCGTACTTTATTGCCAAATAACTACTTTCTTTTACTTTAAAAAAATTTGTGCTATTTATCCGAATGTTAAAACAAAGATTTTTTTCTAAAACTATTTTTTTTTTCATTCATAAACATAGTTATAAACAATATCAACTAAAGAAGCGGATTTTCATTGAACAGAAATAGTTTTTTCTGAATTTATGGGCGACATTTTTTTAATATAAAACAAGTACAGATATATTTTTGACTATTGCGTCAGTTTGACAACCACTGTTCATAACTGACAATAAAAACATAGATTTATTTTGAAAATTAACATATTTTATTTTTATTTTTAATTATGTATTTTGAATATATGAATTATTTAAACGTGATTTTGAAACTAGTAAAAATTTTGGTAAACATTTTGAATTTCCTTGATTTTAGTTGAATGTTTTCATCTAGTGTCATATGTTTTGAATTTCGAGTTTGGGATAAGCATGAGGACAACTAACCTTTTAAATAATATGTATGGTACAACGTCAACCATATATTTTAATAGTACTAAATCATAATATATTCAAGCCTATACCAAAACATAGTACCTTATATTGCGATTTTTTGTACTCGCATTGTTCTCCCTTCCCAGGTATTAAACCACACCAGGAATTTATTTTTATCCTTTGAATCTCCCTAGTATTATCCATTTTGTTTTTTATCTATTGTAATGCAGATTTTTTTTTGTTTTTCTGATAGCCACGAAACAAAAGAAGAGTAATTTAGCGTCCAAAAGAGGCATTATCAGGGCTTTGTTTAAGTTTATCCCTTATTTTAGTTTTTTAAAGTTTTTATATACTGTAAAAAAATGTCCATCAAGAAATTGCTGCCATTACTTAGCTAACTATTCAGTGCTTCTTTCTTTATGTATATTTTCTCATTTTAGTAATAAAACACTAAAGTTTTCCACCACGAAACTGGTTTACATTATCGTTAAAATTTCTTAGAAGTTACAGTTTACTAATAATGATGGATGTTGATGGCACAGTTTCTACAAGTTTGCTCTACAAGTTAGTTGAATATTTCACTTGCAGGAATATAAAAAGGTATAATAAAATAAAAATCAATAAGGTTGGTTGGTGGGTTGTTTGCAGTTTTATGGCACTGAATCAAACAGTGACATATTGTGCCAGACGCAAGGTAAAAACTTGTATAGTGTAAAAGATTGTTGATGATAGGAAGTAGAACCAATAGTAAAAACAAGGCCAATTGGACAATACTAGAAATAGGGTTAACATAAAACCCAAACGAGGAATGCAGTGAGATCCAGGAAGAGATAAAAAGAAGCTGCACTTACTGAAAATTCAACAAAGAAATTGAATGAAAACGAAAAAAAAACATGTTCTAAATGAAATATGTGGGTTGTGTTTTAACTCTCTAAACGGTTCCCACGAACAATTCCGCTAAACCGATGATGTCTTCACAGCGGTTGTAACATACAATTTTCGACCTCCAAAAACGCCCCGAAAATGGATGTAATGTACATTTCTGCCAGTGTTTGAGGTAGGAGGGTCAGGTCGATTGTTTAGAAACTGCATACCTCTTCGACTGACATTTATTGAGGGATGCACCCCTACTCCCTGAGGCACAAAGACGATGATAGCTTTTCATGGATTTGGAAATCTCTATTCCGAAGTATTTCGTTTGCGGTAACAGATGTATCTCTAATTACACCACTTAAATAGCTTGGATAACTTTCGTAAAATAATATAAATCTCTTAAAAAATATTTTTATTTGTACTTTTAGAATCCTTTATTTCTTATGCGATAATCTTCGAGACTTGACGATCTTTATGTGTATTAAAAATTAGCAATGTATAATACCTATTTATATATCTATTTATAACTGGAAGTAAAGAGACAATAACGAGGGTCGGTTTCCCGTATTCTATTCTAGTCGACAAAGGGTGAAGTAAAAAATCATAGAACGCTTTAGCCATTGACACAATAAACCTTTAGTGTATTTTTGGAGACCTTTTTTAATCGGTGTGTTCCACTCGGAGGGTTAAAAAGCAAATAAGATTTGGGTGACGAAATTCCTTAAGTATAGTATGTAATAAAAGATTTTGAAAATGAAAGTGTAAAAGCCTATGATAATTATAAATTGGATACTCTACAAGAATTTGCTTCATGGTAACAGCCACTTTGTTTTAAGGATGAAGGTTCAATAAGGAACAAATTACTATTGAAATTAGGTATAAAATAAATTGAATGTACAGAATAATTTTTACTTTACGATTCATCTTCAATTAAGTTCTGCTTATAACACTCCATGGATAAAATGTTTTGTTCTATACGGTGAGAATTAGTTGTGAAATAGGAAATAATTTCACGAAGATAGTTAAGTATTAGTATTTAATTTTTTTAATAAATATTAATATGTATTAGTAATTAACAGGTTAAGCTTCCCATAACCAACCTGCTTCCGTCCAAAAGAACAGATTTTTAGCACAAGACAGTCTACTTCATCTTGTCCAATCCGAGGCAATACATTTACAGTTTCCCTTGCATAAGATTTTAAGTAACTTTCAACAGAGTCCTAATTCGTGGTCTTCGTGGTTTCGCTTTTTAATTCCTATAGTGTTGATAAATTTAAGTTTCTATTTTTTATCCTTGGGTGGTATTTTCAGCTCTAAACAAATCGCCTAACCACCGAATCTTGTGGCCTTTTTGTAATCTTTTTTTCGGTAGATATCAAAGTTCAATATTCAATTTAAAACACATTTTTTACAAACTGCATAAAATATGTTTCTTAAAATCTTGCAGTAAAAAGTCAAAATAATATTTTCCATAGATTTATCTATTGTTAAGAATTCCCACTCAAAATATATCACAGATTTTAGAGCATTAATTTTGGTGCTAAGAAAATGTATCGAAATAAATGTTGTTTTCTAAGGCTATGATATATATTTTTACTAACATGTATTAACTAACACGTATCTTTAATTAAATATGCGATATCAGGAAACAGTATTAGATTTTCAGCAATTTTGAAAGATTATAATTTCGTACAATTGTAAACAAAAGAAAACTTTAATCTTTTTAGCTTTAATCGTTTAAGCTTTAATCGTTTAAACTTTAATCATTTAAACTTTAATAGTTAAAATTTTAATCATTAAAACTTTAATCGTTTCTTATACATAATTTTAATGTTCAATGAAAACATATGTCATATTTTACTAAACAACAGAAACGCACTTTAGCAGAATAAAAATGAAAAAAAAATATTCCATACTACAAAAATCTGCAAAATCGAAATTTTCCTCCAAATAAAATTAGACGGTAAAATAAAATATGAACTGTCTCTGGATTACGTCTCCCAGAAAGTGTTTTCTTTTTACTTTTCGCTCAGAGAAGTTAACTACCATTGCCATGAAAAGAAGGCCTAATCATCCATTATGATTAAGACAACTGGATCGATCTGAGTGTGTCTGCTGTCAAATTAATTTCCTTCGAACAACTGTCAATACATACACATTGGTGTATAATTATCTGTCTTTTATTCTCTTTGAAACAGTCTGATGTTTTGTATTATCATATCTCACATACATACATATGTTTGTATGTGTTTGTCTTTAAAAGTACACACACACACACATATATATATATATATACATATACATACACATACACATATGTATATATAAATATATGTATATATATATATATATATATATATATATATATACATATGTATATGTATACACATATGTATATGTATGTAAAATATATGTATGTATATGTACATGTATGTAATATGTATGTATGTATATATGTATGTATGTATGTATGTATGTATGTATATATATATATATATATTATATATATAATATATATATATGTATATATAAATATATATATATATATATGTGTGTGTGTGTTTGTGTGTGTGTATACGTATATACATATATATATAATATACATATGATATATATATATATGTTATGTAAATTATGTATTTTATGTAAATTATATGTAAATTAAAGTCAATTATGTCATTTTTCAATATTCTTAAAATTTTCCTATGAAAGAGAGAGTACAAAAAGTTTGCTATTGTAGTCCTTCGAAATCAATGAAAGCTTTTATTTTATAACAATGCAATATCTTTACAACTTAGTGGGTTATTTATTTCTCGATTTTTCATCCGAAGATGATATTCCACTTCAAGCGTGAAAGCTTTTCTGACAAAAAGATATTGTAATGGACGAATCATGTAAAATTAATGCGTTTGCCGTGTTACTCTGCAACAGTTGCTTTTTTTTCATCAAATAATTCTTGTGCGTTTGATACAAATGGATATTCTCTTTGATCTTTCTATTCCAAATCACTTCACACTGCATTTAAGCAAAATTTTCTTTCCACAAAAGATTATATAGATTTTAGAGAAATTCACCGTACTTTGGTCCTAATTTACGATTTATTCACTTACTTTTTCTTCCATTCCGCAAAGGAAAAAAAACAATTATTTGGTGCAATAGTAAGATAACGTTATTAGTTAATGAGTACATATAATTATATTCTTATTTTTATAAATATTTTTATATTTTTGATAATTACATTTTTATGTTTTAACTCATAGCTAAAATTCAATGTCGACCTAGGTATAACACATGCGCAAGCATTATGT
>CM063511.1:6898516-6952259 GCA_032207245.1 Pardosa pseudoannulata
CGTTTACCAATATTGTGCTATATGTTATTTTTACTAAATATTTAAACATTTACCTATAGTATGTTTTAGATAATGGAAATAAGAGTCACTGTCAAACATTATGCGTCGTAATCCAGTTGAGATTGCTTCTGAATGTCACTTCTTATATTTTCTGGTGGATACCGTAAGATAAAAGTATCAGACAAGAATTCAGATTTCTACATTACTCTACTATATCCGAGGCTACTTTAAAAGTTAGAACTCAATACATTTTCGATATTCATAATTTTTATTTTCTTGATAAATAGGAAGGATATAAACATTAAATGATATTTTAAAGTAGTTTTACAGTCTTCGTGACCAGAAAAATTATAAGGCAGATTTCATGGTAAAATGGTAGAAACAGTTTCCTAAATACTTTAAGCATTTTTATACTCATTTCCTTAGGGTTATTTAATCTTAAATACCTGAAGGAAATATATTTTATAAATATCGAGAAGTATTGCTTAAACATTGGTATTTGAAATCAGTAAAAAGGTTAAAAAAGGGTTTTTATTCTTTTTCAGTTTTCAATACAAGTTGAAAAAATAAATTATCTTTAATGAACTAAAAAAGAATTAGTTACATTGGGAAATTGAATTAAACAAACTATAGAGAATGGGTCAAAAAGCTTATAATTCAACATTAAAACTTGAAAATATACGCATAAAAATAAATTTCAGTATACATATTAAATTGTGACTTTAATTACATTAAAAATATCGTAAACTTTCAAATATTTTCTAGTTGTAAAATTTCAATAAAACTTAACATATGTAAAAAAAATATGCAATGAACTAGATCTTTAAATGATAAACACTATATTTTTAAACAAGTATAAATTAAATAACAAGTATGAAAAAAGAACACATGAACATCATTATACTAAGAACATTTGAGAAATGTAAAATTAAATAATAATATTAATTTTGAAACATATTTGGTGTTTAAATAAACTTTAGTGCTTGATTGTTTAGTATTGTGTATGAGTTATAATTATGTGTGAAAGTTAACAATTCTCAAGAATGCTTTGTTTTATTACCTCTTTTAAATTAATAGAAAGAATTTTACATGCATAAAGTATGAATACGTGGTTATTTATTTTAAAATATTCTAGAAAAATTCTCTTTTGTTCACTTTCACTAATTCCTTTAAATTTTAACTATTTATCTAAAACTAAAGTAATTGGAAGAATGCAAAATAATATATTTTTGCAATTCTTTTTTTTGTGCTGTCGCGAGGAATTTTCGACTTAGGAATCCCACAAGAAATGTTTGATCTCAACTCAGGAATTTCGGTAAACTGTGAATTCCTTACTCGTATAAAATCAAGGATTTTTGCTCACATTTTTCCGGAGTAAGCAAGCAGTAGAAAAACAAGTTTTTGCATATTAAATAAAATTTGCCTCCAACAGAACACTTTTCTTTTCTTTCCTAGCTAACGTTGAATCAAAATATATCTTTACGTTGACACAAAATAAAAACTGCAAACTCTGCATTCTAGAAAAAGAACCCACGGATTTTCCTAGACACTTATTTATCTTTCTCATCATTTACCGTATAATGCAACTACAGAATTGTAGGACTTACACAAACAAAAATGTAGCGAATACATATGGAAATAAAATATACTATTTATATAAATATTTATGATATATTTTAATAAAATAAAATAAAAAAAAAAATAATAAAAAAAAAAAAATAAATAAAAATATATATATATTATATATATATATATATATATATAATATATATATATAAATAAAATACAACGTGCACAACTGTACTAAGTAATATACTATTTATATAAATATTAATATAAACTGTAGATATAAATAAAATACATCATGCACAATATACAAATAATTACAAAGTCATTAACCCAATATATCGTCTTTAATTATAAAATTGATCTATATTAAAATATTCAAATATAAATACAATACAAGGAATATGCTAAAAAATACTATTTAAAAATTAAATATTAATATAAACTGTAGTGAAAAAAAAACATCCAATGTCAAAAAACTGTACTTCTTTACATAAATATATATATCCTGTAGTATAAATACGTCCTTTCATGCCAATCTATAATAAACTTTACATAAATAAACCAAAACTGTAAGTTTAATAAATCATATACACCATTTAGTAAAAAATATTAATTAAAAATGTAACAAAATATAAAACCTCAAACATCCACTCACACTAATATACTATTTATATAAATATTAATATAAACTGTAGATATAAATAAAATACATCGTGCGTAACTGTACTAAGTTGATTTTAAACAGTCTATAAATATTTCTTTTATAAATAGAATAATTATATACAAATATATATAATAGGCTGCAAACGATCTAGATGACCGACGGAATGAATATATAAAAATATTTTACCTGCAGCATTTTCTTTGGAAAAAGGGGGTTTAACCGAAAAAAACATTTAGTAAGAAAAACTACTGTTCTCAGGTCTGGAAATAATCTTTTTCATAAACCTGTATTGGTTTTTAATGCATACATTTTCACAAACATTGCTATTTAAAAAGAAATTTATCTGGAATTTATTAAGATTTAAAAAATTACATTTTCAGAAATATTCCACACAGTTTTATAATAAAGAGTAAATTGTAAGTTACACTGTGTAATTTTAAATAATTTTTTAAATGAATCTCCTATTCCAATACTGTTTTTATATTCTGACATATCATCATTCGTTGTAATAAGTGATAGCTTATCATTAATGAGGACAAATTGTAATAATAAAAGATTTTTTTAATTTCATGTTTCTTTTAGGATGTGCAGTTGTTAATAACTTATATTTTTAAAAATATTCAGCAATATTTATGTGCAAAAATGACTCGGATACTGATGGTTCAAGCAAATATATTAACCGTTTGAGTGCTGAAGAGTTTTCTTATATCTAATAGTGCGGAGGGAAATGCGTAGTAATTTGAAGAACAATAGAAATGGTTATACTTAACACTAATTATTATGTAACAAGTTATTTTTACCGACAAATATATTCTTTATTCTCACTTATTACAAGAATGTTTGGCTGCACAAATTCCATGAATTACTTTTTATCATATATCGCAAATGAAGTTGGATCGTCTAATTCCATTACCATTTTTTTACTGCATATATCACACTGTCGCAAGTTTCGCCCGGGCCATTTTTCTAAAGAAAACTTTGTACTTATTGGTAACATTCCTGTGGCATTTTTGCTTGCTAACCATTCCCCCTCTATAGCACCGAACGATGGTTAGGGTGCTGGTCTTCGGAACAGGAGTTCGTGGGTTCGAATCCCATTACGTTCGTAGCCCCTCGGAATCGGCTTTAAGCAGTTGGTCCCGGTATCATTTGACCTCGTGTTGCAAAATGTAGACCGTAGGACTTCAAAAGAAAACCAAACCAACCCAAACCTCCTCTATAGCGTCAATAGTGATCAGTATAACACTTGTTAAGAAAGTGAAAACAGTTTCTAATTACTATACAACAACGAAAATTTTTTTTTCTTACTACAAATAAATAAATAATAAATAAATAAAACTCGCTCATTTTGTCAACCTTACCACAATCCACGGCTCTGCTGCATTACTACTTACTGTATTTTATTTTATTTCTTATATTATTAAAAATCACAATTGAGTAAAATGAATACAAACTGCGATAGATATGAATTCAACATAGATGCGAAAATGATACTAACCAACAGAAGCGTCTCCGCATTTTCGGTACTAAACAATTTTTGGCACATAAGAAGTGAAGCACAATAACGCTTCGCCGCACTCAAACGGTTAAGCCATTTTTTAAAGAATTTGTTACTTTTCATGCAAAACACCTAAACATATTGTAATGAAAAAATTTAAGTTACACTGTATTACTTTATATTCTAAACCAAATAAATATTACTTCAAAGTAGTTCATTTCTTTGATATATTACCACTTATGTATTTTATGACAGCTAATAAGGACGAAACAAATAATAAAAAAAATTTTAATTTCAAATTCTTTTTAACAATTTGCATTCTATAAACTTAGATCTTTTGAGGATATTCATCAATATTCAGTCAGCAGAAATGAGTCGAACATTGAAGATTTACGCAATTACTAAAAGTATTTTAATCTATAATTCTTAGTTTTGTTTATATCTAATAATTGTATTAGAACTTAAGGCACATTATTCATTGTAATAATAAAAAGCTTTTTTATACATTTGCAGGCTTTAAAAAACAAGTGTTTTTGCAACAGGGTAGCTTTAGGAATAAAATTTATACCAAGCGAATAACTTCCGTTGAATAATTTCTTTAACGTGACGCATCCCAAGTAAAACAGAAAGTGCAGCGGGTCTTCAACGTGACTGATGATGATAGAGGAGTCGAGAGATGGTGCCCAGATTTCTTTTTTATCGTATTCCCCTTAATTTGCGGAAAGAAAGAATGTTACCGTGATTGATTAATGGAAATTAAATACTTTCTATGCACCCAATTAATTTTATCGCAACTCCTAACATTAGCGGTCGGGAATTTAAAAAAAACACATACACAGTACACACTAAGGTAAATTCTCTGCTAATTGAAAAAATCCTTTTAATTCTGTGGCTATTCTATCGGGACTTATTGTTTATTTTTTACTTCTCAAAAGAGGAAACGAAATTATTTTTGCATTTTTACAAAACTAAATTCTTTTGAATTTTTTTGTTAAATATCTAGAGAAACTTGAAATATTTTGTAGATAAAATTAGAATATTTTTCCCTTTTAAAACTTAGAGGGCAGACGAAATAAAGCATTTTAATTAAATATTTAAAAAATATCATATGTTATATAAAATAAGTAAATTAAGCACATTAAATCTTTTATTAAATATAAAAAGTGTTTTCTAAAATTATTTTCTTATTCTTTTAATTGCTCCTTGGTATCCAGTATTATGATTCAGCAGTGTTAATTCAGTATCAAACAATCAAAATGCTTTCTTGTTCTATAGTAGAGAGAAACGCGATGACAATTATGACTGAAAATAGGATTGCAATCATTGAAGTATTGAGAAACTCTTATTTAATGATAAATTCATCTCATTTATTGGAAAATTCATACGCTAGAAAAATTAGCTACCATTCGATTTCTATGAGAGTTCTGGTTCAAAATGAGAATAATCTAAAACAAATGTCGCTGAACGTATTTCCTTATCACTAATAGGTAAGGTGTCAACATAACAAACAAAAAATATCTGAAAAATAAGTCAAGATGCTTTAAAATTCATTAAAAGTTTAGAACAAGTCATTATCTATTTATTGTTGAAGGAAAATGTTAATTTTTTTTATAAATATTATGACTTAAAAGATATGGTAAAATCATTGTGTGTGTGTGTGTGTGTGTGTGTGTGTGTGTGTGTGTGTGTGTGTGTGTGTGTGTGTGTGTGTGTGTGTGTGTGTGTGTGTGTGTGTGTGTGTGTGTGTGTGTGTGTGTGTGTGTGTGTGTGTGTGTGTGTGTGTGTGTGTGTGTGTGTGTGTGTGTGTGTGTGTGTGTGTGTGTTGTGTGTGTGTGTGTGTGTGTGTGTGTGTGTGTGTGTGTGTGTGTGTGTGTGTGTGTGTGTGTGTGTGGTGTGTGTGTGTGTGTGTGTGTGTGTGTGTGTGTGTGTGTGTGTGTGTGTGTGTGGTGTGTGTGTGTGTGTGTGTGTGTTGTGTGTGTGTGTGTGTGTGTGTGTGTGTGTGTGTGTGTGTGTGTGTGTGTGTGTGTGTGGTGTGTGTGTGTGTGTGTGTGTGTGTTGTGTGTGTGCGTGTGTGTGTGTGTGTGTGTGGATATATATATGTATATATAGATATAATATATGTATATATAGATATATGTATATATAGATATGTATGTGTATGTATATATAGATATGTATGTGTGTGTATATATAGATATGTATATATATGTGTATACATAGATATATATGTGTGTATACATAGATATATATGTGTATATATAGATATATATATGTGTATATAGATATATATGTATATATAGATATATATGTGTATATATAGATATATATATATGTATATATAGATATATATATATATATATACATACATATATATATATACATAACCACCTATTATTAAGCAACTTTAAATTACAATTAATAAGGCTTAAAATAACATTTAACTACATTTCTAATTATACTAGCGATCTTTGGTAGGTCGATCGGCAAAGACCTTGATTTCATAACGGGAAGGTTGTGATCTCAGAGCTCGGTCAAATATCTACCGTCTTCACTCCGGCAGGGTCACGGCGAAAAAAAGTTCGTAATGGCAATGTTCTCACCTTCTAACAATACCTCAGGAAGTGGCAGAAATTACTAGGACCGAGAAGGGGTAGTGTTACTCTCTTCATTAAGCTATACGGGCTCTCCAGATGGAGCTAAATGTGTAACACCATTGCAGAAGATATTATAGAACTAATTTGATCCAGATGATAAGTGCCAATTTATTTTTGTATTTTAAAGAGTTCTAAATAGAATGTTAAATAAAAAAATAAATAAATAAATGTAGGTGACAGGTTGAATATTTGAATTGGTAACGCGAATACACGATCATCCATGTGGAATTATTTTTAAAGAGAAACTTTGAAAGTTCGAAGCTTAAATGTTTGTTTTTAAATATTTATTTGTTGTATATTGCATAGATTCTTAGTATAAAATAAAACTTCCCACTTTCTGTATTTTTAAGTACAGCGCTTCTTTAAATACGATGTTATGTTGAATAAAATCTGTCACTTTTTCCATGCATAATGTATGCATACCGAACATATTCTCGGCCCTCTTCAAGTCTATCACTTTTTTTGTCTCATTTGCATATAAGTAATAAATAACATCCTGCTAGTTTTTATTTTCTAGGCTGCGTTTCCAGTTACGAAGATATAAACTTTTCATGTCTTGTACAACTAGTTTTGTTTGTTTACTTTTTTTCCCCCATGCCATCTCAAGCTAAATATTTCTTTATAAATATTTCAAGATTGCGCTGTTAAAAGCGTATTCATGCATATACCTAACTTAGAATCTGTTCTTAAAATTTCAACTTAAATAAAAAGAGTGATTCATAAAGAATGATAAACAGTTTGTATACATTTTAAAATGTGAATAACTTTCTAGTTTTTATTTTTCATTGTTTTTTAACATGGGGTTTTAGCATTATTATTTAAATACATGGAATGTTCCTGCAAATGTAATAAATTATCACAGACATGTATTAATTATTTTTAAAGAAATATGCGGGTTTATTTTCTTAATTTCACAGATTGAGAATAAGATTGTCTAAAGCATAATTAGTTATCTATTCAATACTAAAGATAAGAAATAACAATAAACTATTACAGGCCATACATAAAGTAATAATAGGTAAAAGATCAAGATAATAAACAAAAATTTGTATTTCTATATGTAATAGTCTAAGTTATAAAATTACAAATGCGCATTTTAAACAGAACATTTTAAAATAATAATAAATATAAGTGTTTAACGTCTACATATAATAAATTATACTCAATAAATATTAATTATCAGAGAGAATTCTGAATCTTTTTACAAAATCACTGATAGAGAATAATTTTATTATAATTAATAAAGCTAATTATTTGTTAATAACAATAAATTTATATCTGGAGCAAACTAAAGCTAGTTATTTTTACATCATTTATGTTAATACAGTGAACTGCGCTTAATGGGATCGCGGTTAATGTTATCAATCGCTTATTGTTATCGAAGTCACTTAGTCCCGATTTTCTCTGTTCATTTGTATGTTAAAATGATCGCTTTATGGGATCGTTACATCGGTTAGTGTTATCAGTTTTCGATTTTCATTTTAACTGGCAAAAAAATATTCACAATGGATTCAGATGGAAACTATTCTTTAATTTCATTTCGATGTTGTTCGAATTTTCGAGAATTCTCCTTCTTCCACCTAGAGAAATGGGTAATGAACAAAGGAATGGGGTATTAACCCTCTGAGTGGAAAGCGTTCTCCTCTGGCCAAAGCCTTCTGTGATTTATTTCCTTCACCCTTTGTCTACTAGAACGGAATACTTGAAATCCACCCTCATTATTGTCCCTTTAGTATCGGTTATAACTATATATATAAATAGATATTATAGATTGTTAATTTTTAAAACACATAAAGATCGTCCAGTCTCGAAGATCATCCCATAAGAAATAATTGATTCTAAAAGTACAAATAAAAATATTCTTTGAGAGACTTAGTTATATATATATATATATATATATATATATATATATATATATATATATATATATATATATATATATATATATATATATATATATATATATATATATATATTACGAAACACACCTAAGATATTTCAGTGGTGCAGTTAGAGATACACCTGTTACCACAAATGAACTTCGAATTAGAGATTTATAAATCCATGAAAAGCTGTCAGCGCTTTTGGGCCTGAAGTGGTAGGGCTGCATCCCTCAATAAATTAATCAAAGAGGGGTGCAGTTCTTAAACAATCGACTTGAACCTCCTACCGCAAAACTCCATGTGGCAAAACACTGGCAGAAAAGTATATTACATCTATTTTCAGGGCGTTTTTAGAGATCGAAAATTGTAAATGTCAACCGCTTTGAAGATATTATTGGTTTGGCGGAATTGTACGTGCAAACCGCTTAGAGGGTTAATTACCCGTCCCTGGAATTTTTCAGAAATACGCACCTCCTGCTGGTTGTCAGTGGTTATCAGATAAGCAGAAGGCAACACATTATTATCGGAACTGAGAAGGAGCTTATTCACGTTTTATGCCTTGTTCGCCTACATGCAGCTTGTCGACATGGAAACCAGAAAGCGAAATGATTTAACATTAAAGCAAAAAATCGAAATTTTAAATCGTTATGACAAGTTGATTAGGATTACGAAAAATTTATCAATGAGTTTCTTAGAAAAAATCACAGTCAACAACGCATCCATTTTTTTTAATTATGAATATAATTCTTATGTTTTAAAAAATGATATACAGTACATAAATAGTTCGTATTCGTAATTTAGTTCTTGTGAATTAAGGGGGGGTGGGGTAAATTTATCTAATTATGCATATCGTTTATTGTTATCAATCGGTTACTGTTATCGAAATCACGGTGTCCCAAACAGATCACATTAAACCTTAATTCGACAAGATGTTTTTTCATATATTTTTTAATTTTATTTCCTGTTATTTTCCCATGTCTGTATAGACATTAGGATGTCTGTAAATGAAACAAAAATTTATATATAATTTTCCATTTTTGAGATAATTAAACGTCCGCTGTGGCGAACACTGACAATTATGTTATGGAGTAGTTATAAATATACATGTCCGGTGTAGCAGAATTTAGCCAAATTAAGGGTTAAGAAAAGCCCACTGTAATTTAGAAAATAAACATAAAATTAAAGATTAAAAAATGACAATTTTAAAAGGTTGCTGAAAATAAATTTTACAATACAATATAGTTTAATTTCTCAGGGTTTTTTTTTTTTTGTTACTATGCTAAAGTGTATTTTAAAGGTGTTAAAATAAAATCTACTCAGAAAATAATTATAATTTTACTATTAAATGGAACTTTATTTGCTGTCCTATTTATAGGACAGCGTTCCAATATGGGTTAAAAGCAAAAAATTGTAACATAATAATCTTATTATTTCTCATCCTAGAATCATGAAAGTGTATCTAGAGAAAATACGACATCATTGTATAAGTTATTTAATTTTATGTAAAAAAAAACACTTTAAATTTCGTATTTGTGAAACTCATATATTTTTGTCACAAAATTAGAAGTCGATAAGCAGTCAAAGATAACATTTGAGTTGTTAAGTATGAAAATCAAATGTTAAATGAAATAAGTAAACATAAATGTAGATGCTAGTTGAATATTTGAATTTAAAATTTGACTACAGGATCATTCATGTGAGATTATTTTTAAGTAGAAACAATAAAAGCTTGAAATTTAAATGTTTGTTTTTAACGATTTATATGCTGCAAAGGACAAAGAATCTTAGTATGAAATAAGACTCTCAATTTTAGTATTTTAAATACAACGCCATTTAAATACAATCTAATGTTGAATAAAACCTCTGACTCTTTCATGCATAATGTAAGCATACGGAATATATTCTCAAACTTCTTCAAGTCTATCAATTTTTTATGTGTCATTTGCATATAATTAATGAATAATCCTGATAGTTTTTATTTTGTGGGCTGCGTATATATCAGCTTTCCATGTCGTTCATAGTTATTTTTGTTTATTAGCTGGTATCTCAGTTTAAACATTTCTTTACAAAAGTTTGAAGGTTACGCTTTTAAAAAATGTATTCATGCTTACACCTAACTGAGATTCTCTTCTTGAACTGCAGCTTAAATAAAAAATGTATAGTTCATAAATAAAGTTATAATTATGTAAATTAAGAAGAAATAGATCATAATTTCGTAGTTTTGTATAGATGACTCATTTTAAATTAATGCTTATTTTTATTAACCTGTAAATTCTTGTACATTTCAAAATTATTATTTTAAATAAGTGGAATTTAGCCTATTATTTAATACATAATAAGCAAAATATAAATATTTAAAATAACATATGATAAAGATATTAGACAAAAACTTTATATTTTCATTTATAATATATGTAAGTCATAAAAAGAAAAAAACCTAATATTCAATGTCAGTAGCCTGTACAGAAAAGATAAAAATTATTTTAAATTGATGGAATTTCACATTTACTCGAAGCAAATTATTTTTAACAAGTTGATGGGCACTTACGTCTACAGCCGTCAAAGCGAAGTTCACTATGTGGCATGACGGCAATAGCCGCCTAAAACGAAACGGTCGTTTTTAGACACTGCGACTATAGCGACACAAATGTGCATTTACCGGAGTACAAGTAGAAGCCTAGTGTCATGTTTTGGAAACACTATTTTAGGTTGAATTTCGTTTTCCACCCGTTACACGACTTGCAGCTTCAGTATGCACGGTATTTGTAAAACGAATAGCTCGATTGTGTTTTCTCTTAAATTTATAGTTGTTATTGATTTCGTTTAAAACTCCCGAAAATCTTTTGTTGTACACAAAATATTGCTTATTTGAGTCATTAAACTTGTCAGGTACGTTTTTAAATTTTGGCTGTTACAACCGCCATTGTTCCATTACTTAGTCTCTAGAGTCCGCTGGCGCCATGACGGTTATAATAGCCGAAACCTAACGAAAGGTCCTGAATTAATTAAAATTAAGTTTATTTAAGCAGAAAGAGTAAAACTATATATCTAACATTTTAAAAACTACAAAAAATGTATAGTGTTAATTCTCGAACATCACTTACTCCTACTGTCCGTATATTAAATATTTTAATGAGAACTTAATTTAAGAACTTTTTATTAAGAAATAAAATCTTTTACAACATTAATTAATAACAATATTTCTCTCTAAAAGAAAATAGATAAAAACAAAAAATCCTACATCACGAGTTAACTGTAACCCCCAAAATATTATTAGATTCTTACTCCTATGTGTTAACAATTTAGCATGTTTTTTTTTATTCTCGTTAATATGTTTCAATAAAAAATATATATATTTCTTTATATATCGAAAAGGATTACATTTACACCGAGTGCTAAAAATGATGCACAACACCACAGTGTTTTCCATTAACATGCAGATAAATCTGCAACGTGCATTCAAACTAGACGAAAGTGTTAAATAACATATTACAAATCCTTAAATATCCGTATTTAGGTCGATTTTCAGTAACCTTAAAATGCATCTTCTCAGAGCAGGTTTAGACAATATATAACAGTTAAAATTTAAAGAAAAAGTACTTCAAAAATTTAAAGAAAAAAAACTTAATAAATTTAATTTATTTTTCATCCTCGAAAAATCAAAGCCTTTCTAGAAAAAAAAATTGAATCTGTAGGATGTAATTTTTGCAGTTGGAAACTAAAATAAATAAGTAAATAAAACGTTAATAAAAGATACGATTTCACTTTGAAGTTCAATTCACTATAATTTGAATGCATATTTTACTCATAAATTTACAATTAATTACCACAATTTATTAATTTACATATCATGCAGATTAAAGTAATTTTCAATTATATGTGTATTCAACAAGACTCAAATTCCTCTAAATGTGTAATTCTTACTCGGTGTCCTTGCCCGATTAGTTTAAGCATTGGACTCTCAGCGATAAACCTTCCCCTTCTGTTTCTCACAATTACATTGTATAAATACATCACGTAATGGCAAAATCCATAAAAAATAGGTCCCCTCTGTAGGATTACTTTGAACATTTACTTGTCTTTACCCTCCTAAACCCCTGCATGCAGTTAAGAGGATGGTTGGGCTTCGAGCCCGGTATTTGTGCACCCAGCTTTCACTGGATATTGCGGTGTCTGCCTGTCTAATATCTCACAACCTTCTATTTAACCAAATGCACGTGTTATGTATAATTTTAATTATTCTTCGTATATTCCTACGTCGAAAATTACATAAACACCTATAGAAATCTTCTTGTTTGAGGAGAAAAATTGTACGTATATTTCCCTCTAAGTGAAAAAGTTCACAGTATGCTATGTCTGGAGAAAAGTAGTAGGTTACGATAATCGCTGGTCAAAAAAATAAATTGAACCCTTTTTATGCTGACGGTAGTTATAAGTATCGCTTCAATGGAACACCTATATGTTCCTAATAAAGCCGTTGTTTTTGACGGTACTCACAAGGACATGAACGATGCAGTTCCTAGAGCAGAAAAGAAAGGATAGAACGCATCAGGAATCCCTTTTATTATCTTAGTAGGGATTTTATAATTGGCGTGCTGCATTCGAAGCTCATTATGTGGTAGAGTTGATACACGTGTTGTTCAGTTGAGAAAGATTTAGTGGTTTATTACCAGTTATTTGGTACCATATAGACTTCTACACTTTCATTTGTTTGTCATTTCATTTGTAAGCATTTCATTTGTTTTATTCATAATTTAATGTTTTATTTTTTATCATGGAATCAAAAATATATGTTGGTACTAGAATGTACCAGCTGAAAAGTTAAATACTAAAATACAGTAAAGATTAATTTTCTTTTCTCTATGATTATTCTCCATTAAAACTTATCTAATGATGCAAACAGTCAGTAAGAAAGTGGATGGTGAATTAATTCAGGATATAAAGGGTTAAATAGATGTGCAAAGAGATCTTCGTGAAAGTAATTATCTATACCACAGTGGCAACAAAGATTTATTTAGTAAGGGTTTTACCAATCTTTTAACACTTCTTTTTAAAAAAGATAGATATAATATCTTTTCTTTTTTACTGATCTTGATACATTCGTCATCGAGAAAACACATGATAGTTTTTACCCCTTTATTCTGATCAAAAAGAGAAGTAAAAATATCAACATTATTTAAAAAGTGAAACAATATACTCACAAGAAGTTTTTTTCTTACAGTTTAAAGCGAAAGTTGTGTAGACTCCTCAGACATTACTCATTGGACCATGGGAGTAAAACCCTTCGATCTAGAAGGGCAGAAGATCTAGCTATTTTAAAGACGATAATGCAGAGAATAGGCAATTGCTACTATACATATAAATAATTGAATCTTTAGGGAGGTCTCCAAAATCATGCATAACCCGTGTTGTTAAGAGGATGATTGTAAGAACTCAGGGTTGGTTCCCTATGTTATAGCGTAAGCGGGACAGCGATCAGTTAATATTTAAGAGAGATTTAAAGGGTCTTTCAAACCAAACGTCATTAGGAACCAAAACAGGCTACCTAACATTTATGGGCTTTTACCAACATCCCTCTTTTTTTTGGGGGGGAGGACATTGCGGAAAATCGAATCCGCAGACTTACCACTGGGAGTTTTAGCAACCGGACACCGTAGACCGTCAAAGGATTATACAGTTAAAGGTAATTGAATCTTATTCATACGAATGATAAATAACAATATCTCTATTTTGGCATAGACGAGTACGTTAGAAAATAAAATAATATAAATAAAGAAAAAATAAATAAAATAAAATAATTTAATTATATTTCGGGGATATTTACCTATATGCGTATAATGGATTTCTTATGTTCTAATCATTCAGCCAACAGAGGCCGGGGTAGGATTTTATCTTTAAAGATACATGAAGAGAAATTAA
Source organism: Pardosa pseudoannulata (assembly GCA_032207245.1). Taxonomy (NCBI): domain Eukaryota; kingdom Metazoa; phylum Arthropoda; class Arachnida; order Araneae; family Lycosidae; genus Pardosa; species Pardosa pseudoannulata. Next base: position 6,912,704 of record CM063511.1, read on the forward strand.
CAAACATGAACACAAACATTGTATTTAGAATTAAAAGCAAAAGAACAGTAGGCAAGTTACTCTTATCTCATGCGAACTCTCTAAACTACGTTTGAATGCCACGAATTTAATTTATTCTTCAAAACCAAGTATTTTTAATTCGAATTTAGTAAATGTGGGTACTCAACAAATGCTTTTATCTTTAGGCATCACTGAAATGTATAATATTTTTTGTTGTTTGTTGAATAATTTTAGACACTGGACTAATAATTAAGACACGTTAAACTCGAAAATTTTACCGATAATGAGCTAAGTTAATTATATAGATAATAAAGTATGTAATGGTTAAAAAAATTATTTATGCAATTCTTCAATTGTTTAGTGGAAGAAATAGATTCGTTTTGATGTTCTTGTTACCAATAAGTGTTGCTTATTAAATATAAATTATTTTGCAAAAGAAACAATTTCAGAATTTCCGTTTGAGGAAGATGCATATGTCTTCGTTAAATTTGAAATATGAAACCAGAATACTGTCAAGCTGTTGTAGATTTTTTTACGTGCACCCATTATTATGCAGTGTATTATTTTTCATTTTGTTTTGCTGTTTTGAAGATACCGTTTAGTTTCTATTTTTCTAATTAAGTTATTTTTTATGAAGAAATACAAATAAGGTCTTGTTATTTTAATCAACCATAAAAATAGTATTGATTCTGCTGCTTTATGATTTCTTGACATATTATTCATTAAAAATAACATTATTTTCAAGGACTAACTATTATATTGATGTTTTTATTATTTACAGCCATATTTTAATATCTATGCTCATTTAGTTTTAAACGCAAGTTAAACAAAAATATACCCTTAATAAATAAACACCTTGGAAGAGAAAAAAAATGAACGTTTAGAGTTACTGGAAAATTTCTATGAAATAAGGCAAAAAAAGACTCATTACAAAAAAAAAATTTACGCTAACTTTCCTTGTAATACTGTAATTAATTTCTAAAAACAGATATAAGGAAAAATAAATAAAAAAAAAGAAATCTTCTTCACTCAGTTCGCTCTGAAACCCAAATGTTTCTTTGCTTTCTTAACTGTTCTTGTCAACTAATAATTCTTGACTACGAGAAAAACCAATTTATTGTTTTTATTTCTTTCCCATAAAAAACAACTTAAAATGTTTGTTTACTACTTTATAGAAATTAAAATAATAAGGGTCAATTATTAAATAAAAAGTTTTCAAAACAAAAATTACAAAAATATTTTTGTACTTTCACCCACGACCACGCGCTTATCGGAACTTTTAAGTACAATCTACCATGCAACACAAAATCCCGGTTAAAAATAGAAATTTGTGCATGAATTACTGCTTGCACAAGCTATGATGTCAGACAGGGTTAAAAAAAGGAGTAGAGTTATATCTTTAAACTTCTTACTAAGATATGGGCAAAATTTTGGATTAACCCGTTCGTTCCCATAATAGCCTATGATAGCCGAGACCTCTGGTTCCCCGAATAGCCGAAGCCACCTGAGAAAATTTCTCTCCCCCTTGAGGCTTGACTTCTAATAGCCGCGAGTAATACTGATAGCGGTGAGCAGAGGACTCATTGTAAACATCGATGTTAGCAGGTGTTTTCCGAGGTTTTTACAACGCATTAAATAACACTACTACTTGCTGGATAACATGAAACATTTCATTGTTATTCTATACCATTTTGAACTTGTTTACTTAGATTAGCAGAGTGACAAAAAAGACTTGAAGAAGAAAAGCATGAAAACTTTGGGTTATTGGTCTGAGAACTGAAGAACAATTGAAATTCTAGTGTGTGGGGCTTAAAAAGTTAAAAGCAGAATTTGTCGTAAAATGTGCACACACTCAAATGTTAACGTGGTGCAATATAATGATATTGTATTATTGACTATGAGAAAAAACTCCGAAATCAAATCACTAAGAAATTTCAACAGTTTCAAGCACTTCCTTTTTTATACAGAAAGTTTAAAATTCATCGATTGCGATTAATGTTTCTTACTGTTAAATATTATTTTTTTAAGATAAATTATGCTAAACAGAAATATACAAAATATCAAAATTGTAATCTTCCTTGATTATTTTTTAAACTTACGAACTAAAAAACACTGTTAGTGCTTTTGAACACATTTTGAATCAAGCAGCCGCATTCCTAAATAATCGGATTTAAAGGATAAATGGATCATGAATAAATATTGGATTAACGCATTGGCTTATCGGGAAGGAAATGCTGCAGGAGATTCGTTTTGACAATTGAATACGGCTTATCTACTCTGCTCAGATTCCTAAACTAATTAAGACCTTCAAATATATTTAAATGCATAAAGTAAAAATATTTCTTGGTAAAAGAAAAGATTTTCACGGTAATTCAATAGAGAATTTTTTTTTTAGTACCGAACATTAAAACGTACCCCGCAGTTAAGACTATTAACTATTCTGGTTTTGTTATAACATTTTAAATCTATTTAATTGTGACAAATCTTCTTAAAATGAATATCATAATTTATTTGTTTATTTCATTTGATAGAAGATTAAAGAGAATCAAGTTTTAATAACATTTAAGAAGTTTTTGTAAAATTATTCGTATAATGAAACACATTTTTGATATTAAACATTTTTTTCCTTATATATTAATTTAAGGAGTATATATGTGTAGACTTTATATTAGAGTATAACACTGATATACCACCTTTAAATATTTTTAAAAAATTATATTGCAGTAGCTATGTTTCTTGAAATTTGAAAGTTGTTGTAAAGTACTAATAACACACACACAAGTGTTCGTTTTTCCAAGGGAAAAACACAGTAAAATATACTCCACAAAATGAAAAGTAAATGCCTTATATTTTAACTAAGATATTTATTACATACACTATTTATTTATAGATACTTTCTTGATTCATATATGACATTCATTACTTCGATATTCGTCAATATACTAATTCATTACAATCTTCTTTTTTCTTGTTGTTGTTTAAATGTTGTTTCTTAATCAAACTATTGAAGTAATTATCTGAGACCCATGAAACAATCATGAATATGTTCAATTGGTCAACTCCAGGCATTCTAAGGGAAGTAGAGTATCTCCGGGCAGGGCTGTATGCATGATCAACCTCGGTCATCCATACAGCCGTTGTAACTTGCTTCATTCCGGTTGTAGGCTGGGACATCGGGAAATATCTCCATTTTTCCTTGCTTGCTAAAGGGCTCTGGATGCCTCAACCAACTCTTCACTCTCGACCTCGACTCCTTTTCCAAATATTTTAACAACTTTACACTCGGTTCAACGCTTTTTTTTCTCTTTTCCAATCATTCTTTGCTAGAATATTCACACATCTGGATACCCTTAGGGTGTGCAGGGATAACATTAACCCCCTAATGTGGACGTTCGAGTTAACTCGAGTGCGCTAAACTGGCCAAACTGTGCACACTCGAGATAATTCGAGCGACGTTGTACTTTATACTGCTATAGTTTTTCACTCTCGAATGCAATAGAGAAATGAAAATAACAATATGAAAGAAAAAAACCGTTTTATTGATATTTATCATTTACATGGGATTTTTTTGGTCGGCCTTTTTCAAAACAACTGTGCATTAAGGGGTTAAAATGCCTCTTTGTTGAAAATTGACATTATTTCCTAGCCCCATATCTCACAGCTGCATCCCTGCCTGGGCTTAACCGCTACAATTCTGCAACTCCATTCGCTATAACTCATCCGCAGGGGTCCCCCATTAAAACTCTGAATCCACAGCTGCGTCTATATTCTTCTTAGAAATAGAGTCGACAGCTGTGTGTGAACGTGCTGTCCACCGTAGAAAAGTACATCAGGACAAAAGCTTTTCTAAATGTTTTTATATAATAAAGTATAAAAATGTATGCTATAAACTAATTTTTTCTCTCTCTAGTACCTTCTCTCTAATCTCTCTCTACTATCTCCTTCTCTACTCTCTCTCTCTCTCTCTCTCTATATATATATATATATATATATATATATATATATATATATATATATATATATATATATATAGAGAGAGAGAGAGAGAGAGAGAGAGAGAGATATATAGATATATAGATATATATATAGATATATAGATATATAGATATATAGATATATAGATAGATATATATATATATAGATATATATATATATAGATATATATAGATATAGATATAGATATAGATATATATATATATATATATATATATATATATATATATATATATATATATATAGATATATATATATAGATATATATAGATATAGGTATATATATATAGATATATAGATATATAGATATAGATATATATAGATATAGATATAGATATAGATATAGATATAGATATAGATATATATATATATATATATATATATATATAGATATATATATAGATATAGATAGATATATATATTTATAGATATATATATATATATATATATATATATATATATAGATAGATATATATATATATATAGATAGATATAGATATATATATATATAGATAGATATAGATATAGATATATAGATATATAGATATATACACATATATATATATAGATAGATATAGATATATATATATATAGATAGATATAGATATATATATATATATAGATAGATATAGATATATATATATATAGATAGATATAGATATATATATACATATAGATAGATATAGATATATATATACATATAGATAGATATATATATTATATATAGATAGAGATATAGATATATATATAGATAGATATAGATATATATATATATAGATAGATATAGATATATTATAGATAGATAGATATAGATATATAAAATTATATAGATAGATATATATATATATATATATATATATATATAGATATATATATATATATATATATATATAGATATATATAGATAATAGATAGAGATAGAGATAGATATATATATATAGATATATATTAAATTAAAGTTTTTGTTTAGAGACTGGGTAGTTTCTACAAGAATTTTACCAAAGTACCCAAATATGAATTAAAATAAAACTATCTATCCTCTTTCATTTTAGTTTACCAAAACTTAATATAAACTTCGATAAACCTGAAAAAAATTATGAAAGAACAACAGTCAAGCTTATAATTATAATAAAGAAAATACTAGTAACAAAACTAACTTTTCTTCAAAATATTTTAAAATAAATAAAAATGGTTTTATAAATCCTTAAACATTCTTCGTTTTTTTTTATCTAAATGTTATGTTTACTTGATATATCAGAGAACATAATTATCGAACTTGAATTTACTTTTTTAATCTTTCTTTTTTACTCGCTTAATAATTGCTATGTTAGATGCTTAAAAGCTATTTAGAATAAATGTAATTTAAAACCCTTAACTCAATTATAACATTTTCCTTAAATATACATTTGAATTTGTACTCCATGTAGAAAATTTTAATATAAATTTCTAAATGTTTTTATTCTTAAAACTACTGCTATAGATTCTATTTTTTTAGTTTAGAAAGTTCTCTAATATCTATTTCTCCTTCTTTTTTCTCAAATTTTTTTTATAATAAAATATAATATATAAATATCTATAAACTATCTTTCTCATATATATCTCTCTAAATTTATATATAAATATATATATATATATATATATATATATATATATATATATTCAACACTGAGGTTTTACATTATTATTTCCATAATTTGTGTTGACAATTCCAGAATGTAAAAAACGTCAGAAGCAACTGTTGAACCACAGATGTTTTATTAACTGCTGTATAAATGAATTGAAAGCTGCAGAATATCAAAGATGACACAATGGAACATATTTGTAGAGCTGTGAGTGAAGCAAGCACATATCCCCTATATAATAATAGTCTAAGTTATCTGTCAGTCTGTCATCAAATTTATGAATTGGTTGTACCTGGAATGATAGTCATCCATATTGAATTCTTGATGACTTAGGGTTAGCAAAATTCAAAGCAAGTCTTTATACACCTTATTTAACATTAAAAACATTCAAAAACCACCCCTTCATCCCCTTTTCGAGAATTTAATGCCATTATTTCAAGTCCTATTTTCACCAGTTAAGAGCAGAGGGTTAAATTTAGTTACTTATCACATAATAAATATGTATAAATAACGATTTTTTAGCATTATGACGTCATTCCTTTAACCATGTCATTGAATCATTTCTTATTTTAAATAATTTAAATTTCGTCTGCATTATTTTCACCCTTTTTATCACTGAACTTAGATATGAAGTAAATAATTTTTCTTTCTTAGTTTTCTTAAATAATAGGTTAGGTTCATATGTAATAATTTGAAATTTAATCATCGATTATTTTTTATTGCAATGAAAATTTTATCACCGGTATTAACAACCAATTCTTTTCATAAAATCTAGGAGTCTAACGGACTAATAAATATCTAGCTTTTAAGTTATACATCTTTGAAAATTAAGAAGTTTGTCCGTTGGTGTGTTTGTTTATTATACATAAGCACACGGTTTAACTAAATGAATTCAACGTGATTCTAATCTGCATTCATGGTATCGGGAGACTTTACAGAAGTATGAAGATACACAATTTATTGAGCTTGTATCAGATAAATCTCTGCCAAAAAAACAATCCTTTTTTTACCTGCCTCATAGGGTACTTTACAATTCTGGAAAATTAAAAATTGTACTAATATGACTAGCTAAATGCTAGTATTAAAAAGCAGTATCAAGTACAGAAGACTACCAGGATTGTGCTATAATACCGATGTAAAACATGACATTTTGTAGAGATTTTCTTTATAACGAAATATTTGAAGCTACAAACTATAAATTATCGATGAAAAACATTACAATTTGTAAATATTTCCTGTTTAATGAATTATTTAAAGTTACCAACTACAAATAACATATGAGCGAAGGCACTCATGTCTTAGTTTTTGCCTCAATCAGAACTGGAATCAAATTGTCTGTGAATGGAAAGTCTGTGTCTCCAAAGTATATTTGTTTTTCTGATTGATTGCGAACATTTTTTTCCTTCTCAATGTAACACATATCACTGGTGTTATTTGTTTCTAAGTAAAATTATTTTATTTTTAAACTTTCTTTCTATAGGAAATTGTTAAAACTTTTTTGCAAATGGTTCCATAAGATTTACAATTTCAACTCATTAAAGACTGTAAAAGAGTGACATCCTTGAAGCTATTTTCTAATTTTAAATAATGCGTTTGTTTAAAAATACTACACGTAATTACAGCTGTGTAATTTCATTCTCCTTTTTAAAATAGTTAAACGTCATGTAAATCTATATAAGCTTTTAATAGAAGTATAAGATTGTACTTTACATTCTATCATTAGAATGAAAAGAAATCTCAGGATTTAGGTATCGCAATTAAGTGTACAATGTTTGAGTGTTTGTAGATAAATATTAAGGCTGTATCATTAATTTATTTTCATAAAAATTGCAATATTTTTATTAATGTGAGTAATAATATTTACTTTTGAATAGTTTGAATAGTCTTAAATATATATCTAGGATTTATGCATTTTCTTATAAACAGTGGATGTGCCAAACATTTTTTGTTATTTTTAACGTCCATTTACCTATTGTATAATTGGAAAATCCCATCAATTATACAGTAAATATTTCTATATTTGGAAACATTTCTGATAAATATGTATTGATAAATATCTTAAATAAAAGTTATTTTAAAGTGCAGAAAGTACACAAATTTAAATATTACACACTCTCAGCCATAGTGATCAGTGTTCAATCATCACTCGATGCCATTAAAAACATTTTTATGTTCTTCCCGTCTAAGTTCTAGTTATTTTAATCTTATCTTTTCCAGCCACCTAAAACATGTTAAGAATGCATATCATTAAGATTGGTATCCCATCCACTCTTCCTCAAACTAAACTGTATTAAAAATTACTATGTATACCCCTTTTTCGATTCCCTAACCCAGATCTCCTTTCTCTCGGGATATCTGAAGATATTCATAATTTTAACCCCGTTGTTTACAGGGGCACCAATAAAATGACAAATTAAATACTGATCTTAAAATATTTCTCATGAGGAACCATCAAACGTGAATTCCCCCTCCTCGAGATTGGCTTTTCATACATCAAACAGATTTACGTTTGTCACTTGTCTGTGTACGACGTGTTCATCAATTCTCCATCATTAACATAAAAATGTATAATTATGAAAAAGTATTTTTCTTGGTCACGTGTTCTTAGTGATAACCTTTTCAGCCACGATGCTGCTTCAAAGTTTCATCACCAAGCAATCCCTGACAGTTAAATATATAGTCTATTTCTTCCGAGTAATCGGTGAACCGTATTTTAAACAGTTACATACATGCATACATACATGTGTTAATGTATGTTTGTATGTATGCATGTATGCATATGGAAGTGTGAAGCAATTAAACTAATTTTCCCTCGAAAAATATGACACCAAACAGTCGAACTTTTTTTTTCTCGTTAAAAGATTATCATGACTGTACTAAAATTGTGTATAGCTTCTCGTCATTGGCTATAAATGTCGCAGAAGCATCTAGGACGCTTTATCACTCATATGCCAGCTTTGTACTCCATATTCCGCTCCCATAATGCCTAATTTTTACACATTGTGTGCGGGTACATTTCGCAGCGGAATTGTACCGGAAGCGGGCGTTTTGCTTTTCAATTTAGTTATTCAGCTAATTCTCAATAGATCGAAAATTAATTCATTTTGAACCAAATTTTCGTGTTTTATATTGAAATATGTAAACAGTTATATAAATAGAAATATATCAATAACAACCATAATGTTTTTGTAAACAAAAGATATATTTTAGTGGATAAATTTATAATAGTATCGTAAATATGTAAAAACAAATAGAAATAGTAGTATATAGTTTTAATTTTTTCCCGTTCTGTAGTTCCGCATCGACTGATGTAAAAACTAGTTTTTATTTGTCTCAATTTTTCCAGAATCTGTGTAGTAGAAAAGAACATTCGGCTTCGTTTTCCTGTATATACCGTTATTTTTGTACCCACAAACAAACCTTGTTGTTACATTAACCCTTACTAGTACGTGACCCGAGCTCAAGTATCAATCGTTAGAAAACGTACTAATACGTCTCCCGCGCTCAAGTATCAATCGTCAGAAAAAGTACTAGTACGTGTGCAATGTGTCAAGACACTTGTTTGGTAATCCTGCAATTCCTTCTTACGTTTCAATATATATATGCTAACCACAATCCAAGGCCAAATGACAATATTCCACGAGAAAATAACTTCTAGAAAAATCTTTTGTTATTTATCTGCTAAAAGAAAGAGAATATTATTTCGGATTTAATAATTCATCTCGCTAATTTTCTGGCATTACCTACCTATTTTTCTACATACATCTTACCATATATTTTGAAAGGTAAGAACTCTATTTTAGTAAAATTCAGTGCGAAGTGACATAAAATATAACGATCAAACAGGATATCCCTTTCCTTCAAACACACGAGACTGATTCGATAAAAAAAGGTTACTGTTAGAAAGTAACACGAGAAATGCATTAATTTTACATGATTTATCCATTAGGGTATCTTTTGACAGAAAGCGTTCACACTTTAAGTCAAATATCGTCCCCCGAGTGAAAAATTCACAAATAAATAATTCACAGTAATGCAAAGATATTGGATTTTTATAGAATAAAAGCTTTCGTCGGCATTCGAGAACTACAATGGGAGGATGTCTTATCTGTATTGGAACTTTATAGGAAAATTTATGAAGAGAGTAAAAGAAAATACTTTAATAGGCTCTGACATTGGGTATAAAAATAGAAGGAATCATTCATTTAATAAAGGTTTGTTTTTATACTCACAAAATAGCTTTAATAACGCATATAAGCTAAATTCCTTTTCATTTAGTGTCTAAAAATACACTTCACATATGATTTTATTACTATGGGCGAAAATGTATCATGTTTTTATTAAAATTTTATTCTTATTAATGCTGAAAAAGATTTTAAATAGGATTCATACTAAATAGAATTATTTTTTGAAAAATTTGACGATTGTACCTGAAGAGTTTTTTCGTATTCGCTAGTATTGGATGTTTTTCACTTTTCAATTGTGCAATATTTTAGATTTCGTGGATTGTCGTTCTAGATATTTATAATATGTATGCGTGTACATGCCTTTCTGTGTATGCGATTTCAAAAGCAACTTATACGAGACTGATTTGTTTATTCGGAATAAATCTAGACGTACATCCATACACAGTACATCTCTCTCTCTCTCTCGCTATCTCTATATCTATCTCTATGTCTATGTCTATCTCTATGTCTATCTCTATGTCTATCTCTATGTCTATCTCTATGTCTATCTCTATGTCTATCTCTATGTCTATCTCTATGTCTATCTCTATGTCTATCTCTATCTCTATGTCTATCTCTATGTCTATCTCTATATCTATATCTATTTCTCTGTGTCTGTCTCTGTGTCTGTCTCTGTGTCTGTCTCTGTGTCTGTCTCTGTGTCTGTCTCTGTGTCTGTCTCTGTGTCTGTCTCTGTGTCTGTCTCTGTGTCTGTCTCTGTGTCTGTCTCTATGCCTATCTCTATCTCTATATATCTATTTCTATCTCTGTCTATCTCTGTCTATCTCTGTCTATCTCTGTCTATCTCTATGTCTATCTCTATGTCTATCTCTATGTCTATCTCTATGTCTATCTCTATGTCTATCTCTATGTCTATCTCTATGTCTATCTCTATATTTTACTCTATATCTTACTCTATATCTTACTCTATATCTTACTCTATATCTTACTGTATATCTTACTGTATATCTTACTGTATATCTTACTGTATATCTTACTGTATATCTTACTGTATATCTTACTGTATATCTTATTCTATATCTTATTCTATATCTTATTCTATATCTTATTCTATATCTTACTCTATATCTTATTCTATATCTTACTCTATATCTTACTCTATATCTTACTCTATATCTTACTCTATAACTATCTCTATATCTATCGATCTCTATATCGATCTCTATATCGCTCTCTATATATCTCTCTTTATATATCTCTCTATCTCTATATATCTCTCTATCTCTATATATCTCTCTATCTCTGTCTCTCTATCTCTATATATCTTTCTGTCTCTCTATCTCTATATATCTCTCTGTCTTTCTATATCTCTCTACCTCCCCCCCCTTCTCTCTATATCTCTCTCTCTATCTCTATATATCTCTATCTCTCACTCTATCTCTCTCACTCTATCTCTCACCTTCTCTATCTATCTATCTATCTATCTCTTATATATGTAATAATTATTTCCTCTAGTCACAATAATTATGTAGCCCCTGTTATTTTTACTTGATTGGGCTGCTGGGCAAGGAGAAACCTAACCAGCTTAGCAGTAATTGGTAAGATGCAGTCCGGGCACATTGAAGAGAATGGCACAAGTATAATTAAAACTTTATTGTAGAGCTGCTAAAACGGACATCTTTACTAGTCAACGACAGACAAGAGAAAGACACAAAAATCACTCTGCTCGAACAGAGGTGCACAGAGAGAGAAGACAGAAAGAATTTTCCCAAGGGACATGAAACTTAGTGAGTAAAATAACTGTTAAGATCAGGGAAAACGCGGTACCATTTGCCGACGACAGCTGGAAAACGTGTTAAATAGACAGAAAATTGACATCTATAGGACAGAAAGCTTTGGTAAATATATCGAATAAATTTTAAGTCGAGGACACTCATTTTATTAAGACATTTAGAGGCTGGAAAAGAGGTTTTAAGGAATTATAATAGGAGAGAGGAGGTTTTTAAGGAAACGTTAAAGTTAAATAATTTCAATATATATATATACACAAACAGACAGACACACATGAATAATTAATTAAAAATATGAATAAGTTATAAAAGCGAATAGCTATATATTTTAAGAACAGATTATTCTGTATTTTTTTATATGACAAACCTAGAGGAAACTGTTTTTTAACGTAACTGTTTTACTCTGCATCAGTTAAACTTTTTTTTATTGTAAAATACACACTGTTATAATAAATAGCTCAATACTTTTTAGAATGTTCAACAAGATTAATACTATTCATTGTACTTTAAAGACATTAAATACACAAAGTACTGCATGTTACTTTTGTATAAATACAAAAATATATTTTAACAACTTCAACAGAATTGTTATTCACTTTAACTAAATAAAAGCCCTTTGCAATCATTTATAGCTGGCATACATTTAATTTTTATGCTATAATTTTCTGCACATTTCTGCCTGACCACGAGCAATTTATCCTAATCAAGTAAAAATATATATAGCTATTATCTCTGGAGCAAATGACATCATCAAAGTCCTTCGACTTTCGAATCCATTCTCTCCGAACATAGCTTCGGTTTCTTGAAAATTTCGGTGCAGTGATGGATAGTTCGTATTACTACCTGCACTTACCGTTATTAAACAGAACTTTCTCCATCTCCCCTAATGGTTCCGATGATTTTTACAAAATATTTCGCTTTACTACTCGTCATTTAATGCCCAGAAAAGATGAAACCTATTATTGTAGTTATACGTTAGATGTTCTTTCACACACATAACTTGTAAATTATTAGGTATATAATTTAAAACTGAATCTTGTTGTACAGGTTTTAAAATATCGCTATTGTAAGTTCATAATGTTTTAATAAATTGGGTTATTTTAAATGCTCACTGTATTAGTAAATTGTGAATATATGAAAGTAATAGTATTTAATTTTTACACATTTTTTCTAGTACAATGTTAGTAAAGAATTACACAGTAAAATATAACTGGGAAATAAAATCATCTATACATACATATATACACAGATACATATATGTGTGCATGTGTACGAAGTGCGTGTGTGTGTTCCTCAAAAACTGCAATAGTTAGCTAAATCCTTAATTATATTTTAAAACAATCAGTTTGTGTTTTAAATAACATATAAAAGACTAGCCTGTAGCCCGTCGTATGACGAGATCAGTAAAATTTTCAATTTTTCATAATTGTAAAGTACCCTATGAGGCAGGTAAAGAAAGGGCTTGTTTTTTGGCTGAAAATTATCTTGAACGAAAAATTAATTGATGATTAAACTTAAAATTATCCCACATGTACCTAATCTGTTATTTAAGCCAAATATAAAACATAATTATTTACGTAATATCTAAATTTAGTGATAAAACGTATGAAAATAATGCTGAAGATATTTAAATAATCTAAAATAAATGATTAATTGAGATGATTAAAGAAATGACGTCATAATGCTAGAAAAAATTGTTAATTTTACTTATTAGGTGATAAATTGAAAAATTTAATCATCTGCTCTTAAAATCGGGCTTGATATAATGGTATTAAACGCTGAAAAAGTGTGGACGGTCCAACGTTTCCAACGTTTTAAAGATGACAGTTTTTTTTCTCTGTGATACTAAGCTTATTCATAACAGTTTATTTTAGAATCGGATCTATAGTTTAGGAAAATATTAACTTTACTCGCTTTGAATTTTGATAATCCTAACTCATTCGAAATCCAATATGGATGCTCTATCCATTCCAAGTCCAACCGCTTCATAAATAAGGACAGACGGACAGATAACTTAGGCTAATATTACATTACGAGAAGAAAGTTTAAGAATAGAAAACATGAAATGTTTCTGTGGCCTGGGACATCCGTACAACAATACGTGAATTTAATAAAATAAAAATAATAAAAATCATAAAAAGTTGAAAAAATAGTAAAAATTTATTTCAAAAATACTAAAACAACTTTAGGAAAAAGAATTTCAAAGAAAAGGCAGAAAATAATTAGACATTTAGAAAAATTTGGCTGCGCCGGGGACAGAACCGTCAACCCGAGAAGTACGATGATCAAATGGGCTGCACTCTACCGAACGTGTCACGTCTACGCATGGTGAAGAAACTAATTAGAGTATATGAGGGTCAAGTATAAGCAGTCCAGAAATTTAAATATTACGCTCCGCCCTCGCCGTCCTATCAAGAATGAATTTGCTATAGAATAAGAGGGAGAATAGGGCTTGAGCTAATAGCATTAAACGCTCGAAAGGGGGTGGAAGGATTTCGAACTCGCTTTGAATTTTGCTAACCCAAACTCAACAAGAATCCAATATGGATGTCTCTAACCAGTCCAAGTCGAACCTCTGCATAAATTATAGGACAGACGGACAGATAACTTAGGCTTTTATTATATAGGGGATTAAACTGATAAGCATGAGTTCCCATAGACCTAAACGGACCAGATGTGGATCCCATCGGAGTGAAAAATTACTTCTTCCAAATACAGATATTATGTTTAAACACGTTATATAGATATTGTAAGACGTGAAGCATATAGCTGCATTTACCTTTTGGCGGCTACTTGTGACATTCAAATACTTCCATGGGGATGTCTGATACTTAAGATAAAATGACTAAACTCTGTATTAGTTATGCTGTACCATGATGAAAAAATTTAAAAACATTTGATAATGCACAGTTATTTGCATCACTTTAAAAAGTGGTCTAGAACAAAATAAGAATAAGCGTAAGGAAGGGATTAATATACATATTGCACCACAGCAACTAAATATTTCTGTAAGTTATTAAAACTTTATCCATATCATTAATATAGTGTAACTACCGATATAAAACTAAAATTTCGAAAAAACATTTTTAAATTTTTAAGTAATAAGCTGTCCTATAAATAGGACAACGGTCCAATACACTACTAGAATTTCACGAATATCACTAACAAATATCTTGCAACTGTGCATTCCAAAATAATTTGTAAAATATATTTTAGAACAAAAACTTTCAGCTACATTACAGCTCCTTTTTTAATCTACAAGTAACCTCCACATTGTTTAAAAAAAAATAATAATAAATATAAAACTAATGATTAAAAAATGATAATTTTTCAAGAGTTGCTGAAAATAAATTTTGATTTCTCAGTTTTTTTTTTTTTTTTTTTTTTTTTTTTTTATAATTAGCTAAAGTATGTCTATTTTAAAGGTGTTAAAATAAATTCCACTCAGAAAATATTTATGACTTTATTATTAAACGAAATTTTATTTGCTGTCCTGTTTATAGGACAGCGGTCCAATATGGGTTTTAATATACATTTGTATTTAAAAGAACACAAAAATAATATATTTAAAAGTTAAACTAAATGCATCTCATTATTTTCTACAATTTTAATTCCATTTTGTTATGAAAATATACCCTAAATCTTGAGAGAAATTTGTTATATTTCTCTATCTGTGAAATATTTTCTTGCGGTTAAACTCCTTTGCTCATTTCTATATACATTATTGGTATCCTTGATTGTTTTTCTTGGATTGATTCAGCTTGGAACCTTACGGTCTACTGTCTTGTTACAACAGATGTTATAGCACAGGGACCTACTATTTAACACATTGTGTGCGGGTACATTTCGCAGCGGAATTGTACAGGGAGCGATCGTTTTGCGCCTAAATCTAGTTGTTCAATTAAATCCCAATAGATCGAAAATTATTTAATTTTTTAACCTACTTTTCGTATTTTATATTCAAATATATAAACAAATATATAAATAGAAATATATAAATAACAACCACAAGATTATAGTATACAAAAATATAATTTTTAGTGCATAAATTTATAATAGTATCGTAAATATGAAAAATCAAATAGAAATAGCAGTATATAGTTTTAATATTTTCGATTTATGTTATATATAAACATTTTTACATTATAAAAAATGAAAAGAGTAATTATAAAACTAATAATGTAAAAACTAGTTTTTATTTGTTTCAATTTTTCCAGAATCTATGTGGTAGACAAGAACATTCGGCTTCGTTTTCTTGTGTATACCGTTATTTTTGTACCCACAAACAAACCATGTTGTGACACTAACCCGTACTAGTACGTGACCCGCGCTCAAGTATTAACTATCAGAAAACGTACTAGATATGTAGAGTACCACAAAATGAATATCAATGTATAGAGTGAGCTTTAAGACAACATTTTCAGTTTTTCACTATCCTTCAGCATTGCATTTAATAATTTTTATTGTAGAATTCTTACTAAAGTAATAAATTATATTTTACTTCTAAAGTTTCGTTAATTATTTATTGAGATACACGTGATCATTACTAAAACAAAGTTTGGATTTGTTAAAGTAAAAACACATATTGAGGAAGATTAAATAGATTTTTCAGAATTATAGTTCTGTATGCAGAAATAATATCATTTTCTATTTAAAATTTTTTTTATATTTTATTTTTATAAAAACTGAGGTATTTTTTATAAAAATATTTTATGTTTTATTTTTCATTATTATTTGCGTATTTAAAATAACGTATTCTAAGATTTGAGTAAATATATATATATTTTTTTAGATTTAAATATTGACATACAACTGGTTAAACAAAAACGACAGTCCTCTTGTGTTTTTTTAAGATATAACTTTAAAACTAGTAGTCTTGAGATGATATGAAAACTCATTAATCAAGTTCCCAATCATTTATCATCTTGTGCCGAACTGATAATAAATGAAAAATGTTTGACAGCACCAAACAGTTATCGGTGACGCTCCTGCTAAACTTTTCACTTATCTAGAACCTAAAATCACTCGAATTTTTAAAGTATAACTATGGTGAGTTTTGCATGGCTAAATATTCTACATTTCTTATGAAAGATTTGGAACATTTATACATGGAATGACATATATTTTGAGTATAGACAGTACACAAATATTTTATTTAAAAGCTGCTGATGTATAGTATTCAATTCATTTTAAAACAACAATTTTTTATATTGGATACTCTAAATAAACAGTATAATTATTAAATAAATGTAATTCTTTAACATTAGCCTATTTAAAATAATAGCCCCTTGGATAGCATAGCGTTAGGTTATTGTGCTTCTGCTGCCTGGGCTTGTATTCGATTCCAGATTAAGGCTTGGGTGTACAGTGGACTCCGCTTAATGGGATCGTAGTTAATACAGTAGAACCTCGGTATAACGACCCCCTGTTGAACCAACGTCATACGGTCGTTATAACGAATTGAAAAAATAATAAACAAAAAATTGAGGGAAGTAATTATGCAACAATACATATCTAGAGAACACTTCTATTTATTTGTATTTCCATTACTGAATTTTTGAAAAAAATTCTTTGATTGAAGCCTGTTTCAAGTTCATTTGGGAATTTTTCATTATAGCTGTTTCCATATCCGTTAGATTTTGAAGAATATCTTCAGATTTAAATTGTCCTTCAAAATATGGACGCAAGGCATTGATTGCTTCTTTTTCATTCATTTTTTCAAAAGCTTGGAAGATTTCTTCTCCGTCGTCAGAATCGAATCGAAGTTGCACCACAGTACATTAATTTTGAAATAGCCCACTTGCTTATGAATTCTGAGGTCTAAAATTGGCGGTCGCTCTAACGAAAAATAAAACGTTTTGTTGTCGTTGTAATGATTCAAAATTAACATTATTCCTCTGGTAAAATAATTGGGACTCTTTAAGAGGGTCGTTCTAACGAAGGGGTCGTTGTATCGTGGGATCGTTAAAAAAGAGGTTCTACTGTATTATCAATCGCTTATTGTTATCGAAATCACTCGGTCCGGATTTTCTCTATGCATTTGTATCTACAAATATTGCCTTCCAAAATTATCGCTTTATGTGGTCGTTGCATCGGTTAATGTTATCAGTTTCCAAACTTCATTGTACTTGGCAAAGGAATATTCACAATGCCTTCAAAAGAAAACCATTCTTTTCGTTTGAATTTCTGAGAATTTTCCCTCTTCCACCTAGGGAAATGGAAAATGACTAAAAGAGTGGGGAATTCCCCTTTCTTGGAATTTTTCAGTAATACGCACACACTGCTGGTGGTCAAGGTTTGTCAGATAAGCAGGAGGCAACACATTCTTATCGGAACTAAGAAGAAGCATATTCAGATTTTATGCCTTACTCGCTTGCAGCTTGCCGATATGGAAGCCAGAAAGCGAAATGACTTAACATTAAAACAAAAGAAAATTTATATCGTTATGACAGGTTACCAGGAGTGAGTCAGCGCAATGCTACAGAGCAGTTAAACACCTCTCAGCCTCTACTGTGCAAAATTTTGAAACATCGGGTTGAACTTACTAGAAGAGATAAAAAAAATAAAAATACAGAGTTGAAACGTAATAGAGCTAGTAAAGAGCAAGTTGAAAAGGCTCTAAGACTTTGGTTTGAAAATGTTCGAGAACGTGATGCTTCAGTCAACGGACCGCTTATGAAACAAAAGGTTTAGCTGCTCAAATGGGAAAAAATATTTTGTTGCAACAAATGCTTGGTTCCAGAGATTTTTAAAGCTCGAAAATATTGTTTAAAAGAGAATTCACGGAAATGTAGTACGTGTGAATGAAAGGAAGACGAGTAAATTTATCTAATTCTGCATATCGTTTATTGTTATCAATCGGTTATTATTATCAAAGTCACCCTGTCCAAAACTGATCCCATTAAGATATTGTATCTATATTTGTTTTATCACTCCATAGGGAGTAATATGAGCCACCTGAATGGTGTTTCCATAGTAAACTGTTCAACAAAATCTTCGGCTCTGTAGCAGCCAATGTTATTAAAGGAATGTTCTTCTGCATTGGAAAAACATATTTTAAAAAGCTTTAATTTAAATAGAAAAATTATGTTTCTATTTAAAAAAAATAATGAATTAAAAACTAGAAACAAATTACTTGCATATTTGTTTTGTAGATTAATAATTTAATGAACGTCCACTGAACAATGTAGTTTAGTGTGTGAGAAAATGTAATCTAATTAATACCTCTTTGTAGAACGAGTCAGTGGCATTTTCTAAATCCGTAAATCATTGTCTATTAGAAATTAATTCGTCCTGCAGTTAGAACACTTATACTGTTCATAAAAACACATCTACTGTAAATATTAAAAAAAAACAAAAGCAAAAAATTGGTACAAACCTTCTAATGTGATATTCTATTTTTAAAATTTCTTTTTGCAAATAACTCAATTTCTCCAAAAAACAGAACTTTGACAATTCATTTTGATGCTATGTTCGCAATTATCTTTTAGGCCCTTGAGTGCTTTTTTTCCGTAAAATTTAACAAGAAACAAGAGTCATACAAATTTATTTCCTCCAAAGAAAAGAAGAAACAATAAAAAACCCCAAACTTTTATCTTCTTGTGTCAAATGCATGCTTTAAAAAACCAATAAACAAAAACAATTTCGTTAAAATAGGACCATTGGAGCGCATATAAAAGCTTTTCCCCCGATTTGCAGAAGTTGTTTTGCAGAAATATTTTTTTTCCTGTAAACTGTCGAGGGAATTATGATCAATGATTGCTCATTTTACTGATTTGTACTAACACAAAAAAAAACAATCTTTTTCTTTTAATAAAAAACCTCATTTTTTCTTGCTTGATACTTCTGCTTGTCATTTAATTAAATGATCTGCAGACATATTTAAGATTAAAGGGTAACACAAATTATCTCTTTCGAAGCTGCTGCTACGGCCCATCTAAAAAACAAGATTAATGGGGATTTGTAAGCAAAATATTTCACTTTTAATTTATTCCGAACAATTACATTTATCAAGATACATTACGAGAAAAGCAATTTAAACTTGTTTTGTATCATTGCCAGAGCAATAATTAAAGAAAAAATGCGTCATATGTATTTACTTCCAGGAATATCCACGAGGATTTTGCAGCAATTATGTAGTAATGTAAAAATTATCTAAGTATTTAAACTGCTATTTATAAACTAATTCAAAATTTTTTTATTATTCTAGCAATTGTGGTTTGCCATTTTTCTGCAAATAAAAACTAAACATTGAATTTTTTCGTCTTATTAAGAGATAATTATTTTTAACCTAATAACAATAATTAAATTGGCAATTAATATATTTCTTAATCAGCAATCAAAAACAATATTTAAAGAATTTTAAAAAATCTATCGAAAAAAGTATGTTACTTAGCATTACAACTATTTGTTAGCGTATCTCCAAATTTTGTTTTAATTTAATCTTTATTATAAAGTTTTGAAGATTTTTATAAACTTCCTTTAAAAATTGAAAGGTAAATACAATTAGATAATAAGTTCTCCAAATTGACTAATATTAAACTTAGTTTTTCAAGAGACCATGGATCTTAACAAAGAAAAAGTACAGTTTCACTTATACTTTTTTCTTTTGTCTTTATATTTTCCTCGAATACTTCTAATATGTATGATTCTAAAGTGTAAAAAAATCGTTGAAAAATACATTAAATTTACTATGTATAAATGATTTATTTTCTTTGAAGCGGTATTTCCTACACGGCGTTTAATGAGACCGGAACCTACCGCTAATAGATTATACGAGGGTCAATCTGAAATTATTGAGATACAGCTATGTTTTGTAAGTTATAATTACAAAATTGTAGTCTCCTCCAGCATCAATCCACGTTTGTAGACGAATTTTCCACAGATTAAATGCCTCAAGCCATTCATTTCTTAGAATAGATGAAAAATGTATTTATAGCCTCATCAATCTCTTCTTCTAAATGAAAACGACGTCAACATAAATTCTTCTTTCGATTGAAGAATAACCAAAAGTCACACATAGCTAGATCAGGTGAATAGTCGGATGTTCTATCACTTTAATTTGTCTTTGTTTAGGCAACTGAACTGTTAATACGGCTGTATGTGAAGATTCATTGTCATGGTAAAACCTGAGTCCCCTAACATTCTCTGCTTCTAGAATGTGTGGAAGACATTTAGTGGTATATCAGTTTGCTGTTACTGTCTTCTGTCCTTCTAACTTGATGGCTTTGACCAATCCCGTACTACTAAAGAAAACGGCATACATCCCTTTTTTTCAGCGCGCGTTTTCTTTTCACCATTGTCGACGTGGGATCATCTTCTACGACCCATACTCTGCTTTCTTGAAGTGTTCGAACGTCAAAAAACGGTACGTAAGTTTCATCACCCGTTACAATTTTAGAAATGATGCGGTGACTACCGTCATTTAGCAATTTAATAATTTCTTTACTGATTCTGACACGCTCCCTTTTTTGGTGCTCAGTTAGATTATGGGAAACCCGACGGCAAACTAATTTTTTCATATGTAATTCTTCATTAATAATTTTGTGTATGGATGCAGAACCAATGTTAAGTTTCTTCTGTATAATTGGATAGGTTCAGTGATTATCATCCACTAGCATTTTTCTTATGGCAGACACATTATCCAGAATGACTGCCGACTGAGGCATTCCTGCGTGTTCTTCATCCTGAAGAAAATGGCGACCTCAGCTCAATTCTTTAAACCATCTTAATACAGTAGCACGAGCCGAAGATTCGTCACCAAATGCCAATTATAACCGCTGAAAGTATTATTTTCGATTTATTCCTGCTTTAAAATCGTAGGAAATCATATCGCGAAAATGCTCTGGTGTCAACTCCATTTTCTCTTCTGTTTCAAATTTATTCTACGTTAAACAAGTTGAAGTTAGTCAGTAAAAAATCGTCTACTATGTTAAAATACTTTGTATTTTAAAATTAAACCGTTATTTTTATTTTGTAAATTCTCGTCTGCGCGTACCTCAAAAATTTCAGAGTAACCCTCGTAATAGATTTCAGATTGTTTGTGCTAATAGAAAGATAAACATTTTCCATTTTGAGTAACACTGATGTATAAATTTTCTAGCTATTGAACGTTCCGTCAAGGTCAAGGTAATTGGGTTTAACGGAGTACCTAGCGAAGTGTATGGTCTTCACTTTAACTTCCGAACGTAAAACAGATCAAAACATAAATTTAGGCCTCTAGGCAAAAAGTGTTCCAAACAAAAATTTAATACACTCCCGTTCAAAAGGAAGCGAGGACGTTCTCATAAAAATTTATGAGTAAACAACGCGTTTCCGAACGTTCCGTCTAAAGCTAAAGGGATTTAAATACTTTCCGGTAGACAATGTACATATCTTGACCCCAGAGCACCCCCTTTCAGTAGTTTATATTATGTATATACAATCCGAAGCTAAGGAATATAATAAGTTTTAGATTTTTACCAATAAAAATATAAAAAGGAACATTCATTTTAACTGAGTATTGTTTGTTAATAAATTTTCTGGTTTTTTGACAAAATATCTAAAATCGAATGTGTTTAATTAGTATCTGGTAGACAGTGTAATTTTGTCGAAACCAAATCGCTTATTCTCAGTAGTTTACGTTATGTGATAGCCTAAGATAATTTAATAGAATATAGATTGTTTCTGCTAAGTAAAGACAAAGACGATCTTCCTCTTAGGATAGTTCTGAGTAACAGTGGTCAATACATTTTCTAAACATTCAATAAAGAGTCCTAAAAATAAAAATATCCTATGACTTTTTAACAGACGTTCTTATGGCTCAAGCCAAAATTGCTAGCCGCTTTTCAGGAGTTCACGTTACTTGCATACATTCAGCAATTAAAAGATTTTAATAGGATTTTGTTTCTACTAGGGAAAATATAAAAACGATATTTTCTTTGTAGTATTATTAAGTAATATTCGTCATTGCAATTTCTAGATATTCGACAAAACACCTAAAATCGAAAGTGTCCAATTACATTCTGGTAAACATAGTCCAAATATCTACCCTAAATCACTAACCTCTTTGGGGAGTTTCAGTTGCGTACTGATAAAGGCTAAGACGTTAGTACAGATTTATTTGGATTGTTTCCATCAATAGAAATTATCTTTCTTTTTTGGTAATATTGAGTGGTAAATTTTGTAGATATTTGATAAAACTCCTAGATTTGAAAGAGGCCAAAATCTTTCTGGTAGGCAGTACGTATGGCTCGATCACAGACCGACGTCCTCATTTGAGAAGGTTGCTTTATGTACATGCAGTCAAAATCTAAGAGAATTTAATAGGATTCAGATTGTTTCTACCAAATTTTATATATTACATATTTATTTCCTCTGGTCACAATAATTATGTAGCCCCTATTGTTTTTACCCGCCCGGGCTACTGGGAAAGGAGAAAGCTAAACAGCTAGCAGTAATAATATGCAGTCGGCCGACATTGAAGAGAACGGCACAAGTCTAATTAAACTTTATTTCAGAGCTGCTAAAAGGAACAACTTGATTACTCAACGATAGACAAAGGAAATACACAAAAATCCCTCTGCTCGAACAGAGGAGCACCCAAGAGCGAAAACAGAAATAATTTTCTCAGTTACTCAGCTGTTCAAGATTAGGAAAAACGCGGAGCCATTGGCCGGCGACAACTGGGAAAGGTGTTGAATAGACAGAAAATTGACATCTATAGGACAGAAAGCTTTGGGAAATGGATCGCAAGAATTTTAAGTCGAGGATATTCCTTTAGATAGTTTTCAAATTTTAGGTAAGAGTTAAAAAAATTAAAGTTAAATAATTTATATATATATAATATATATTTATGTATGTATGTATATATATGAGATATTTAGAATATGTATGTATATATTATGATATAAAGAGAAATTGTTTGTATAAATGTATGGCTATATAAATGAGAAAGTATGTAAAATAGTAGATAAAAGTATATTAAGAGATAAAATGTAATATATATTATATATAAGATATATCTGTAAAAAAAATAGTATAAATTATATATATTGAAAACGAGAAAAAGAATATAAAAATATATAAAGAGAAAAAGTATATAAAAAGAAATACAGAAAAAATTTTCTATTAACAGAAAAAAAGAAAGAAAAAAGAAAAAGAAAAGAAAAAAAAGAAAAACAAAAAAGAAAAATGTATATAGAAAAAGCATATAAAGAAATATATAAAAAAGAATATAAGAAATAAATAAAAGAATTTATAAAAAAAAGAAATATAAATTTAATATATATATATAGATATATATATATATATATATAGTATATTATATATATATATATATATATATATATATATATATATATATATATATATATATATATATATATATATATTCAGCAAACACAAGTTAAACAATTCATATGAATGTTTTATTTCACGTTACAAAGTATCATACGTGTCGACATTGCAAAGTATCATACGCGTATACGTTCTGAAAAATATGCTCGGTAATTCTAAAAAAATAACGTATTTATTTCCAAAAGTAAAAGAAACAACCAATTTTCTCATTTGAATAATTTTTCCGCTTGGAGAGATTTCTCATTAATTTCGTTTACGGATTTCCACTGCTAATTTTCTTGTCCAGTCACCCGTTAGAAAACTGAAGATTCAAGAAACGTAAGAAGAAAGTCAGACAGATTTTTAATATTTACTCTTAAAATACTTTTACAGAGAAAGAAAAAAAATCTTTCGAAAGTTTTACTTAACTCTTGGGAATGTTCATTAGAAAGTATTTTAATCAGGTATTACAACGAGAATTAATAACTTTTTAAAGTTTATACGTTCTTTAATGAACATTTTTAAAGACAATTGTTAATTCTACACATACATATATAATTTGTGTGTAAAGTCACCTAGTCACTTAGACATAGATATTCATTGAAAGATCCATTTAAAATAATTCCTTTTGATTTTACTTATTGATACACCCCAAGTTAATGAGATTGAAAAATGAACTACTTAATATATTTGAGATTGATGATCACTACAAATGCATCAGTATCTCGTTTAAAACTCTTTAGCAAATTAGGCAATAGCTTCACTTCTTATTTCATCACTTTAACATGTTTTATTATATAGTAGCTCTCTCTCTTTTCAACTTAGGTGACACCTTTATTGGTGTTTAGCAACTCCTATATTCTGCATCTAAATAATCTCATTTGTTGTAAATAAATAGACTACAAGCTTTAAAATCAGCAGTCTTAAATGCAATACTGGAAAAAAAGTGGATTCTATATATTCAAGTCAGCAATTTTAAAATTACGACTGGAAACACATAGACACGTATTTAAATCAGCAGTAAAAATATGATACAAGCTACATATGTTGTTTAGTACACACTCATTCGTAGGAAGAAGGGAAAAAATTGTTTATATGCATTCAAATCAATTGTTATGAATTTAATACTGGTAAACAAACCGATTATATGTTATTAAATCAAGAACCCAAAAGTATAATACGAAGGTTGGCTTTTGAGATTTTACAAACAACCAATAGAAGACGCTAATGAAATTTATCTTCATAATTATTATAAAATTCATAATTTTTTAACTTTGAATCAGCGGCATCTTATTAATCGTCTGCTTATTCTGATTACAGTGACTGTTTAAAAAAACTACTTTTACTTTGTACTTTGATTATTAATGGCGAATATTTTGAAAAGCAATAAAACAGTTTGTTCCCAAAAAATTCATTTTCTTCCTAATTTTTGTAAAAATTTAAAAGACAACCCTCGTAAAAAACCCGATTATATGCATTCAAATCAGCTGCTTACGAATATTGTACAGTGGATACACACGTTACATTATAGTGGATGCTAACTTTACTTATACAAGGGAGAACGAGTAAATTTTCATGAAAGTGACTACTATATTTATGTAAACAGTAGAAGTTTTAGCGTACAAAAACATTAAACCCACTTCTATGAGCTCCCCTTTTAAGGGTGTGGGAAAATGTTTGGGTAAAATTCCATTCATATAACAAAATAAAACTAACTCCGGTGTATGAAAAAAGTCGTTGTGTAAATGAATGACTTGTATAACTCAATATTTAAGTGAATACTTTTTTTTACATAGGTCTTATGGAATTACGAAGAAGAGTGATGTTTGGTTTGGTTTGGTTTTTAGTGCTACGGTCTACTTTTTGCAACACGAGGGCTAATGAGACCGGGACCTACATCTTAAAGCCGATTCCGAACGGCTACGAACATCCATGCCACTATGGGATTCGAACCCACGAACTCTGGTACCGAAGGCCAGCACCTTAACCACTTGGCCATCGTTCAGCCGTAGAAGAGTGAGAAGTACTTTTTATATCTGAAGTGCACATAAATACGTTACATGTAAGTAAATTTTCATCTAATCTTTTTATAGTTATTTTTTATACGACGTTTAAACAATTGTATTATTCTTAAAAGCTAACTAAAAAAATAATTAACACTTTAATAATTGTTAGAAGAAATCACATTTTTCTGTTTTATTTAAATATATCAGTGGTTAAAAGTTAACTTAACTTATAAATTTTGTTAGTGACTACGTGTTATCTCTGGTTATGTCGTCAATGTCGTGTAATGTATGAAAAAACTACATATAAATTTTTGGTATCTTAATTTTTTACATCTTGATTACAAACCAAACACAATATCTTTCATTGAACTTTTTCCACTTGAAATATCCATTTGCAAACCATGAAAACTACAATTTTATAAAAAATAAGAATGCACTTATATAAAACAATATATACATTAACAGTTGTAATACATTTTAAAAATTGGTTCATACTCTTTCGAAATTAGTCATTTACTAATGAAATATTTGGCAAGAAAAAAAAAGAAGACTAACAATTTTAATATATCTATGTAATAGATTTTTTTTATTAGGGTCTGTATAATTTGATTTAGAGATTAAAAGTTATCTAAACTTATCCTGCGAGGTAACTTTTGATATCAAAGACACAAAAGGAGCAACTCGTCTTACGTTGAATAATAGTAAAAACTCCAATAGAAACTTTTTGTAAGTTGGGTAATCTCTATAAGTATATATCATTCAACAATTGTATTAAACGTTAATTTAAATTCATAATATACACACATTTCGTTTTCTAAATATTACAGTAAAATATATTTTAAATTATAAGGAAATGCAATTTATTAGAAGTATGCGTTGCATCTCGTTGAATACAAATATTCTACAATTTGTATTAGATATACAAACAATGTTCAAACAAATACAGAATACTGTTAATTGCATATTAAATAACAGTGCAAAAGAAATGTATTTTTCAGAAGTCGAAGGCAATCTTGAATACAAATTATTTTCATATTTAAACTTCAGGGTATGCAAATTATAATTTAGACTTCAAGTACGATGCTATAGTGACAACGTATAAATTTGGTCTTCAACGTAGTAAAATAAAAAGCAGAAAAGAATGCTCGACATTTATTAAGTGCGTTGTATCGATGCCTCAACGAAGTCACTGTGCATATTCTTTCTCGATCCGGTGGTTCAGTGGTATTTTCTTCTGGGTCTTGTGATTGTTTACACCTTAATTATACAATGATCAGCCAACGGGTTCGCTTAGTTGCTTTTATTTACACGCGCTATATACATGCCTTGGTACAGGGGGAGAGCTTATCGCCCATCCTCTCGCTTCGAAGGTTACATTCGATCTCTCTCTGTCCAAGCGGGGTTACAAACTATTCTCAGTAGCGCCATCTAGTGTAGTACTAGTGGGCTATGAATTTCCTACAGTCACTTAACCGATTCAGAAGCTTAGAAGGTTGTCGTTTAGAGGAGAGGGAGGGGCAACAACAAGCCGAGGTGCATTAACCAGGCCTCCGCAGCACATGCCCGGTTAATACACCTATGCTCACTGCTGTTCATCGGAGACGTAAATTTGAATTTGCCCGCTAGTACCTTAACTAAACTTTCACTAAATGGAGAGAGGTGACTTTTTCCCATGAATCTCGTTTTATGCTCGATCGAACTGATGCATGGTAACGTATACGTTGTGAAACGTCTGAAAGCAATTTCCGGAAGGGACCTAACTGGAGGAGGGAGCACTATGGTATGGAAAATGTTTTCTTGATTTTATCTGGGTTTATCATTGTGGAAGGAACAATGGATCAATACAAGTCAATGCATCTATCCTTGAAGGATCATGTTCACTCCTGCATGCGAATTGTTTTTCCTCGGGATGATGGCCTGTACTAACAAGACAATGTAACGTGTCATAAAGCTCACATCGCACATGCGTAATTTGACCATCTGTGAGACCACCTCGGTTTTATTCGCACCGTGGATTCTCACCCGCTTAACCTTGTGCAGATGCCTACATCAGTGGAGTCTCCATGGCTCAACATTCCAGTGAACACCTTCAGTGAATCAGTTAAATATGTCCACATTATATTGGATATTAAATGTGTCCACATTATAGTGTTAATTATATATGTATGTATGTGTGTGTGTGTGTGTGGAGTGTGTGAGAGAGAGTTAGTTAGTTAGAGAGATTAAAATCCCTTATTTACGTATTTTAATATTAATTTAATTACTTTTGTTCATAAAGTACGTTGGGGGTTTGCACGGTCATTCTGAGTTTTCCCTCCAGACACGCTATAGACTTCCTCTGTCTGGACTACTTTAGCCAATAGTGAGCGCGTTCTCTTTAAACATGGGTAATTTTTATCACGTGATCCATTGTGCTTATCCGTGATTATTCGTAGTCTTTTTACCTGAGGAATCCCTCCTTGAAAAGTGTATGTGCGGGATCCCATTGTCTATGTGCACGATGTTGTAAAAGGGCTTGCCTGTTGGAGGGATTTCATGTTTCTTACCAGAAATAGACTGTTGTGATTTTGAATGAGTCTCGCCCATATTACATATATATATATATATATATATATATATATATATATATATATATATATATATACACTCATGTCCATAAATTAAGGATAATTCAGAATCACACAGAAGTTGAGCTCTAAAATAAAAATTTCACCTGTAGAATTATCACACACATCTTGAAGAAGAATATGCAAATTGCAGGAAACCACCAGATGGCGCGGATAGTACGTCACAATGACGAGAGTGTATGAAAGGGGTATATAAGGAATGGTAGCAAAGAAGTAAAATTGTTCACAAGCGCTTTAAAAGCCTTTCAGTGCAATAACCGCATAGTTATGGCACAAAGGAAGCATTTGGGTGATTTGTTACGTGGTAGAATTAGAGGACGACTGGAATGTGGACGTACCCAGCTGGAAGTATCCGAGGAACATGGAATTGCCCAGAGTGTCATCTCCAGGCTTTGGCAACGATTCAAACATGATGGTAATGTGAGTAGATGTTACAGCACAGGTCGCCCCCGAGTTACTACGCCGAATGATGACTGGTATTTGGCAGTTACTGCCAAAAGAAACAGACGGAGCACAGCATCAGACCTGTCTCGTCAGCTCTCTTCAGCTACCGGTACGACAGTTTCAAGGCAGACCGTGTACAGACGCTTAGGGAACATTGGTCTATATGCTCGTAGGCCTGTCAGATGTGTTCCCCTTACCGCAACTCACTGTAGCCTGCGATTATGCTGGGCTAGAGAGCATGCATTGTGGACACCGCAACAGTGGTCTTGTGTGATGTTTTCTGACGAGTCCAGGTTCAGTTTACATTCTGATTCTCGCCGGACTTTCATATGGAGAGCGCCAGGTACCCGTTACCACCAAGAGAACACCATTGAACGACACCGTTACGGTGGTGCAGGATGGTTCGTTTGGGGAGGAATAATTCTTGGTTCCAGAACTGACCTGCATGTTAGAGTGTAACGATGACAGGCCACATCTATCGGGATGTCATTCCGAAACAACATGTACGTTTGTTTCGGGGCGCCATGGGTCCTGAATTTCTGTATATAGATGATAACGCCCCACCTCACCGTGCAAACATTGTAGACGAATGCCTTCAATCGGCGGATATCACCCATATGGATTGGCCAGCATACTCACCGGACTTGAATCCAATAGAGCATGTGTGAGACATGCTTGGCCGACGAATTGCAGCCCGTCAACCCCCTCCCAACTGTCTATCGGAACTTCGGAGGGCATTACTTGATGAGTGGTGTAATTTTCCCCAAGATCAGATTGATAATCTGATACTCAGCATGCGTAGGCGTTGTAACGCTTGTATTGCATTGTCCGAGAGACATACTCCGTATTAACCATCATACTAACCATGTTATACTGTTTTCTGTAAATAGGTTCTTTTTTAAAATTTGCTCCAGGGAGTAAAAATCGCAATTTTTATTAATTATGTCAAACATATAGCAGCTTTTTTGCTCTTTACTTTTTGTTTAATAAATAGACTTTACAAATAAGTCAAAGTTGTTTCGCTTTTGTCTCTTTCATTGCCTGAACTTCATTATCCTTAATTTATGGACATGAGTGTATATATAACCTAAATGACTCTCTTCCTGCACGTCTCGCAGAAGTCCGCTCTGCGGTTATAGTTATTCTGGATTTTGATAGGTGGGCACATTAATGTGACTGTGTATAAATAATTTTCTTTTAAGGAAACACCTTTATTGGTTATCATTTTCTTCTGATATGCACATATTTTGTCCTTTTCCTATTCAAATGCTCATTAAAATGCATTATTTCTATCACACATACGTAAATTTGTTCTCATATAGCGTACTACGTAGATCCATCATGTATGAATCATCTAAACGATTTCGAGCCACAAAATTAGTCTATTATTAAAAGTTAATACATTCATTGCATTTATTTCGTGTTGTAAATAAACATTTTTATCACTAAAACTTTTATAAAATAACATACAGAGAAACATAAGATTACATAATATCAAACTTCAATTTACTTTTACTTTACTTCTAGACTTTTATTCCTTCCAATTTTCCCGAGAAAAATTTTTATCCTTAAAATATTATAAACCGTCTTAGCTATCATTTGACAGACAATGAAAAATTTCTATTTCTAAGATTTTAATTATTATTTCTGATCCCTGAAAAAACGAAGATTTTAAAAGACTCCAAAAAAGCTCTTTAAGTTGGAGGATTTCCTTTTAAAATAAAAGACTTCACCTCCGAAATAATTCGAAAAGCGAGATTCTTTTTTTCTGAATGCGTATTTGACATTCTTTTCGTAATTGACAAAAAACATTCTCTGATATTCTTTTATTTATTATTAAAAATATCATTTTCGAAGTACAAATGCTGTTACACTTCAGAAAGTATATAAATATCAGCATTTATCTACAGTTTATTCTTTCTAAAGATAACGAAATTAAAATAAAATTTTAATTATGCATCAGTAATTCGATAAATGGTACTTTTTGTTACCGAATAAGAATTTAAAAAAGTTAAACATTATTTATCCAATTAGGGAGATTTATATTGAAACGTTTGTTTTGTTAGATTTTTAATTAAATTATATAATATATTATATATATATATATATATATATATATATATATATATATATATATATATATATATATATATATATATATATATATATATATATATATATATATATAATTTAATGTTATCTCAATATTTGTAATAATTTTAAATAATCATTAGCTCTCTTCCATGATTTGTTACAAAATTTTAAAATTCATTGAATTAATATAAATTGTCATTTTTCTAGAATTTTAAATAACTAGTTTCTTGTCAATAATTTTGAAATGCATTGGGCATTTTGAAATATTAACTATAACTGTTATATTTCCTTGTGTAACAAGGGTTACTCAAACTGTGCAAATAAATTTTGTTCAGGATCTTAATGTCATTTTTTTTTCTCAACTTTCCATAAAAAAAATTACACAATATTAAAATAAATTAATTTTCTCTGTTTATAGGAATAAGAATATAACCATCCACATATTTTATACATTAGTAAACACCAAGTACAAAATTATATTTTAAAATTTTAAATATGTGGGTTTTATAAAATATATGTATCTTTTAAAATTAACTTATATTAAGGTTGAATTTTAAAAGATTTATATACTGGAAAATCATAATTTAATATTCCTTGTTTAATGTTTACAATGTTGCAGAGGATGATAGTCACTAAACAACGCTGCATGGTATACAGTGACCTTTGAAAACCAGATTTCAATAGAAAGGTCACCGTGCACTGCCATGGGGGAAGGAAATTGGTATTGAAAAGGAACAAAATTGTACACATGTGTTTAAGTGGACAAAATTTTCTTTATAGTTTGGCGTCGTTTTACAGTCGGTTGGCATACATTCTAGCGACATTCTTTTGACACCAATTTGGCATCCTTGTCTGACAATTTTTCAAAGTCTTCCTCATTCTTCGACTTGGACTCTTTGACAGAGTGTTGAATAATATTAAAATACTAGGGAATTCGTGATGTCTATAAATTGATTCCAATTCGAAGGCACGTCTGATTTGAGGGCATTTAAAAGCAATTATGTTTTCCAATGGTATTCGGAACATTCCTGTTTGCTCCAAGTATAATATTGACGAGGCCCCTGCACAACACCTTATCAACTGCATTAAAATGCATTACTTCAAAAGGTTATGCAAGGGGGGATCTTTTATATTTATTTTATTATTATAAAAGAGTTCCCTTTTGAAATCGTTTATAACTCACGTAATTTCTAACTACCCCCTATTTTGACCTGGCATATATATATATATATATATATATATATATATATATATATATATATATATATATATATATATATATATATATATATATATATATATATATATATATATATATATATATATATATATATATATATATATATATATATATGTGTGTGTGTGTGTGTGTGTGTGTGTGTGTGTGTGTATTATGGTATCTCAATAATATCTTTTCATTCTTCTAATAATCTGAAATATTACTTAGTTTTCACATAGCTTACAGAAATATATGTTCCTTGTAAAATATCATAGGAGAAATATTTATACATCTGTCGATGCTTCTCAAAGATTGATATTGAATTTTATTCAAACAGACATTAAACAAAATTTGCAGTCGGGCATTTTTTGGTATGATTACACTTTTATTTTACATAATGAATGTATTTTTCGTAAAATATATCTAGAAGTTGGGTCTCGAAGAGTAAAAAAATATCGGAACTTCCTTTTATTTTACTCGTGACTTAAATGCAGACAAAACGAGGAAAGAATTTCCAACTCAAGTTTTAAGTTTTAAACAAATATTTTTTTTTCTCTTCGTTTTCTTAAGAGTGCTTTCCTGTCCTCTCCCCCTCCCCTTTAAGTACGAGAACATCTGAAGATCAATACAAATACTTGTACTGAGAAAAGATATTTTTGTTTACTTTGGAAAAATGCTTACTTTATTTTCTTTTCATTCCATATATTTGTTCTTAATTCTTTTTTATGAATGTTTTATAACGCAAAATATTTTTGAGGTGAAAATATTTTGCAGTTTTATTCAAAACAATTAATGTTCTCGTAATGTGATTTTTATGATATATGCTAAATAATGAGTTTAATGTAAAACAACGTAATGCATATACATGTTTTTTCTACTTGTTAGATATCCAAGAAGGAAAATTATCACTTTTCTTGGAATTGTAACTCAAAATAATTTAACGTTAGTATGCGGACACTGTACTTATTCGGGCCTCTGAATAAGAGATCTGTATTTATTACAATGATTTAGTTAAACCTATTAATAAGATCATTTTTAACTTTACTGCAAATTTCAATAAGAAATGTTTAAATGACACAGGTAAAGGATGATATTTCATCAAAATATGTTACTGATTAAACACTATCCAGTTAAGACATCTTGTAGAGAGTTCGCTATAACATAAGCTTTTTCGTGCTAAAGCTATCATGTTTAATCCTTGCCTGTGATGCCTAAAATCATAACTTCGATGTGAAAGGGGGGTTTCTATGCGGATGTACGCGTCGAGCAAAACATGAAATTTTGGTACCGGAAAAGGAAAACCACATAAAAGACAATACAATTTATATTATTTGATGAGTGGTGATGTATAGTAAAAGTACGAGTTATGCAATAACGTAATTTTTTTTTAATATTTAAATTATATTTGGCTTTTCGCCAACTTAAGTTTAAGTCTTAAAGTAAGAAAGGAAAAAAAACAGACATTAAAAAAAGAGATGAGAAGTTATTATGGAATTAATTGCATTTATTAAAACAAGACATTAAATTGAAATTATGAACATTTACATTTATAAAAGTTAAATTTAAAAAAAAGGGAAAGGAAAGAGAAATATAGTGTTACTTATAGTGACAGCGAAAACAAAACAAAAATAAAAATAGGGAGGGCGCAATTCCCGGTTCTTTTTCTTTTCAGGGCATCGAAAGTTCTCCTCTTCCTCCATTCTAGTTGGGGCCGAACGATGGCCGAATGGTTAGGGTGCTGGCTTTCGGAACCGGAGTTCGTGGGTTCGAATCCCACAGTGACATGGATATTCGTAGCCGTTCGGAATCGGCCTTAAGCAGTAGGTCCCGGTCTCATTAGCCCTCGTGTTGCAAGAAGTAGACCGTAGTGCTCCAAACCAAACCAAACTTTCATTCTGGTTGCTGGGATGTCAACCACAAGTCTGCAAATCTGCAAGTGAAGAGTATTGCTTGTGGTTGCTGGACTGATAACCACTGGAAAACCGCTGAGGGCTGGCAAGATCATCAACATTCCATTGGCCTAGCGGTACGGTTGAAAACCGCCAAGCGCAGGACTAAAACATGCCAATGTGTGGAGTGGGGATATGTCATATCATGAAAAGGGCGATTTTATAAAACTATTGCAACGCCAAGGAGAACGCCAAGGGACGCTCCTGATATGCGTGATGTCACCGGATTGAAAATGCAGAGCGGCTTATGAGATAAAATAGCTTTACGCCCCACCGACGTGATAATTGGGAGCTTGGCAGGGAAGTTACAAACGGGGTATTTGTTTAATAGAAGCTTATAGAATTAAAATAAACTAAATGGCACGGAATTAAAAGAAAATTAATGGAACGTTATGACATTCGGTCAACGCAAATGCGCCAAATTTGGAATGACCTATCTGAGTTCGTGCAAGAGAAAAAATTGTATTTCAATTCTATGAAACCCGAAATCGGTTCTATTTCTTGTAATGGATACTGTAAATAATTTATGAAATTCAAAGAAATTTGAGGGAAATAGATATCATGACAGTTCATATAGATAGTAATATTATTGTATTATTTTTTAATATTTATCCAGAAAATGATGTCATTTGATGTATTTTTCTGTAATATGAGCAAAAATGACTGTAAACCATTAACTTCTCCCATGCATGTGAGCATATTGATAATAGTAGTTATTTAGTTTAATCTTTAATATACAAGCAATAACTATTAATACTGCATGTTTAATTATTTTATGTTTATTAATAAATATAGAATATTATATTTTAAAATTTTAGTTCTAGTTTTATAGTAACTTAAAATTATTATAGTTTTATGAAACTTAACTTGATTTCAACATATTCTTATGGCATGCGTACACACACACACAAACATGACTTCATTTAGAACCATGAGGGAGAATAATAATTATATTCAAAAATGCATAATATTGCTATTAATAATTATTTACAAAGCAAGAAAATCTTTTTTTTCAAACACAACAATTTGAGACCCCGTTATATTGAAAATCCATTACTATAACACATACAATGAACAGCAGCTAAACGTGCATTTGTGTGTTTATTTATTCAAAAAAGAAATAAAATTCAGAACACAAAATTCCCTAAAAAATTATTTTATATAGATTTGAATAATGTCAAAAATAATCTAAATAAATATGTACAGGAATTGAAAAATGTTCTTTTTCCACTTAGTTTGAAATTTATCTGGAAAAAATACACCTGAAAAGTTAAGTTCATTTTGAATTCCAGACGCATATTTTAAATAATTTCGATACAAGTATTACAAACTTTTTGTAGTAGTTTATTTAATCCATAGTATCGAAGTGTCTAGTAAAAATACAACAATCGAAGAATATGTAAATTTAACTTTTCCTTAAAATTACAATTTAAGCAATATATAATCCTTATTCTGAAAAAAAAAAGAATTTTGGAAACATTTATTAATTTAAATTTTTTGATTAATCAGATGCTTAAAAATATTTTTGCGTACTTTTTACAGATATATATTCCTATTTTTTTTAGTTAGAAAAATCGGAGACAAAATGCATATTAATGGGAAATAAAAGCGCATGAATATGGAATCTGCATAGAATTCTAGAAATTATAAATCCAATATTTTGTCAAAAAAATAAAAATAATAAAACAGTAATTTAGAATAGTTATCTAAAACAAAATCAATTTCATGTTTTTAAATTTCTTTTTTTTTTCTTACGACATAAAAAACGAAAATAAAGTCAGCAACAAAATATGCATATTTTATTCACTTGTAAGAATATTTTATAAAAAAATTGTCTTTCTAATGATTTTAGAACGTATATACTAATTTCGGCAGATATCAATTATTAATGTTTTAAAAGTAATGTTTATATTTTAAATATATTAAGTACAACTACTTTTTAAAATATATAATTTACTCAGAGAATTGCAATATGAATTTTTTGTGATAGCTTTTATTATTTTGTTATTTTAAGCAAAAATATCGATAATTATTACGGATTTATCTATTTTTTTCATGCTGTCAGACCGTGTCATTTATATGAAATATGTTCAATTATATGCTTACTTTTCTACAAATATTTTCTATTCCTTTCTTACTTTACAAAAATCATTTTTTAATAAACAATTTTCTAATATTCAAATGTTTGCATTTATAAAACATCTCTTTTTTATTAAAATTGTATGTCTTAAAATTGATAATATATAGCATCATTACAGTAAATAAAGATTTTTAAAAAAGTAAAAAAAAATATTTCAATATGTTTGTTTTATATTTCTTCTGTTGTAATAAAATATTTAGCATAAATGCATTCTTCTCTTTAATATGCGTCTAATATTCATATACTAGTATATAGCTGGTCATACGACTGGATCAGAAAAATTTTTAATTTTCCAGAAATGTAAAGTACCCTAGTGGGCAGGTAAAAAAATGGTTTGTTTTTTGGCTGAGAATTATATTGCAACAAAAACAATTGATAATTAAATTTCGAATTGTCACATATTTACTTAATCTATTATTTAAGCCAAATGTAAAAGAAAAGTATTTACGTAAAATCTCAGTTCAGTGAAAAAACGTATGAAAATAATGCATACGATATTTAAATAATTTAAAATGAGAAGATTAAATGATAGGGTTAAAGGAATGACGTCATAATGCTGGCTAAAATGCTATTTTTACCTATTTATTATGGGATAAATTGATAAATTTAATCGCCTGCTGTTAACCGGGGAAAACAGAGTTCGAAATAATGGCAGTAATCGGTCGTAAAGCGGGGAAGGGGTGGATTTCGAACGTTTTATAGATGACAATATTTTCCTCTTTGATATGAAGCGTATTTTTACCAATTTATTTTAGAATCGAATAGATAGTTTAAGAAAAGATAAACTTTACTCATTTTGAAGTTTGCTAACTAACCGTAACTCATCAAGATTCAAAAATGCTACCTAAATTAGAAATATAGAATTCTAACAATATTTAAGTGTAAGTCAAACTTTGCTCCAAAGAATGTGAAAGCCTGCATATTTAAATAAAATAAAATTGAGAATATACGTAACACAGTCAGCATGTTAATATTTTGTAAAGTTCGTTAAGCTCCAAGCAAACAAAGTTGAAAATTATTCAGGGAGTCAAGGTGTAGCGATTGTGCTTTTCCCAAAATGAAACTACGCGGTAAAATGGTAAAATGGCTGAAAAATTATTATCCCGCAAATTATATAACGCGGGCTAATTACCACAAGGGCTCTAGACGCTTTTCTACTTCGTGAAATTAGAATTTAAAACAAGTGTCGCGTTAAAATGCGAGATTAACTGCTACTGCATTGTTAAGTACAAGTGTATACTTATAACGAATCTAGATGTATTTTAAACTGCTTTTGAAATGTACTCTACGTAATGAACCGACACTTTCATATATGAGTGTGTTAAGTGTTACCCTTATGAAAAATCTTGATGTTGTGTGGTTCCTAAGGGTTTTTCATTTGTTGTCAGTAATCTGAAGCTGGTTTATTTGGTAGTACACAAAAACTGGCTTTAAGTAGTGCCGTTGGGTTAAAAAAATGGTTAAATGTTCCAGTTTACGCACATCTTTTGAAAAAACTACAAGCCTAATGTAAAAATATAAATTATTTATTTGCAAAATTTTTATCATTTATAAACGTTTTAACTTGTAAAAAAATATTTAAAAAATGCC
This sequence comes from Pardosa pseudoannulata, assembly GCA_032207245.1. Classification (NCBI taxonomy): domain Eukaryota; kingdom Metazoa; phylum Arthropoda; class Arachnida; order Araneae; family Lycosidae; genus Pardosa; species Pardosa pseudoannulata. Next base: position 6,950,680 of record CM063511.1, read on the forward strand.
ATCTGATTAATTAATTCAATTTATTTTTGATCTCAGATTTTGCTCCTGAATCGCTACCTGTACGCGCAATCTGAATTCTAATTCGCTTGCACTGTTTCGGCCGTATTTTTTTCAATTTTAGTAACAAATTATTCGTATAGTTGGCGATAGTTGTCCAGGAAATGCTCTTTGCAGTTTATTGTATTTTATACTCTGATTGGTTCCAAAGCGCTGGTTTTTCTGCATGTTTAGTGTCAGAAGACGAATTGTTATCTTTCAGTGATTAGCTTTCTGGTTATATTTTAGTAACCACCTAATAAGTTTATTGATGTAAGAGTTGAATCATATATTTTTACTTTTAAATAATATATAATTCAGAGCGTAAGGAGCTAATTCTTGTGATTCGAACTGTGACTTAGAAACTGAATTATCTGTAAATGATAGCAAATAATTATAATTTTTTAAACTAAAATGTCAGTGAAGATTTGAAATAAATAAAAATGTCACCACACACTTAATTTACAGAAAGGCTTTCTTTTAAGAAAACCTTCAGAGGCCTGAAGAGATTGTCGGACCAGGTATCACATAACTAGGATATTACGATTTAATTCTAACCAAGTTCTGCGTTTAACCCTTTGACAGCTTCATTTTTCCAGAATTCCGTCAAAAATGTCACATTTTTTTATTGCATTTTTTTTTTGTTCATTTTACATTTTTAAGTAAAGATATGTTATTAAAATTAACATTTCTAATATTTTTAAGCATTTATTACAACTTTTATTCTTTCTGTGAAAGCATCTTAGAACTGAAGTTTACCTTTAGTCTCATCGACATCCAAGTTAATTTTTGGAATTCCAGTGAAAGCAAATCTAGGAGGCGTATCCGAAGGATTATCACCATTAATTTCAAAAAATTATTTTCCTTGGCGGATTCCATCTGTACTACTTTCAGAGTCACTACTATCCATGTCATCTAGTAATCTTTCACTGCTATCATTTACAGGTAATTCGGTTTCTAAGTCACAGTTCGAATCACAAGAATTAGCTTCATATCCTCTCAATTATCCATTATTTAAAAGTAAAAATGTATTATTTACATCAATAAACTTATCAGGCGGTTAGTAAAATATAACCAGAAAGCTATACACTGAAAGATAACAATTCGTATTCTGACACAAAACATGCGGAAAAAACCGCCCTTTTTGAACCAATCAGAGTGGAAAATACAATAAACTGCAAACAGCATTTCCTGGACAACTATCGCCAACTATACGAATAATTTGTTACTAAAATTGAAAAAAATACGGCCGAAACAGTGCAAGCGAAATAGAATTCAGATTGCGCGTACAGGTACGGGCAAATCACTAAAAGCCCGAAGGCTGTGCCCGTACGGCGTACGGGCAAAACAGGGAAGGGGTTAAAAGAAAACCACCTAGCAATGCGAAAACAACAAATATTTGCTGAATGTTTAAACGAAAATTAATTGAAATAAAACCTTCATCAGACTTATCGTTCTATGTGACAGCGAGTGCTGGCCATTCAATAAATATGTAAAAGATGAGCTGTTGATTTTTGAGAGAAAAATACTTAGAATAATCTTTG
>CM063511.1:6952359-6975359 GCA_032207245.1 Pardosa pseudoannulata
TCATAAATATTGTTAATGCAACTAAATAATAAGAGGTATGGTATTATACAAAATAGTATATATTTATTAATTCTATAATTTTTCCCTGTGGATCTCAGATTATTAACAATATTACACTTCTATTGATAATATGTATTGTTAATTTTGCTAAAAATTCTGCAGTATTCATTTTCAACATATTTTTTATAATTTTTCAGACTACATTCAATGCGTATCGTAAAATACATTTATTAATACATAAATGTAGTAAATATTATAATAAGCATTAAAATATCTCATTTTTTACATAAGAATATTTTTCTATCATTTGTCTAAAAACTGTGCTAAACTGCTGTGCTTTCGAATAGCATTATCAGATCTCAATCAAAAACAAATAAAGAATCCGATACATAGAACAAAAATATGGACGAATTTTGGAACACAGTTACTTCGTTTTTCAAAAATCGTATGCATGTTTAAGTAAAGTATCTTTACATGTTGATATATTAGGTCGATATATCATTAATGATAAAATATGTCAATTCTTATCCACTAAGAATTTTGTGTCTTTTTACCTATTAGTATTCTGACACGCGCAAATATAAGTCATTCATACGAGCAGAAACATAAATTTCTGAAAATATGAATATTTTTAGTTTTAAGAAGTCTTAGCTGTCCCCCACGACGACATATTTTCTAATTTTTATTTAATTTGTGATATACGCTTAATTTCAGTTCCTCAATATTTTTAGAAGCTATTTAAGTTCTTTTCTGATTTTTAAACTTTTATTTTCTTGTTTTAAATTAATTTTTAAACATTTTTATTAACGTCGAATTTTTATTTTTTACTACTGTTCTGATGTTCCTAGCCAAAAAATATTTTGTGTTTTTCCTATCCCTAAACTCTCTACTCTTTAGTTAGAGTGTCATGAACTCACGAATCCACCATTCTATTTTCATCTTTCATCTTTTAGTTCTTTTTATGGTCTGCTCGTTGTCAATTTCTCTGCTTACTGTAAGAAATCTCTGGACTAGAGGGCTCAGACCAGGAAATCCAGTTGACCTACCATCCTGAAGGTCCTGAAGTCTTAGCTAGTGACTATACCATAAAAAATCGAGGTGAAAGCTATTTAAGATCACAAAAAATTAAAATAAATAAATTTCTATAACATTGTATTTTCAATTTAGATTAGCATTTATTACAAGCAGGATAAAATATATGTTGTAATGAAGACAATGTTTTAGTAGTTCCTAATCTGCTTACTTCAGTCATACTTCAAACCACCAATCCGTTCATTATAAAGAAATATTCATGAACAATAAAATTCATATCAAATGCAGGTGCTGAATCCTTGTTTAAATTACAAATGTGTAATGAATAATCTAAGATAAGGATATATCTTATCCCAAAAGTAACATCTCTGTACTAGAGCTCCTAGGTTTAAATATTGCTTTTGACATGATCTCGCGGTTAGTTGAAAGAGTGATACAGTTAACATTTTGCTAAAAATGATCTAAATAAGCAGTGATATACTTATCACAGAAAGATAACTTCAAATGTCTAACAACAAGGATCAATACTGAACGATTTCAATATCTAGAGTATGGTGATGGGCGGAAACAAACTATGTGTTCAATTATTCTGCGGTATCTAATTGCACTGAGGTTCCAACAGTTTGTTCCATCAATGCAAATCCTAAAGTAGCAAAAATTTACGAGTTGTCCAAATAAGGCTGGTAAGAAATAAAAATAAAGCAAGTGATAATAGGTCAGTTGCTTTATAAAACTCATATCTATACACGTACAATGGTTCTGCATTTACCTATACACTTCGACGTGCTCCACCTACACACACATAAAATAGAAAATTAATGTAATTTAAAATTTATTAATTTTAATTAACCTTACATTAAATTATCTTCAATAATAACATATTTATTATTATCTTCAATGTACTATTAAATATATTCAACTAATTCCTCTGCAATAACGAAATATTAAATTTATATGTTCGTAGCGGTATATATTATAACATTCGTAGGGGTTTCGAATCGGCTTTAAGCAGTACGGGCGAACATGTTAGCCCTCTTGAGTATAACAGTAGACCGTACCATTCCTACGCAAACTAAATCTTACGCTAAATTTAACTGCATGTATTTCATTCTTCAAAATAATCTTGTACTTATAGCAAAAATATTTCTACACATTCGGAAGAACTAATTCTTAAAGCTATAATATTCTTTCTAATAAAATTTAAGATAGAAAAGTATATATAGTCATAAATACGATCACGTAACTGAAATTCATGTAATAGAAGTAAATACGATAAACAGGGATCTTATTTATTCGTATATCTTCAGCAGAAGTGTATTTCTTAAGCAGAAATGATAAGAAGGTGCAAATCGGCAATTCGTTCTATACATCAAAACGTCAACCACAGCTGCCTGGTCGAAACCTAGTTTTTCCCTTTTATGAAGAACAACGCGGTATTCTTTTCCGGATATACTTATAAAAATTGAAAGTTGTCAAATGTCGCAATCGAAAAGAAATAAATGATGTTGGCCAGACTTATTTCGTGTTTTATTTACAAGAAACCTATAAATTACATGCCACATGATTTCGTTTCGAAGTGTATGCCATTAGATATCGGGTTTCGAATAAATAGATACTAATATTTCTTTCTTTGCAGTTGCCATATTTTATTTCTGGCTTTTTTCCCCGAGTACTCCGATACATTGTGAGAAATTTAAAAATAGATATGCAAAACTGTTTTCGAAGATACGAAATTCTGAATGCTCTTTCGCCCTCCTTTTAAAAATCCTCTTCTGGAGAGTTTTATGTAATGTCAAAGAATTTTCTTTAACAAGGATACCTAAGGGCCTACATCGTTATTTCATGAGTTTAAATTACTTGAAGGACTTTGTTATGTGTCATTTAGGATACAAAATAGACGAAACATATATTTATCGTTCAGTAAAAAAATGAGGAAAACTTTTGAAAAGTAAATGTTTGTTTAGATTTCTTTACATTTTTAAGACGCATTTAGGCTATATTGTAAAGGAGGAAATATTTCATACATTTGAATATTATTTGGCATGCGGATGAATATTTGATACTGAATAATAAATGAGCGGAGGAATATTGGAAAAAGAAGCTAGAATATGTTGTATTAAGTTTAAACATATTTCTGAGAAATATTTCGTAACACAATTTAGAGCTTAAAGAAAAGTATTTGTAAATTTAAAATATATCAGTTCTATATATGAAAATTAAAAATTACTCTAGGGTATCATTTATTTAATTTTTCCTTTTATGGAGAAATAGAAGTTTAGATTTAATAAATTTCGATAAAAATTTTGTTTTTCAGCTTTTTAATTTTTTTTAAAGTTTGACTTTTTAACCATATTGAGATGATTTGTTTTTCAATTCATATAAAACAGAGAGCTAACACATTGTTTTATATTGATGATTACTTATGTAGATTGAACCAAAATGTATATATTATAGTATAAGAGTGTAAGTATATTACTAGTGTATATATGGTTCAAAATAGAATTTACCGTCTCTCACACTTATCTTATAGAAATATAAAAAACCTATGTATAAACGGTTGTAAAGTGATATTCTAATTTATGTAGAAATAAATTGCTTATTCATCATAGGCGTTTTGAGTATAATTCTGGAAGCTTTATATTGAATGGCTGGAAAGCTCTAGAAATGCATGCAATAAAGCTCCTTTGTGTAACTGCTCAACTTAGGAACTTATTGTCTCCTCTGCCAATCTATGTTTCCGAGACCAAATACTTTGGAGTGCGATGCACATGCAATATGTTAGGTATGTACAAATGAGTGCACCTTTAAAAGAAAATAAAACCTACAGTGTATTTAGATGAACTTACATGAACTTTTTATATTTTTACAAATCATTTAATACGACCTTATGCTATAAGCCTTTTAAATTTTACTCATTGTCATTGTCCTTGTCGAAATATTTTTTTTTGAGTTATACCATATGATTGTCCACATTTTAATTATAGTTAAACATGTTCTAACAATTGTTCTTAAATTTAAAAACCTATACCAACGATTCACTGTATAGGAAAATATGGCGTCGTTTTAAGTTTGACGTTGGCAAAATATTCAATCTAATTATTTCTGAAAATGTTTATGATAAACTACATTCTTTTTTTAGTATAGTTAATTCCTAATATCCTAACAATTGTTCACTTTTCAATCCCGAAATAATTGTTCCTAATATCTTAACAATTCTCCTCGTTATTATTAGTTTGATGGTAAAACCGAGTCCAAGTAACGCATTTCTTAATTAATACTTTTAAAAGTATCACACAATAAACTTAAAAATAATCCAGTTTAAATCATAAAACGAGTATGTTAATATATACCAATGTTTTTCTATATCTACCAGAATTTATAAAATCTGCAGCAGAGCAAGAAATTATTGATGTTTATTAATCATTGAATCTTTTATTTCTTTATCCACTTTACTATTTTATATTGCTATCTAGGGTCAATTTTTTCCCCTTTATGTGAATTATAAATTAAAATTTGTTTAATCTTTAATGTAACTGGCAAATCCCAATGAATAACGATGAAAACCCTGAAAGAATCTAATCAACTTCATGTCGAAGGATACAGCTTAGAGCTAAGGAGCCCCGAACAAACTAGAGGTAATCATGGAACAAGTAAACTAATAGTCCACAAAATCCATAGATTTTTCTTACACAACACCATGGAAGATAAATAAAGTATACTCTTAAGCAGCTTGTACAAAGAAAATAAAAATGGGTATATCATGAACTGCTGTAAAAATTTTGACGATATTATATTTCTGAGATTTGAAACAGTAAATGTTAAAAAATATAAATTCGAAAATAACGTTTACTATTAAAAATGTTTGAATAATTAACGGCAATTTCTTGTAGAGCTTAGAATTTTATTTTTCATTTTATTTATTAGACATAATGGACATCTTCAGCAAATCAAATTTTTAATTTTACTCTAAAATTTTACGTTATCTCTATTCTCAAAAATGTATAATATGTATCATATAATAACATATTGCATAGTCGAATGTAAACTAACAGAACCACTCCACTTTATTAAAGAATGAACTTTTGCTGCGCATTATAACATATGTATATAAGATTATTGCGAAGTATTCCAACATTCCAACTTTATAGAGGTTTTTTCGGGGTATCTAGGTCGAATGCCGAATCCCCTGTTGTGAAGATATCAATTACTTATTGAGTGTCCTTTAAATTGCAACACAATAGACTTAATACTAGTCACATAAGATTGGGGGCCGTAAACAGTTTTTCAATGTAATTTAATATAAGAAGCAAAAAAGATAAATTGATGAATTAAGTTTTGAGAATATTACAAATTACATACATATAAAAAATTAAAAATAAATAATTTTTTTTTTGAAGTAAATCTTTTCTGAACCTAAACTTATGTATCTTGCGAATATTAAACCTCTCCCCCACATAGTATTACTATATATCAAAATTTTTAAATTTTAAGTAGAACTTAAAAAGTCAGGTAATTTTAATGAGGTAGCTTAAGCTCCTCCCAATTACTGCCTTGTAATTTTACTCGTTGTGTACCTGGATACAATTTAGGATTTTTGAACTACTTTTTCGATATTTTACTCACATTTATATGTTTACTTGGTTCTTCTTATGCTTAATCGTATTTAATCTCATATTATTCTCATTTTTAATTATTTATCTTTTATTTTATCTTAAATTTATATAGTCTTTTTAATTTTCTTAGATATAGTTTTATTATTTTATTTTTATCTTTTATGTAACTGTCTTCTGTAATAATAATAATCATAAGAGCATAAGTCATAAAGAGCCACTCCCTCTCATTACTATGTATCTTTACCACTAGTGATATACCCAAACGGCCAGGTGCTCCAGACATACAGGTATATGGATAACGTTGTCGTTTTTTTCTGAACTTGGTGTAGGCGTGCAACTATTCAGCTCTGCTCTCTGCACATGAAAATCAGGAATATATATGTTGAATTCTGCCGGGCTTAATTTATGCGTTAGTGTATATAATTTGTTTTGAATTTTTACTTTATTTAGTATTTTAAATGTTTAGTTACTTTAGTTATCATTATTGTGATTTTTTTGGTGCAAATTGTGTAGTTATTGAAAATACTGACACCTGAGTAATGTGAGCTTAGTAAGTATTATTCTGTTCCATTTACAAAAGTAGTTGATGAAGATCAAATTCACAAAGAAAATTGTAGGCACTTCATCAAAACAGATACTTATTATAAATGTTAGAGTTTTTGATTAAGAAGAATGTTATAATGGTAATATTATGGGTAAGTAATAGCACTGTGATGAATGTAAGCAAGCTTAGCCTTTTCCTGTTCTGTAAGTCATATCGATGATATACGTACGTGATACATTAAACGTTTGTATACCGCAATAAATATTATTTTAAATGCCTGATTTTATATATTGCATATCATTGTGTGATAAACAAGCTTTTAAAGCATTAGATGTATAAACCATACACAAGGTACAAGACAGACACATGTTACGTTATTCTATTTTAGTTGAATATTTTCATTATTGTTATAACTCTGACAGAAACTTTTTAACTTTCGAATATATCAATGGTACTGCTTTTAACGTTATTCATGGATGGATTAAAACAACTCCATTATCCATTCAAATAGTTTAATTGTAGCCTTAATAGTCTACTAGCCTTTTCTTTTCAGAAAAAATCAAACGTGTTAGATAGAAGTAGTTTTAAAATATTCCTTCAAGATTTGCCTTGTAAATGTCTAGTAAATAGAAATAAACTTGTATTCATAGTGACTAGTGAGTACTAGAGAGAAAATGTGTATATATACATAATATGATTAAATATCTAACTCTTTCGATTAAAAATACTTTAAGAAAATATCGTAATATAAACACTAGATATTACACAGTGGTTACATAAGGCGAATACCTTGTGATTTTATTTCTCTTGTAGAGAAATCACCCTTACGGTGAATATTAATTCACCGTAATTAATACCAATTAATAAGTTATAGTAATAATACCCATCAATACCAATTAATAAGTACTAATGAATAATTAGAATGTTAGTTATTATGGTCTGCTTAAAATATTCCTTTAGGTTTTCGAAGTAAATGTCTAGTAAGTCAAAATCCAAAGATTGTAATTCATTCTGGCCAGTAAATACTAGATAGATAATGAACACTTATATACTATTTGATTAGGAAATTAATTCATTCAATTACAAATACTTTAAGGAAATATATCAATAAAAACTAGCCCAGTAATAAAAACACAGTGATTATTCTAGTAAATACCCGGTATTTTATTTCACCACTACAGAAACCGACCTTCAACAATATTCTGTACATCCGTAAATAAGAAGCGAAACGCTTCTAATACAAGTCACGTCTCTCTACCTTTGGGTTCAATCAATTTAGATACTTACAAGGATCTGGAAGGTCTGGAAAACATGAGAGATTTGCTCCAGATAATTGTGTAACAGTCAAACCGGATGTATATCAAAGAAATTGCAGATAAATTCAGCGAGCGCCGACAATAAACGCCAGCGGTTTGTTCTTTAGGATGTAAAAGGGGAAGCGCTGACAAAGCGGAATTCTCAGTCGAGACTGGGAAAGTAAAACTACTGAATAAGATATTTGATTGGATTCTAGAAGTCGGTCATCCTTGGTTAACACGATTGAAAATAAATATACATTTAACTCGTGTTGCAGTCTCTGATTAAAGCTGTGATTTATGGAAAGCCAGAATTGCTGGTATAAATGGAAAGTAGGAAATGCACAATGGATAAAATTATTAAGGAATTAAAATAATTTCATCTTTTTTAGTGAAAGATTTGTAACAAACTACATTTCATTATTATATTAACTAGCATATCGCCTGTCATATGATAAGGTTGATTTAATATCAGCCTTTTAAAATTTAGATTTTAGGAAAGAGTTCTTAATCACAAACACAAAGATTTATTATTATTCGTAAAGCAACTGCGTAAGTCACAATCATGGCGGACATCGACAATATACATAAGTTGTTAACATTTGTTTTTACAAGTTAACATAAACTAAAACAATTACGATTCTTTCATCGATACATAAAAGTGAACCTTACAATATGACGGGATCAGTAATTTTTTTTAATTTTCCAGAATTGTAAAAAGCCCTATAAAGCAGGTAAAAAAATAATTTGTATTTTGGCTGAGAATTATCTAGTACACGCTCAATATATCTTCATACTCCTTTTAAAGTCTCCCGATACTGTGAAGGTAGTTTAGAATCACGTTGAAAGAATCATACATAGAATCGTTTAGAAAGATAATTCAAAGTTATCTTATCTACTTCGAAATTATCGTTAAGTTCTTTCCAATTTTTTGACACAATAATTAATGGAAGTAAAGCAATAAAACTATCATTTCCATTACACCCTGGAGGTAGATAGAATTTGTTGTTAATACAGGTGGTAAATTTTCATTGCAACAAAAAATAATCGATCATTAAATTTAAAATTATCCCATATGTACCTAATCTATTATTTAAGGCAAATATAAAAGAAAATTATTTACGTAATATCGAAGTTCAGTGATAAAACGTATGAAAATAATGCAGACGATATTTAAATAATTTAAAATAAGAAAATATTGAAATGAGATGGTTAAAGGAATGATGTCATAATGCCAAAAAAATGTTATTTTTACCTGTGTATTATGGGATAAATTGATAACTTTAATCCCCTGCTCTTAACCGGGTAAAATATGGCTTAAATTAATGGCATTAAAAGCTCGAAAAGGGAGAAGGGATGAATTTCGAACGTTTCGTGAATTTTGCTACCCCGAACACATCAAGAATCCAATATAGATGTCTCTACCATTCCAGGTTCAACCGTTTCATAAATTCGAGGACAGACTGACATATAACTTAGGCTATTATTACATAGGGGATGTGAGAGTCTTCTTTTTATGGAACTTAGAAAATATAGCATCCTCATCTAAAGACAGATAAAAAAATTTCTAGAAATATTCGTTTCTAGAATTTTGTTAGCTTTCTGATTCCTAGTGAAGATAGATGATGATAATACTATAAATAAATCCCTAAATTTCAAACTCCTACTTGTTATTTGAGGGGTTGATAATTTTTTTTTTTCATTTAAATACAAATTATATACTTTCTCGCACGATATTTTACTTTTCCAGCAAGTAAATAAATTGAAATCCGATGAACAACCGTATTAAAATATTTTACTTTACAGCACTGTCTTTAGATTAGGGCGCAAATATATTTATCACTTTTATTTCCATCCTTTTGAACTAGAATACTTAAAAGTTTTAATCCATTCCATAAATGATAAGGACTACCAATATTGATGAATAATTAAGTTTTATTTATCATTTATATGTTTGTTGTAGAAATAACTCAGGCATTATTGGGTCGAAGCTTCTTTTAGGGGTGTAATTTGAATATATTTTTAATACCTATATTTTGGATTGATTACATTGAAATAAATAGCCCATTTATGGGGCTACATCACCTTTAAACATCCAAAAATTGAATTTTTCATTTTGTATTTTAAAATAGTGTGAACATTTCTGAATCGTGTACAACAAGCTACACAGAAATGTTCGAATTACAATTTGCACAACTACAATACATTTGCATTTCAATATCATAGCATTTAAAGAGATTATAAAAACTTTAAATATATTTTACTGAAAATGGCATTCGTTTAACTTGCCCACATTCTAAATTTAAAACAAAACTTACCTACAGCACTTATTGAATATAAATCTTCATATAATGATACACATCTTCACATTCCGATATTATAGATTGCGGTGATATTTCAAATAACTCTATATATTAGAAGTATTCGTAAAAGCTGCACACAAATCTAAATTTCAAATCAATATATTTTTACTGATTATTCTGCCATATTCATCTCCGGTAAACAAACAAATAAAACTGCAATTCATTGCTTTTTGTTAAATTTTTTGTTTAGTCATATGCATATCCCTCAAACATCAAAATTCTTGAGGTAGCTCAAAATAAAATTTTAAGACGTATTATCAAGGCTCCACTTTACCTTCGTAATGACCTCATCCGGTGTGATCTTAATTTATCTACATTGAAGAACATTTTCTCAAAATCTCAGAAATGTTTTTAATAATTTAAATAATATCCCTAAGGAGATTGTTGCTGAGATACTAGATTACGATTTCGCAGATCCGGAATTCAGAAGGAGACCTAGGGCCTCTTTACTCGTCTAATATTTTTTTGGTTCTTATTTTAAAATATTTTTTTCACAAATTTTAAGATTATTTTTGGTGTTTGTATGCTAGTAACATATTAATTTATAAGCTAAATACTGTTGTCTACTCATCACTTCATATTTCTAAATCTAAATCTACGCCCAATGCATAATTAAGTAATAATAATTAAGTAATTTAGTAATTAATAATAGTAAGTAACGATATACATTACCCATTCACTCTGTAAAAGTTTAAAGATAGTTAATCAAAATTCAATTTTGCTTTAGTTCGACTTCAATCTTAATTTTTCTGTATTTTAGACTTTTATTTCTCTTAAATCATATTTAATCACATTTATTGACATTTACTATATTTAATAATATTTAAACATATTAAATAAAGTGAATATCAATAAATATTCATTTAAACATATGTTTTCTCATTTAACCACTACTTATTATTATTATTCTGAAACATCTTGTATCTTTTAATAATTTATTTACTTAAATTACCTTTTTTTTTTGTATTTACTTATTTCTTATATTTCCTTTTATTATTTATTATTACTTTACTGTAGCTGGCATCTTGATATACATTATATTCTGTATGAATCCCTCCCTTGTTAAATATGCTATTCTATTTACCAGAGATGTGCCCAACCGAGTGAGGAGTTTCAAAAATTACCTGCATGTGGAGAACTGCTAAGCGACAAGCTATCGAAACATACCAACACTTCAACAATATCACTGACTGTTAGAGTTCTCGATTTAATGGTAGTTTTCGAAGCACCTGTCTAAGTCGAGCATTTTTTCCACTTAGAAAGGTAGCTAATTTTATAAAGGAGCGGCTCATGGTGCGTAAATATGTAAACCAGATGCCAGTTACATAGGATAAATAAAATTAATAAAAATTAAAATAAAGTGGATTTAAAAATATTAAAATGCAAAACTATATATAAAGTAAATAAATTCCGTTATCTATGGATAAATGTGAGTACTATATAAATGCGAATAAAGTAAAAAAAAAAAAAAAAAAAAAAAACTCAGAATCGTAATTCAGATCCTGGCGAAACATCAGTAAAATTTTACGAAATGTAGTGGGAGGAGTCTAAGTCTCATTAGTAGGGCTTTAAAACTTTAAAATATTCACAGACATGTGAAATGAAAAAAAATTCAGGGGAGGGGCTTAATATTAACAAGTCTAAAAAAGTATAAAGGGTGTCCCTCCAAAATTAAAATAGTAGGACCGAAGCTTAACACAACAATATGAGTGTCATTGGGCGTCTCTCAAGGCTCAAAATACTATTAATATTGATTGACAACGGCATATAGTTTGAATATTTCTGTGTTTAATCATTGACTATTGCGATCAAGCAGTCGTTGATATATCGGGATAATATTTCAATAAACCAGTGGCAACTTCCAGCAGTGGCTTTTTCATTCTTGACATGAGTGCTTCGTCATCGATAGCTGGCTATAACGATCAAACTAAATATCATCTTATATATGCTCCGATATTAATCCAATAAACTAGTACGCAAAGGGCGGGAACAACCACGTTATCACGCCAATTTGAGATCTGTGGAATGTCCGGTGCTTCGTTATAGAGATATTCGGTTATAGAACCGAAGACCTTAAAAGATGAAGTTTTAATCTTCAAGAACAAATGTTTTTGCTTGTTTTTTATCAAGTACGTGAAACGACAGCAATTTGAAAAAATATTACTTTATGTAGAATATATAGGATGTATTTTGTCGATATGTTATCAAGCACGAGGGAAAAATAATATCGTATACAGGGATATATCGAATTTTAATATTATATACAGAATTTTAATATTGTTATTGTGATACTTAAATTATATCAATATTTGACGATATATTGATTATCCGTCGATCTTCCCTAGTCTTAATACAAAGGACACACAAAACCGTCTTAAGATGTCTGAAATTGTTTGAATTGCATTTTGTTCTCATTAGTTTTACGATACATTTGCTGATAACAGAAACTAAATCTTGAACGCAGTACAAGAAAGTAAATATTTAAGGTTTATAAAGCTTTTTAACATCACTAAGAAAACCTAAATATAGACGCATAGAATACACAAGTCTGATTGTGTATTCATATGCGTTTGGAAATTTTTTATATAAAAGACATGAAAGATAATTGGTTATTGTATATATGTAGTATACATATATATCTAATGGGAAATTTAGCCCATCACAAATGTATAATAATCGAATTGGCTTGAGTACCGTAAGTAAAAACGTAGTCGAAAGAGAATACAAATAAATTTGGAAAAGAGATACACATTTTATTATAACATGATCTCCGAAGTCTTCTTGGGTGAAAAAAAACCAGTATCAATTTGTACGTGTGTGAGCCAGCCCATCAGCTTCAGTGGTTTATTCTGTGATAGATAACACGGGAAGAAGTGCACTTAATTCTATAAGAAGAGGGAAGTAGGCAGTAATTAAGTATGGTGTTTTCGTATTCGCAAATTTGATAGAAAGCACAAAAGATATTAAATTATTAAAATTGTTTTTTTATCTTTATTATTTTTTATGCCTTTTTCAGATTTTTAATGCAGTTTATTTATTTTAAGACACTTATTTTTTGTTTTTCAAATTTTTCAAGTTTTTCGATTTGATCATTTTTAATCATTAATTTCTGTTATTTTGTACGGATGTCACTGGCCGCAAAAATATTTTATGTTTTTCTATCCCTAAACTCTGTACTCTCTAGTTTTTGTGCTATTAACTCACAATCCACCCTTCTATCTCTTTGCTCTTTTATGGATTATCGCCCGTTGTCATTTTTACTTACTGACTGAAGCCTCTGGATTGGCGGGCTCGGCTCATAGGGTCCAGTTGCATCATTTGATGGCTTTGATGCACAAAAGATAGTCTTCAAGTTTTGGCATAAAAGGATACACTAAAATTATTTTAAGATAGAGTAAATTACGTTGGTTAGTTTTTTTAGGTTATTATATGTCTCACTCTCTTTTTCTTTTTTTATTTTTCCCTCTTATATTTCATTTCTCACACACACACACATACATTTATATATATATATATATTACATATATATATTTTTATACTATATATTATTTTATATATATTATATATCTATATAGATATATATATAATATTACTGTTATTGGTTGTTGTATCTTTTTTACTATTACTTTGTAAGAATGTTTATTTAGAGTCTGCTTTGAATTTTATTATCATAAATATTTGGAGAGAATATTCCGTAACAACAGAAACAAATTGTTTACGGCGCCACCTTGTTCTATTCATTTTGTTACTTACAAGCGACGTTTTTCCTTGTACCTTGACGAGATGACATTTTCTCTGGGGAAAGATATGAACGGAAAATCCAAACATAGGATTAGAGGACTCCAAATGAATTAACGAAACACATCTAGAGAATTAAGTGCTTTTATTATTTATAATCTTATTAGAAGTGACACACATAGCGTCTTTAGATAAAATATTGTTTCGATTGCTGTAGGTCTTTTATTTATTGCAAGATACATTTGCTGATAACAGAAATTAAATCTTGGTAACGTGTTGGAAGCAAATATGCTTTGTGTTAGCATTCTTTCCGATTTTTTTTACGATATGAATTAAGCATTTTGAATGTGTTTCTTCGAAAACTTATTTGGTATTCTATTTATCAGTTATATTTATATGTCTTACTCAAATTTTAATCTTATATTTATAAAGATAATAAGCCTGTACAATCAGGCTAAAATAATGGCACAATGAGTAACTATGAAAGTGCAGAATTAAAGAAAATATGTAACAGATATGGGTAATATATGCTTAAGTTTTTGTAGTACAGGAATTTCTAAATCAGACTGAGCTATTCCTTAATCAGTATGTCTTATTTCGCATTTACATCACATGATTTTTTATATATGATCTTTCAGTTTTAGAAATTATACTTCTAAGGGCGTAAAGTGTTACCAAATAAAGTAGGATTTACTTCTAACTGTTAAACTTCTATCTATCTATCATCATACTAATTAAATTTCAAATAGAGAATAGAAACGAATAATTAAGAACAAGTTACAAGTTATCGCTAGAATGATCATGATATCGCTAGAAAACTATTCTTCATACAAATAAATATAATTTCCATTGTAACTTTTTGAATTGTTTATATGCATATTTGGATACCGAAATGTACTTTTAAAACAATTCGTTATATTCAAGCATGCTAATTTTCTTGTGCAGTTGCGATTCAAAATCATATTTATCTCTTGAATAAACTACTAGTTATAAATACTTGAATAAATTACTCTTGAACACTCATTCAGATCTGAAATATGTGGGTACCATACCTTATGGTACTATATATAGTTGGTAATTGGTTTTTGTGACTGAAATTTGCTGATTATCTGCTTATGTACATAATGTATATATATTTGATGGATTATTTTTATAAAAAGAATCTGTGATGAGGCTATTTAGATCAGTAAATAAATTGATTCATTCATACAAGAAGTAAAAAGCTCGGGATCTAAATCTGACCTCATCACATCTTTGTAAAAGACAGAGGACCATAAAATTATATTCTACGGATATTGTTGTCTTGTGCGGTAGTCTCGGGTGGGGTTCCGATCCCAGTCCCATATTAGAATCTCGTCTCCGTACATGACACTAAATAAGAATGTACATTTGTGGAGTTATTTATGAAACCCTAAGAGACTGTGCCCAATAAGAAGGGATAAGGTTTTCCACGTTGGCGGTCTCAAGGCGGAGTTTAAGCAGACCAATTAGATTTTTACAACGATCCCGATTGGACGATAAGAAGGAAGAGGGGACAAGGATGAAATTAATAAAATAAGAAAAATCTAAAAAAAGAATTTGGGAGTCCAGTCAAGGAGACAAGTCCGACGGGAAGTGTTCCTGTATCTATTACGGCCGCTAACCCAAACACTCAGAAATGAGCCCTGACCAGACCGACGGAAGATCCATACATACCCAATCCTGATCAGCCCTCAACCAGCAGTGTTCCGGGCTCACCATATTAATTCACAAAGTTACCCCTTTTACATAGATCTGAAATTGAGATTAGATTCTCTCTCTTATATTTACATGTTTACTTAAGTGATGAAAAAATTATTGTCCGAACTAAATTAGAGTGGCACCTAATTTGAAGGTGTAGATAAAGTAAATTTTAGGAAGATAGAATGCGATTGTGTGTACATAGACGTATCTATTTATCTTTATAATAAATTTTACTTTTTTGTTTTAAGCTGGTTTCAGATGCTTTTAATTTAGATTTTTAGTTTATTTTCATATTTTATGTCTGTAGTTTCTCAGAACCTGTGGTTAAATTTAATAATAAAATACTTTTGCACAACTCAACCAAAATAAACACCACTATACATTTGATCACAGGTTAATTACCCAAATATAAATGAGAACTACACGAGAACATCACACTAAACATTACACATAAAGTCAGACACAAATAGAACAAAAATCGCATAAGTATAGACCTATTAAACACATGTTTGAGGGTATATATTTACACAGTGACATGCGTCTTCATTATTAAACAAAAAAAAATGCAAAATTATTCGATATTGTATACATATTTTAAATTATTACTCTGCAAGAAAGTATTTTTTTTTACATTCTCAAAAAGTAGCTATGTAGAAGATATCCAATATCCAATAATTTTGCATAGCTCTTTGGGTGTCGAAAACATACACACAAATACATTACTGAGTGTGTAAGAAAGTATAATTAGGTTCTGTATATATTTTGAATTATCTCGTCTTAAGTATTTGGTAGAAACGTATTTCGTGACAATAGAAACAAAAATTCCGTAGCACCATTTTGCTCTATTCATTTTCTTTCTTAGAAACAACGCGTTTCCTTTTCACTCTTTGAAATAAGATTTGTTCTGCAGGAAGATTGGGAATAGAAGACCCAAACATAGGTTTAAGAGACTCCATATGAATTAACGGCGAGAGAACTAAGTGCATTTATTATTTATGATCTTAATAGAAGTGGCAGACAATACCGTCTTAAGACGCCCGAGATTGTTTCGATTGCATTTTGTTCTCATTTGCTTCACGGTACATCTGCTGATAACAGAGAATAAATATTGGTAACGGATTAGCAAAATTTACTTTGCTTTTATAATCTTTGTGATTTCGTATGATAAGAAAAAAGTTATTTGTGTTAGTTAGAAGGCCTATTTAGTATTTTATTTTCCAGTTATAGATATTTCTTTTTTTAAACTTATATTCCTTTCTCAGATTTATGTTCCATTTTTACTTATACGAGATGAAAAACCTGTAAAGTCAGTCTAAAATACTGGCACAAAATGTATTCGAATAAAGTGGACAATTACATAATTTTTATTGCAAAAACATTTACGTGGATATAGGTACATAAATGTCAGAAAAACTGTCTCTGTACAGAAAACTTTTTACTAATTAGGCTGGCAGTTCACTAATAAGTATTGCTTGTTTGACCCTACATTGCATGGACTGTATATTGGAAGTTCCTTTTCTCCGGAACTAAACTTCTGAGTGTTTCAGACATTAACAAATAAAGCAAAAAATCAATTATGGAGCACACAGTTTGGAACAATTGTGCCACTAGATGGCACTGTGTAAATACTTATCCCGAACTTGTCGTAACAAGTCTGAGTGTAATTAGGTACTAATTAGATTTCAATGAAAGCAAGAAAATGTACATGATAGCCGAAACAAAAATAAGACAATTCAAACAGGAACAAAGATACTAAAATGTCTAAATAATTAGTCTTCATATTTACTTTGAAATTACTATAATTATTTTAGCACAAAGTAATAAAGTATGTAAAGTCATATCATGCAAAATAAGTTTTTAAAATTAAAAACATAGACGATTTAATTATTTTATTTGCATATAGAAATTAATAACTTTGAAAACAATAAAAAAGGATTAAGAATAAAAGATTAAATACGCCCTAAAAATACAAGTTAGAATGAATACAATATTCCATTTTAAATTACAGGAATGGGGACCCAGATTGCCAAAGTAGGTAAAAAAGGGGGTTTGATATCACAAACTAAAAATTTCAATTTAAATTTTAATAGACTAATCAAAATTTAAAGGAAATTAAAAAAAAAAAGATTTACATAATGTGAAGAAGAATCAATGTAACCAGATTTCATGACTTAGATTACACGCTTATTAAATTTTGCACAAATTTCGTTGCACTTCATTTAATCTTATTTCAATTAAAATGTTATCCACCAATTCTTTATTAATGTGAGCAGTTAAATATGTTCTAACAACGAATTTTATTAACATCAAAAGTCTGTATGATGTTAGTAATATTAATATTAAATATAATTTTATTCAAGAATTAACATTTCTTATTCAACAATGAGAGAAAACCTCAAGTACTGTTATCTGAGGAAGATTAAAATATCGTTTACAATGAGATTTTTCGTTACATGAAGTGCAGAGCTGAATCAAAAATGGGCGTTCACAAATAAATGTTAGTCCTTAAATACAAAATTTCAAAACTTTAAGGTGTATTTTTTTTTTAGTTTGCGGAGAAACACATGAAAACAGACGACCCGTCAAAACTGGTGACAATTCATTTACGGATTGTCAAAATTCATGTTTAGATTTTGAAATCTAAAGTTATCCTGTTCTTAGGTATACACGTAAGGACTTAACTAGACAAAATGGATTCGGACATGGTCCAAATGGGTTTTTACATAGAAATATAAGGGCTCAAACTTTTTGCAATTGCAAAATTTTACTTGGCACAAGAAAGTAAGAAATTTCAATCTTAATAATACAACATTTGTAAATGGAGTACATTTTGTTTAAGGTTTAGAATTATGTATCAAATAAATGTAAAATTCGAATACATAGGTAACATATTTACTTGTCTATAAACCAGGCGTGGCCAAGCTCCTTGATAGTCCCAGTCATTTTTAAATATTTGTCATTTTTCGCGAGCTGCAATTAAATTCGCATTTAAAGGTATGCAAAAAAGGTATTAAAATTGTTTTTTTACAGAAATAATATTTATTGAATGTCATTTGGAAGTTTTCGTCCTCTAATTTTTCAACGAAACTTTTTAACTGTCGATGATTTTTTGCTTTGGTGCGAATGTAATTTACAATGTATTACACTGTTCTCATTACATCAGGGATATTTTAAATATTTTGTGACAAGATGTTCTCAGTGAATTATGCAGTGAATCAGTATGAATTATGGAATATGAGAACCATCTCTTAAAAGCCCGATATTTTTTACCCAGCATTGCCGCAGCTTCATCAATAGTAATAATTTTTTAAATTATAATAACACAAAAATGAAAAGGGAAATCGGGTCATTTATCGAGAGCCACAAATAATCCTTCAAACAGCCGCATGTGGCTCAAGAGGCGCAGGTTGGCCACCCCTGCTATACACTCACTATTTTTAAAACATTCCGGATAAAAAAACTCAAATTTCGGGTTATACACTGAATAATTGTATATACACGATATACGTAATTCTGTATATACATCATTCTTAAACTAGAAGACAAATTTAAAGAGAGAAGGTTGTAAGTCTTACTTAAGAAAATTATTCCAGTACCATGCATTTTTTGTATATGCATAGATTAGAAAAGCTATTAAATTCATTCTTCATTTTAATTTACCAAATGCTTAAAAAATTAGGATTATTTTCATGGAAACACGATGTCGCAGAAATTATTTCTGAAGTTTTAAGTTACAAGAAATCATTATTTTTGCATAAAATGCTTCGGTAGTACTTTTTTAAATTAAAAGGAAAATGCGAAAAATGTGACTTTAAGAATCGCTTCTCTGTCACTCCTTTGCCTTTCGGTAATTCGAAACTTATTTAACGAAATTTGAAAAGCCATTTTAATGATTATTATGAACTTTAGTATTCCTATCTTGATTGAGCAAATTAATGTAACATTAAAAGGTCTTAATTCAGCTAAAATCTGTAGATTTTATCTGAAATACTAATATTTAATCATTTATGTGTTTATAATCATACAGTAAGGTAAGTGTTATATAAATTTTAAATTATAAATATTATTATAACAATATATATATATATATATATATATATATATATGTGTGTGTGTGTGTGTGTGTGTTTTAAGTTCTTCATGAACAAAAAATTGCATCCATATTGAATAACCATTCAGTATGGATGCAATTTTTTTATTGTCATTAGTCCAAGAAAAAAAAATATTAAAATTTAAAATAAAAATACATATTTTATTGATGTTGCTAGTCTATAGATTTTCTGCTGCCAAAATGTAGAACTTGGGAGTCTACTAGTAAACGAATAAAGGAGAGGATTTAAATTAATCACATAATGATGATGCTTTAGGAGCGAGAATATGTTGCTTAAAGCAGTTATAAAGGAATAGTTCAGCTAAGCTGAAATAAGCTGAAATAACCTAAAGTTATTAAAAAAAAAAAAAAAAAAAAAAAAAAAAAACAAGAGTTTTACTAAAAGTTACAGTTTTACAGGTACAATCACCAGAAATATTTTTTAGAATACAATTATTGTGGCTGGCGAAAGAATATTATTGTGTTTTGTATCCCTAAGCTTTCTATTTCTTAATTATTTTGTTTTGAACTCACGATTCCACCATCCTATCCCCCTCTTTCATCTTTTAGTGGTTTTTATGCTCTGCTCGTTGTCAACTTCTTCGCTTACTGTAAGAAATTTCTAGATTAGAAGTATCGTCCCAGGCAATCGAGTTGCACCATTGTCTTGTATGCCTTGCTAACTCTTTAAGACCCCCGCACAAAAATAACAATTGTTCTCCGGTTTCTCAGCCCAAATATTTCTTATTTCCCTACCCTCAATTAATATCTTTACCTGCCAGTCTAAGTAAACAAGTTCAAAATTGAGTAGAATTTCAATGAAATGTTTCATGTAATCCAGCGACAAGTAGTGTTTTTCAACGTGTCTTAAAAACCCCAGGAAAAAAACACCTGCTAACATCGGATGTTTACAATGCGCCCACTAATCACCGCAATTAGCATATCATGCGACTATTAGCAGTCACGCCTCTAGGGGGAAGGACATTTTCGCAGATGGCTTTGGCTATTCTATGACACATAGATAACACAGCTGTTAAAAGCTATAGTGGACACGCAAGGATTAAAGTATCATTAGATATTATCTCCCCATATGAAAATTCATAAATTCACTAAAATAAACAAGGCAGTCTAGATAGTGAGAATATGAAATTTTATTAGTGGAAGAGTTTCATTTAAACCGGTCTGGCTTAAAAAAATTATTTTCATATTATTACATAAAAATTCGTAAAAACATTTAATGAACATTTAATCAACAATTCTTAAAAACATTTAATTCTTGGGATAAATTTTTGTGTTATCTAAAAACTTATTTAAGACTACAATTTTAAATTAATCAACTTAGAGGAATATATATATATATATATATATATATATATATATATATATATATATATATATATATATATATATATATATATATATATATTCTTAGAAATAGAGGTAGGCATCACTTCCGGGGCTGGACCCATGATTGGAGACCCCCTACCTCTCTCCAAGTTTAATTATGAAAAAGCAACTTGTTCCTAATATTATCTTGCATCCAAAATAACAACACAAAATTGAGAGCTTCGTTTTAATTTGGGTTATTTTTTTAAATCTTTTTTTCGCTAGTTAACCTTTTTCTCTTACTTTAACATTAACGATAAGCATAATACTACCTTATTCCAGGATTTCGTTTTAATTATTTAAACTATGGACATATTTAAATGATAACTCATGATTATATTCTCTGTTTATTTTACTGTTGCAAAGTGAACTGTTTCGTAGGAAATATCTGAAAGCCTAATCCTTAGGGAAGGCTGTTTACCACCGAAGGTTATAAAAAAAAGCAAGTATGTGCGAGAACATAATTCACTGTATGCCTTAAAAACTTACTTAGAAATGAAGATTTTCATGACCATGAAATTCATTTCCGGTCATTGCTCAGTTCCATCGAAACAGCCAAGAATTTCCCAGGTCTGTTACAGAAAGTAACAAAATAGGAACTGTCTTTTTGGGAAAAATGTACCTCAGATTGTTATTCAAGCCTACCATGTTGCAGCAAGAAGGTTAATTTTAATATTTTAAATTTTTATGCACACATTTTGTTCTTAATAAGAAAGGCACAACCTTTGTTTTGTACTATATTAATTTTTCTTTACATATTTTGAATATTTTTTCCATGGCACTCATCATTTTTTTTTTCAAAATAACATTTGTATTTTTGAGGAATGGATGTCATTTATATAATTGTCTTATCCGGATATTTTTTCCTAATTTTCTAAATAGCATTTGCCATTCTATAGATTCCCTAGGTATTATATATGATGTCTAGGAAAGTATGCAATAATTCTCACATTCATACTTTGCCTAAAAAATCTGCCGGTGTTTCCTACTTTACTGGTAACATAGATATATGTTAACAGTGTATACTATTTTATTAACCCAATTTGATTAGTATTAATCTTACCTGAAAAGTATATGTTACACAGAACATTCTCTATAATTTCTCAACCTTAAATATTCCGACAAGTACGAAGGATTTTGAGCTAAATAAATTGTGACGATTAACATTTATAATGATATGTAAGGGCGTAATATCTTCTACGTGAATTTCTTTAAGTTTATAGTCCAGTATCATGATTATTTTATTTAAAGCTACAAATATATAATTTTCTAAAAAAAATGTTGAAGACAGTATATCACAGCAAAACAGAAAAAATAATTGTTTAGGATTTATCTGTTTACGTATAATCGCATTCTCTTTTAACCGAAACAATTTGAAATAGTTTTGTTTAAAAAAAAGCAAAATCATTTGTTTTGCAAATAAAATATACTATTCAACATTTATTTTTATCTATTCAAATAAATCTAGGCAGTTAGAAAAAAGCACCTAACAAAGTACTTCGAAGCAGAATTTAATAGAATCTCCAAATCGACTAATTAAGTTGTCTCGAGTGTATTAAAGAATAATGTAGTGAATTTATTTTCGGAGTAATACTAGCATTACAGAAAAGAAGAATTTACTTATACTTAATTTCTACCTAACCCGAACAGGCAATTATATATATTTTAAATAAATCAATTTACAAATTTCAAAGCTGCATGTAGGCCAGGGATTACTTAAAATTATATTTAAACGTGTACAATTTTCATTCCATGGGAGAAATTTAAAATATTTCATTGTTTCTAAGAAAATAACAGTGAATAATACCTGAGGTTTTATTTAAACATCCTGAGAAATATAAGTTTGTGAATTTTTACTTCGTCGGGTGATCAATTGTTTTTTACCCAAATCAAATTTTATTTTTTATATTTCCTATACTATTGTAAATAAATTAGACATATAACAAGTTGAAAAATTTACAAATTTTCCTTTCAATGTATTTCTTTTGCTTTCGTTTTAAATAATTTTTTTTCCATGTCTACAAGAAGGTAAAATAAAATTTTATTTTCTCAAGTTTTACTATGACTTTTGCTTTTTTTCCCGCCTCTACGCAACACGTCTCCACCTTCTCATCATGGCATTCGGATCTTTGAAACAACTCGTTTCCTTGTCAGTCAGCTAACGAGGTTTACTCTGAAGAAAGATATGATCAGACAGAACAAATGCTGTGTTAAGAA
>CM063511.1:6975459-6977959 GCA_032207245.1 Pardosa pseudoannulata
TCCAATTTGCCACTAAAACTTCTGCAACAGTTGTCGCTTCCTGATCGGGAATCGGGTATGCCTCAGGCCACTTCGTGAAATAATCCATGACAGACAAAATGTATCGGTTATTGTCCGCTGTCCGTGGAAGAGGTCCCAAGATGTCGAATGCTATTCTTTCGAATGGTGCCCCTACATTTTGAAGACAGAAATCAGCCAAGATCAACCCATTCTCGCCAAGCCGAATATCAAGCTCTCCACATATGATGGGAAAACATCTTGGCAGGTATATAAAACCCAGTTCGCAATTGTGGCCGATGGAAATGGCTGGGATCCGGTTACCAAAGCTCGCCAATTGGCTGCATCATTACGAGCGGAGGCTGCAGATGTCTTAAGAACAATCCCGGAAGAACAGCAAGTAAATTTTGAAACACTTATAGAGGCCTTAGAGCTACGTTTCGGCGAAAAATGTTTAAAGGACTTTAATCGTCTGCAATTAAAATCCCGCCAACAAAGACAAAATGAGACTCTCCAAGATTTGGCGACAGATGTAGAACGGCTCTCCCATCTTGCATTTAACGACTACCCAGCTGACATACGGGATACCTTGGCCCTGCAATATTTTATTGATGGTGTGAAAGATCCCGAAATTCAGAAAGCCCTCAGACTAGCGGAGTTAAAAGATTTGAAATCGGCCCTAGTGTACGGTTTGAAATACGAAGCTGCCCAACAAGCTTCGAGAAGGGACAGACATCAGGTGAGAGGAGCAGCAGTAAGCGATGTTGATATGGCGGAAATTCTGAAGGAATTGCGTGATATTGTGTTATCCCTGAATGCTAAATCCAATCGAAACACACAAAAGAAGAATGTAATGTGCTGGAGATGCGGAGCCGAAGGACATATACAAAGAAGCTGCCAAGCTCGCCAAGATCAACGAGCTGATAATGTAACTAGAACCAAGAAACAGGAAAACTAGAACATGGCTGTCTCGTGGGGCGGAGATTGCCAGTTAATAGAGAGCCCCATTTTGAGGTTTTCCAAATTTCTTCAGAAAGTGGTGACGGAAATGGATTCTTTATTGAAGCCTATGTAAATAATTTATCCTGCCGGATGATCATCGACACAGGGGCCAATGTTACCATCATGAATGAAGATGTTGCTCAACAACTTAATGAGAAGATTATCTGGACGCCGCCATGCGTTACTCTCCAGACTGTTACCGGTGACAAAATTCCGATTATTGGCAAGATGAATATTAAAATAACATTTGGAAACAACTCGTACCTTCATACTGTGTATGTGGCAAAAATTACGGACAGTTTTATCCTCGGACTGGACTTTCTAAAGAAATACAATTTTATATTAGACTTTAAAGATAATTCTCTACACTCTACGTCAGAAGATGTAACACTGTTCCGGAAAGAAGTTAGTGAAATCAAA
The DNA here is from genome assembly GCA_032207245.1 of Pardosa pseudoannulata. Taxonomy (NCBI): domain Eukaryota; kingdom Metazoa; phylum Arthropoda; class Arachnida; order Araneae; family Lycosidae; genus Pardosa; species Pardosa pseudoannulata. The sequence continues at coordinate 6,976,879 of CM063511.1, forward strand.
TCCTGCTATCGAATAATTGCTCCATTGGATTTCATCATACCAGCCAGGAAAGAATTAATATTGGAGGGCTATTCTGACGAAGAGAAGAAATTTTCGGCTTGGACTCCTCGAATTTCCTGACTTCGGGAATTTTCCAAAAGGGGTTTTAGTAGCTTCAACACTCATAGATTTCTCAAAAGAAGCCATACCGGTGAGAATTGCCAACATAAGTGATAAACCGAAGATTATTAAGAAAGGTGAGGTGTTAGCCACATGTACCCCAGTGACTTGTGTGGAGCGAAGTTCTTTCCAAACATCAAACGTGTCCTCTGAAGATTTAACGAAGGACTTGCTAACAAAAACAGAATTAAGTAAGAAACAGAAAAGCGCTGTAGAGAAAATGCTTGGTGAATTTAGTGAACTATTTTCGAAGTCATCCGACGATTTGGGAAGAACAAAGTTAACAAAACACCGAATCGACACAGGAAATCATGCTCCTATTAAACAACATCCTCGAAGATTACCATTCTCCAAAGTAGAAGAAGTGAAAGATCTTTTAAATGATATGCAGGAGAAGGGCGTCATCGAACCTTCTACCAGTCCTTGGGCCTCTCCTATCGTCTTGGTCAAGAAAAAGGACGGTTCAACGAGATTCTGCGTGGACTACCGTCGCCTAAATAACATCACCAAGAAAGACAGTTACCCTCTTCCCCGAATCGACGACACCTTGGACACATTATCGGGAAATGTGTGGTTCTCTACACTTGATTTAAAGAGTGGCTATTGGCAAGTAGAGATGGATCCCGTAGATCGTGAAAAGACAGCATTCACGACTGGTGGCCAAGGACTTTGGCAATTTAAAGTTATGCCTTTTGGCCTATGCAACGCACCTGCTACTTTCGAGCGCCAGAGGGACAGATTGTAGTGGATACAGAAACTGCAAGAAAACGACTTCGATATCCAACATCGCAGAGGATCCTCACATGGAAATGCTAGTTATCCAGAAGACCTTGTCCAGAATTGTCTCTTTTGTTCTGCAGCTGAGATAAAATATGGACAATAGAGCCGGTTGTGCCACCTCACAGCGTCATCTACATCACGA
>CM063511.1:6982959-6985459 GCA_032207245.1 Pardosa pseudoannulata
GCATACAGATTCTATTGATCTTTAAGAAAAACTAGAAAAATATATTTGTTTAAATTTGTAGAAAATTTTAAATCAGCCTAGTCGAATGTTTTAATACATTGTATGTGGGGCACGCACTAGTACATACTAGTACTGAGCACGGGTTACGTACTATACGTTTTCTCACGATTGATACTTGAGCGCGGACACGCACTAGTACGTTTTCTGACTATTAATACTTGAGCACGGGACACGTACTATACGTTATCTGACGATTGATACTTGAGCACGGACACGCACTAGTACATTTTCTGACTATTAATACTTGAGCGCGGACACGCACTAGTACGTTTTCTGACTATTAATACTTGAGCACGGACACGCACTAGTACATTTTCTGACTATTAATACTTGAGCGCGGACACGCACTAGTACGTTTTCTGACTATTAATACTTGAGCACGGGTCACGTACTAGTACGGGTTAGTGTCACAACATGGTTTGTTTGTGGGTACAAAAATAACGGTACATAGAGCAAAACGAAGCCGAATGTTCTTGTCTACTACATAGATTCTGGAAAAATTTAGACGTATAAAAACAAGTTTTTACATTATTAGTTTTATCATTGCTCTTTTCAATTTCTATAATGTAAAAATGTTTATATATAACATAATTAGAAAAAATTAAAACTACATACTACTATTTCTATTAGATTTTTCATATTTACGATACTATTATAAATTTATACACTAAAAAAAAATATTTTTTATTTCCAAAAATCTTCTAGTTGTTATTTATATATTTCTATGTATATATTTGTTTAAATATTTCCATATAAAATACAATAAGTTGGTTAAAATGAAATAATTATCGATCTATTGAGATTAAACTGAATAACTAAATGGACGCTCAAAACGCTTGCTCCCGGTACAATTCCGCTGCGAAATGTACCCGCACACAATGTGTTACAATGAGGTGCGTCATTTAGTTATTCTGGTATGAGACAATTAAAGACGTAAAACAGTAGTTTACGCACCATTTATTTGGCTATTCTTTCCTTGCGTGTAATACAAGCGTCTTACTACCTTTTCACATAAAGCAAGGCAGTTAATAAGACTTCATCTTGTACAGACGAAATTGTTTCTACGTGACTGGTTTCAATTACATTACATGTATATCTCACTTAAGAATATTCCACTTTAACATATCTGCGTAACACGTTCCCTTTAACAATGCGATTAGAGGTAGTTTATTCTTTAAATTATGTATTGCATAAATTTAAGTGATCGTATTACAAGTACGATGCGTAAAATGTATGTTGGTCAAATAAGAAATATCCCTTCAGAAGTGTTTTCTAAACAGAAAAAATGCTATTAATGGGATATTCTTTACAGAATTCTAATTCCAATTTAGTATTAAATATTAATCGTTGATACCTGATATTGTTGCGTATCTGTTTTAATATTTATTTCAAATTCATTATTTTTTTTTTACTTATACGGATATAGCGCATATGATATTGCGGGTATGATATATGATTATGCGGATATATGATAGTGTGTTTGAAAAAGAGAAGTAGAGAATAGTTAATAAAATATATAAAGGATTACAAAAATGCTGAGAAGCATTAAATTAATGAAACTTCGAGACCATTTAAGATGTTCTTAAAATTTGGTTCTCTAATTCGTCAAACCGAATAAAATAAATTTATCATACAGAATCTCCGGATTGATCTCAGAGACATCTATACTTCATAAAATCTTTTACTAATAGTTACAATATACTTTTAACTACTATGTACTTTTTATACTTTACATTATACTTACAATTACAATTTACTTATAAAGACAGTGAATTTTTGATTGTCATATATGTCTGCCTCTCAGGGATCATATATAAATTTAAAAATAAATAATTTTAATAATAATGTATAGTAAAAACCTGAAATACGTTTAAATCGTCCATATTATTTTTGTAATATTTGCAATTTTTACAGGGACTTTATTTTTAAGATTGGTTAAATTTTCAAAAGAAAGAAGTTTTTCTAATCCAAAAAATATCCAAAAAAATGTTTAGTTGTTTTTTAATCATAACACTTCCTATTAAACAATTAACTCATCAGATATTGGAGAAATTTAAGTCATTTTTATAGAAGTTTTTTTTTTATTAAATATTTTTTAATGGAGTTTTATGGCAATCTTCTAAATTTAAGAACAATTCCCTAAATTTCCATTTGTGTAATATTTATAATTTTGTTGCTTTGAACGGCATTCTATGAGTTTAGCAGGCTTATGATTAGAGCAGGAATTTTTGTTATTAACTGAAAGATATTAAACTAGTTAAATAGATACGTTAAATGTGTTACAGTATTGTTTTAATGTGATAGAACATGAATATTTGATCATTTTCCATTGATTTAATTAATGCATAATTTTAGATACGTCATTACGTTACATATTTCCTAGATACGTTAAACGTGTTACGTTGTGTATCAATATGACAGAACATGAATAATTGATCAT
>CM063511.1:6987959-7055459 GCA_032207245.1 Pardosa pseudoannulata
CACTTGTTAAATTATGCACCTTTACTACTGGAGATATGTCAGTAAGGACTAGGTGCTCCAAAAATACCATTCTATTGGAGAGACATTTATTAAAAACATTCTATTCCTTAATAGAAGATATGAAAACCATTTACTGTACATGTATGTTGTGCGAAACATTCTTATAGAAAATAATTTTAAAATATTATAATTTTATAAGTTTTTAAGTGAAGAAAACTTTATTTCCGCTGTTAAAATAAGAAAAAAAAAGTATCACACCTCAAGCTACAATTTGCATATCCATGTAATGTAATAATATTACCGTGATTAAAATAAAAAAAATATTGCAAAACCATTAGATTATAAATTAAAATTAGTTTTAAAAGTTAAACTGACAATATCTTCTTTTTTACGCTATTTCATATAAGACAACAATATTACTATATTATTTTCCATATTTTTATAGATCCAGTAATCCTTTAAGCATGAACTTTTAATCGATTACATAAAAAATTATAAAGTATAAACTTATATATATATATATATGTTTTTTATCCTCATAGTAAATTATCGATTTTCAATTCACTGATTTATCTGATTTCAATAGGACGTAATCCTAATTTTATCCTTATCATATAATATAAGAGGCATACCCTGTTGTTGTAGAAATTCAAGTAAATTTTGCTGTCTTAAATTATGTAAAATACTACAGTAATTATAATAATCTTAACCTAAGTCATATTAAAGCTTACAAAGATGGAGAAAGACTTTGTTGTGGGTAGAGAATGTGTGTGTTTGAATTTATATTAGCTCCCAGGTTGTAAAATTTTACTGTAGACAAACTTCACCCAAACAGTTCAACTGTCAGATTATAGAACTTTATAAAACACTAAAATTATTTAAGACTAGAATATAGCCCGTTATATGACGGGATCAGTAAAATTTTAAAATTTCCAAAATTGTAAAGTACCCTATGAGGCAGATAGAAAAATGGTTTGTTTTTTGGCTGAGAATTATCTGGTACACGCTCAATATTTTTTTATATTCATACTCTTCTAAAGTTTCCCGAAACTTGAGAATCACGTTGAGTACATTTATAAAGATAATCCAAAGTTTTCTTAGCTCCGTCGAAATGATCGTTAAGTTCTTCCCAATTTTTTTTTACAACAGTAGTTAATGGAAGTAATGGAACGAAACAATCATTTCCACCACACCCTGGAGGTAGATAGAATTTGTCATTAATACTGGTAATAAAATTTTCCTTGCAACAATAAATAATCGATGATTCATTTTTAAATTATCACATAGGTACCTAATATTTAAGCGAAACATAAAAAAAAAATATTTCCGTAATATCTAAGTTCAGCGATAAAACGTAGGAAAATAATGCAGACGATATTTAAATAATTTAAAATAAGAAAACATTAAATAAGATGTTTAAAGAAATGACGTTTTAATACTAGAAAAAAATGTTATTTTAACCTATTTATTATGGTACAAATTGATAAATTAAATCACCTGCTCTTAACCAGAGACAATAGGGATTGAAATAATGGCATTAGATGCAAAAAAAGGGGAAGGGGAATTTTGAACGTTGCTAACCCTAACTCATCAAGAATCCAATATGAGTGCCTCTGTCCATTCCAGGTACAACCGCTTCATAAATTCGAGGTCAGTCGAATAGATAACTTAGGCTCTTATGATATAGGGGATATTTATTATAATGCACTAACATCAATCTATAATAAACATCCCAGAGTCTAACTTTTTTTTAAAGTTTTTTTCAAATGTTTGAACACTTCGAAATACTCGAAATATTCTCATACTTTCTTTAGAGATTCTTTTAACCGCACACAGTGTCAAAAAAATAACCTACCAACGTCTATAAATGACGGTGTTTGTGTCACATCATTCACTTAGAGGGAAAACTTATTGATTTTGACATTTTCTAGCATCTTATTTCCCCGTGAGAATGCCAAATGGGCCATAAATAAATGGGGGGTAAAAGTTATTTTGATAGCTACATTGGTAAGCTGGAAGAGAGGAAAATATTTTGAATCCCAGGACAGAAAGAGGGGGGAAGTTTTAGCACCCAGCGAAATCTATTTAATTTCCTTTAATTCTGTACAAATTTCTTTAAGAAAACTCTGTTAAAGCAAGCAAGCATATATAAACATATATATGTGTGTGTGTGTGTGTGTGTGTGTGTGTGTGTGTAATAATATCAATATCTAAGCCCTTAAGTCTATCAAAAATTATCTCTTTTCCCCATTTATTATTCTAGATCTTAATTTCTTGTCTTTATATTAACCATATTTCCCAGCCATTCAATTTAAACGAGGATGTTTTCAATCCTTCAGCCGAACCCCGAAATTTTTTCTTTGATTCTCAAAGCAAAAGATATGTCTGGCCTTTTTAATTAGGAAGTTATAACTCTCCCAGAAAAAATCTGTAATGATCAGAAATAATACTCATCTGGAACGCCACAGATGTCTCTAATCAAAGGTTACTTTCTATAATAAGCAAAAACCATTTGCCTCAGCATTTTCCCATGACATGAAACCACACATGGTATTTAGTCGTCTCTCTCTAAAGGTTGCTGTTGCCACATGTGAGAGAGCGTTCTGACACCGTCCGGTTCAGATGCCTCTGGATTTTGTCCGATTTTCAGGAGATGAAATAAAGATTATGTTCGGCCACGACAACTGATGTGTTTCTTTCGAACAGACGGTTAGCGGGACTCTTGGCAGCCCAGCATGCCTGGGCTAAGGAAAATAATAGGGGCAATTGTAAATGAAGTTTTCAAGTAAATTTTGGGCTGGTTAGTCCCCCGGCCATTAAATATATATATATATATATATATATATATATATATATATATATATATATATATATATATATATATATTGAACAACGTTCAGAAATTATTTCTCAATATTGCATTAAGTACGTATCTACTTCATCCCAATATTCGAAAACTTTATTTAGTATCAAATTTTCATACGAAAAATTGTAATATTTCCATTAAATAGATTTTGAAAATGTTACCATAAATATGTACATGATTATTTTCCAAAACTGCTGTTGAAATCAGTAAATAACGATTATTGTAGTATTACACTTATCCCCTTAATTTTGTGAAATAATCGCAGTTAGAATATCATATTTATCATAAACTTCTGTTCTCCTTATTTAAAATCTTCAGTAATCCAGGCATATAAATTAAACTGTATGAATAATTGACATTGAGAATGACTTGATTTCTACATAAAATATTATCGAACAGTTGTGTATGATTGTGGTATCAAAAAAATTATAGTATAATAACTTTTATAAATCTACCACAAAATGACTGTCTATTATTAAGTGTACTATTAATAGATCTAACTATGTGTAGGCGTGGCATATTTGGTAAAGAGTCTGCCTCTTTATGGCTTGAAAGCTCCAGGTTCATGATTCTGTCCCACACGATATCATATTTTTCTAAATCTTTCAATACTTCAGAATAACTGTATTTTTTAAAGTTATTAAATTTTGAAGTTTTTTTTCGTGTTTTTAAATTTACCTTTTTTTACTACAATTTCTGATTTGTAAAATGCTAACTCTGTTCAATTCACGGATAATTGTACGGATGTTCCTGAAGACAAAAATAATTGTTTTTTCTATTCCTAAGATTTCTATTCTTTAGTTTTGTGTTTTGAACTCACGGATCTACCTCACTATCCCCCTCTTTCATCTTTAAGTTGTTTTTAAGCTCTGCTCGTTGTCATTTTTTGTTTACTGTTAGAAATCTCCGGATTAGAGAGCTTGGCCCAGGCAATCCAGTTGACCTACCATTCTGAAGGTCCTGAAAGCTCTTCAGGAGCTGTAGGGTAGTAGGGCAACTGGATTGCCTGAGCCTAGCCCTCAAATCCGGAGATTTCTTATAGTAAACAGAGAAATTGACAATGAGCAGAGAATAATAACAACTTAAAGATGAAAGAGGGGGATAGGATGGTGGATTCGTGAGTTCAAAACACAATAACTAAAGAGTAGAAAGTTTAGGGTTAGAAAACACAAAATATTTTTTGGCCAGGGTATTCATGCTCTTCAGGACCTTCAGGATGGTAGGTCAACTGGATTTTCTGGGCCAATCCAGAGATTTCTTACATTAAGCATAAAATAACAAGCAGAAAAATAAAACAACTAAAAGAGGTAAGAGGGAATAATAACTCATTACGAAGGAGAAAGTTTTACAGCTCTTGTGGATTTGGCACACCTGGAGCACCATAGGTAGAAGTCTAATCTTCTTTAATGGCTTGGCCTCCTAGCTTTAGTTAGGCACAAAGCAATGGACTAACAGAACTAGTTGCTCTATGAACATCTCCCATTTTTCCCACTCAAACTCCCTTCTCGTTATAATGCAGTTAACCGGACTCGAAGAGGGAAAAGCAAGAAAGCAATAGTATCCTTCTTTTCAAGGGACTTAAAAGCAAGAAGACTTGCATTTCACTATTTTATAGGCAGACTATGCACACACACAGTGAAGGACTGGTTGAAATGTATTACAAAATCTCTTCCGAGTTTAGATCTTCCGCATGATTATAGAATTATGGGATTTGGTAGATTTTGGTTAAATTACTTGGAGATTAGAAACAACAACAAAGCGAATCCTACAATTTCACCGATAGAATGCTAAGTGGCAAGAAATAACTGAAATGCTTATTATAATTGCGACGTGACCTCAGTGGGAGTTGATTATCAAGCATGTTTTTACAGGTTTTCACTTTCTCGTGATATCTTATTATTGCAGCTAGAAAGTTTTTAAATATATAATAAATCCCAAACAAACTTAACTACTAATAAATACTTAAAACTAAAAGTTGAGAAGAGGTTTAGTGTATACGGAAGGATGGTACTGAACCCCTACATTTTACATGAATTCAAAACTACTGGGGAAAATTACTAGGAAACAGTTTGCACAGCATATAATTAAATATTATGAAGAAGAATTGATCACTTACGGAAAAAGTGAATTAGCACAACTAAATCCTTGGATCAAAAACATTCATATTTTTTGTTTTAAATTTTTATTTACAAATAATTTAATTTTTTATCTATGTATTATATTTAATTATTTATAATGGATTATTATAATCAATTTATAATAATATAAGTAATAGCCTTAACACATGTTTTTATTTTTGAATTATCGAATGTACCTATAGCAATTTAAGCACATAATTGAAATAAATTTAACATCAGTACTGTTAAGCCATAAAAGTTGACAATGGGTATATCACTGCTATTCGGTACCGGAGTTCAATTGTTAAAATCCCATTGCAGTCATTGATATTTATAGAAGTTCCGAGGCTCTCCCGGTTTCATTATACACCGTGGAACAAAACAGTACACCAGGAAGTTCCAAACCAAACAAAGCCATGAAAGGTGACGTATTCCATCGAGCGCTCTACACATGAGTGTAAATTAACAGAATTAAAAATAACTGAAATCTCTATGGGAGACTATTAAATTTAATTTTCCTTATAATAACAGAAATGTTATCTTTAGCATACAAAATCAAAATCCGATATGAAAGTAATATTTTTTTGCTTCTTACACGTTACTAAGATTTATTCGTTGTAATTACCAGTAATTATACTATAAAAATATCACACTTCTATTGAACTGAAACAATCCCAGGTGCCTTACAGCGGTTTTATTTGTCATTTCTATGAAATTCCTAAATAAGTTAAGCACTTGTTTTTATTCCTTTATAATCTTTAAATTATTTTATCTGCTGTTCTTTAACTGCATGTTTATAAGTTAATATTGCATAAGTTCTTGCTTGCATATTGTAAATTGCATAAAACCAGTTGCTCAAAAATCTGCTTATGGGTTTAAAAAAAATACAGCTTTAACTTTAAATATCAATAATACTTCTCTGTAAAAATTATAAATTGGGCTTTTATTATCAAAACATAAGAGCTATCTTTTTATACAAAATAATAATTATATATTTGAAAGCAATATCTACTTGTTTCTTACAAGTTACTGTGATTTATTTATTGTTATCAACGACTGTATCGTAAAAGGATATCAGAGCAAGAGTAAATTGGAACACTCTCGGGCGTCTTAAGAGGACATTGTTTGTCAGTTCTATTAAGATCATAAATAATAAAGCACTTTGCTTCGTTCCTTAATTTATCTGCAGTTTCTTAACACAGCATTTGTTCTGTCTGATCATATCTTTCTTCAGAGTAAACCTCGTTAGCTGACTGACAAGGAAACGAGTTGTTTCAAAGATCCGAATGCCATGAAGGAGGTGGGGACGTGTGGAGTAGAGGCGGGGAGAAAAAGGAAAATCATAGTAAAACTAGAGAAAATAAAATTTTATATTATCTTCTTGTAGACTTTGAAAAAAAATTAAAATTAAAGCAATTCACTAATGCATAAACATATGGCGTAAATTAGAATATCTATGTGTAGTTCACAGATTTAATACGATAAGTAAAATCAAACTCAACATTTTTTTAAAAATCAGAATGAGTATCTTATCTTATATCAATGATATTAAAATGATATAAACTTTAGAGTATTCCGAAGTTCAATATAAAGTATATATAAAATATTCCATATAAAGTATTCCAAAATCTACAACTTTACTAAAACGTTATCCTCCAGTAAAAAATACAGCAACAATATTCATATTATCATAAAATTGACCGCTCTATGTTACATGTAACATATATTTTCTACTATTTTAATCGCATTCAACCGTATTTATTCCTATTATTTTGTGTGCTTTCTTAATACTCTGTTAACATCATTTATTCAATTATTTATTTATTCTTTTGTTTTTATTATATTTTCTTTGAATATTAATATTATCTTATGTAACTGGCAAATTGATTACTCATGTTATCACTATGAACCGCTCACATGTCCAATTAGCTATCTTACTGGAGATATACCCACCAGGATCAGGTGCTCCGAAATATACCATTAAATGGAGACGACTATGCAGTTAGACGTTGAAAATATATTCATGGCTGAGTTTAAAATGGAGACGGTATAGAAAGAATTCAATACTTTGGTAGTTGTTTAGCAAATTTATCTGCAGTTCCTTAAATCTATGTTTACGATGAATTTTCACCTATTTCTTCAGACCAGTTATTATTTAGATATTAAAAGGAAAGGGGTTCTGCGAAAGAACAAATTGTTAGAACAAGTTAATTATGAATTAGGTAGACTTTAATCTTTATATATATAAAGAAAATCTTTTTATCACATTTTGATAGAAAAAACAATTAAAAGTAGGTGTAACCGTTATGAATACATTACAAAGAATACAAGAAAATGGTACAATTGGATTGCCTGGGCCGAGCCCTCTATTCCAGAGATTTCTTAGAATAAGCAGAGAAATTGACAACGAGCAGAGCTTAAAAACAACTAAAAGATAAAAGAGGAGGATAGGATGATGGATTCGTGAGTCCATAACACAATAACTAAAGAGTATGAAGCTTAAAACACAAAAATGTTTTTTTGTCCAGGGACATCCGTACAGTAACAGAGATTTAAAAATTTGATATGTGAAAATAAATACATTATTGCATACTACAAACATATGATATATCTTTTAATTTATCTGGTGATCGTTAACATAATGTTTTCACTTTCAGATTTTTTTTAACAAATTAATAAAGCACAATCCCTTACATGTATTTCGTAAACCACATAAAAACTAATTACATTAAATTATCTTTATTTTATATACAGCCAGAATCACATAATTGAAAGTTATATCTACTTGCTTTTTACTACTTACTGTGATTTATCTAATGTTATCAACAGCTGTATCACAAAAGGATATCAGAGCAAGACCAAATTTCAACACTCCTGAGCCTCCTAAGATGGTATTGTCTGTCGCTTCTATTAAGATTATAAAAAAAACAGCACTTTGCTTCATCCCTTAATTTATCTACAGTCACTTAACTCTACATTCGTTCTATCTGTCCACATTTTCCCCGGAGCAAATCTTATTTGGTGATTGACAGTGAAACAGAATTATTTCAAGAGCCAAATGAATTAAACAAGGTGGAGAGTGTTGGATAGACTTATTTCTTTGAAAAAAAAGCTAATATTGTACTACAAGTTCAGATATTTAAATTCGATATAATTGTCATATAACATCGTTTATCATTGATAATAAAAAAATTAAACTAATATATAATTATCTTGCGATATTGTGTGTGTTGCTCACTAACATGAAAAACCATAAACAAAGTTATAATAGCATCATAAATAAATATGTGCATTGTTTTCATCCATTAATTTATCTGTAGTATATAAACCTATACATTACCTTATGTTGCAGGAAAATTCAGTAAAGAATGAAAAATATATCTCATAATACATTATACGTGAAGCAATTCACAAGAACTGTTGAAAAAATGTTAATACTGAAGTAACTCTCAATAGAGACTAGAAGATATAAATGAGAGAAAATGTATCGTTGACAATAAGTTTTTTTTAAATTCAACTTAAAACTGACACATCAATACAGATCTTTTTGTAATATTTTATCATTTTGGACTGTCTACGTAATATTAGTTCTTGAGAAGGTACTGCAAAGTTCATACCATCGGGCCAGAGATTATGACGTATAGGGACCACTAAAAAGGGTACAATCAGCCTCTACTTATTTTGATTTTTAGGTCTTTCCTTTTCTGCGATTTCCTGTTAATTACTCCAGAGGAAGGGGTGTAAACCCAACCCAACCTATCCAGAGTCGGAAGAAGATAGAACGCTGTAAACACTTAGAATCTCCGTCTTTATCCCGCTGGTAGTAGCAAAGTTGTTCACTGGTGTACGTTTATGTTACATGTATTTGGACTGTAATTTTCACACGTTTATTTGAAAAAGTCTTATGTATAGAGGAAAGTAAAAAAACAGTTTTTGAAAAAGAAAATTGGATAAAACAAACTGAGCCTGTGATAAGTACACTTTTAATATTTATGCATAAAAATAAAGTTAACATTAAAATAATTATGGTCGCTTAAATTAAAAATGAAGGGAAAATTTGTAAATTTCTCAGCTTGTTATTTGTCTAATTTATTTACAATAGTATAGGAAATATAAAAAAATAAAATTTGATTTGGGTCAAAAACAATTGATCACCCCACGAAGTAAAAATTCATAAATTTCTTTCTCTGTGTGATTAAATAAAACCTCAGGAATTATACACTATTATTTTCTAAGAAACATAGACATATTTTAAATTTCTTCGATGGAATGAGAATTGTACATGTTTAAATATAATATTAAGTAATCCCTGGCCTACATGCAGCTTTGAAAATTTTAATTGATTTATTTAAAACACACATAATTGCCTGTTCGGGTTAGGTAGAAATTAAGTATAAGTAAATTCTTCTTTAATGCTAGTATTACTCCGAAAATAAATTCACTACATTATTCTTTAATACACTCGAGACAACTTAATTAGTCGATTTGGAGATTCTATTAAATTCTGCTTCGAAGTACTCTGTTAGGTGCTTCTTTCTAACTGCCTAGATTTATTTGAATAGATAAAAATAAATGTTGAATAGTATATTTTATTTGCAAAACAAATGATTTTGCTTTTTTTAAAACAAAACTATTTCAAATTGTTTCGATTAAAAAAGAATGCGATTATACGTAAACAGATAAATCCTAAACAATTATTTTTTCTGTTTTGCTGGGATATACTGTCTTTAACATTTTTTTAGAAAATTATATATGTGTAGCTTTAAAAAAATGGTCATGATACTGGACTAAAGACTTAAAGAAATTCACATAGAAGATATTACACCCTTACATATCATTATAAATGTTAATCGTCACAATTTATTTAGCTCAAAATCCTTCGTACTTGTCGGAATATTTCAGGTTGAGAAAGTATAGAGAATGTTCTGTATAACATATACTTTTCAGGTTAGATTAATACTAATCAAATTGAGATAATAAAATAGTATACACTGTTAAAATATATCTATGTTACTAGTAAAGTAGGAAACACCGGTATACTATATATAGAATACCTAGACATTTTATAGAATGCCGGACATTTTTAGGCAAAGAATGAATGTGAAAATTATTGCATACTTTCCCTAGACATAATATATAATACCTAGGCATTCTATAGAATGACAAATGCTATTTAGCAAATTATGAAAAAAGATCCGGTTAAGACAATTATATAAATGACATGCATTCCTCAAAAATACAAATGTTATTTTGAAAAAAATGATGAGTGCCATTGAAAGAAAATTCAAAATACGTAAAGAAAAATGAAAGTTGTACAAAACAAAGATTATGCCTTTCTTATTAAGGTAAACAAAATGTGTACATAAAAAATTAAAAATTAAAATTAACCTTGTTGCTGAAACATGGTAGGCTTAAATGACAATCTGAACTACATTTTTTCCGAAAAGGCAGTTCTTATTTTGTCACTTTCTGTAACAGATCTGAGGAATTCTTGGCTGTTTCGATGGAACTGAGCAATGACCGAAAAGGAATTTCATGGTCATGAAAATCTTCATTTCTAAGCAAGTTTTTAAGGCATAGAGTGAATTATGTTCTCGCACATACTTGCTTTTTTTTTAACCTTAGGTGGTAAACAGCCTTCCCTAAGGATTAGGCTTTCAGATATTTACTACGAAACAGTTCACTTTGCAACAGTAAAATAAACAGAGAATATAATCATGAGTTCTCATTTAAATATGTCCATAGTTTAAATAGTTAAAACGAAATCCTGGAATAAGGTAGTATTATGCTTATTGTTAATGTTAAAGTAAGAGAAAAAGGTTATCCAGCGAAAAAAGATTTTAAAAAATAACCCAAACTAAAACGAAGCTCTCAATTTTGTGTTGTTATTTGGGATGCAAGATAATAATAGGAACAAGTTGCTTTTTCATAATTAAACTTGGAGAGAGGTAGGGGGTCTCCAATCATGGGTCCAGCCCCGGAAGTGATGCCTACCTCTATTTCTAAGAATATATATATATATATATATATATATATATATATATATATATATATATATATATATATATATATATATATATATATATGGATGGGGGTGTATGTATGTATATAATATATAATATTTTCCTCTAAGTTGATTAATTTAAAATTGTAGTCTTAAATAAATTTTTTGATAACATAAAAATTTATCCCAAAAATTATAAACTTTAGAGATATGTCTTTCTTTTTCTTTGTGTGTTTTAAATGTTTTTAAGAAATTTTATGTAATAATATGAAAATACTTTTTATAAGCTAGACCGGTTTAAATAAAACTCTTCCACTAATAAAATTTCATATTCTCACTATCTAGACTGCCTTGTTTATTTTAGTGTATTTATGAATTTTCATATGGGGAGATAATATCTAATGATATTTTAATCCTTGCGTGTCCACTATAGCTTTCGACAGCTGTGTTATCTATGTGTCATAGAATAGCCGAAGCCATCTGCGAAAATGTCCTTCCCCCTAGAGGCGTGACTGCTAATAGTCGCATGATATGCTAATAGCGGTGATTAGTGGGCGCATTGTAAACATCCGATGTTAGCAGGTGTTTTTTTCCTGGGGTTTTTAAGACACGTTGAAAAACACTACTTGTCGCTGGATTACATGAAACATTTCATTGCAATTTTACTCGATTTTGAACTTGTTTACTTATACTGGCAGGTAAAGATATTGATTGAGGGAAGGGAAATAAGAAATGTTTGGGCTGAGAAACCGGAGAACAATTGTTATTTTTGTGTGGGGGTCTTAAAGAGTTAGCAAGGCATACAAGGCAATGGTGCAACTCGATTGCCTGGGACGAGACTTCTAATCTAGAAATTTCTTACAGTAAGCGAAGAAGTTGACAACGAGCAGAGCATAAAAACCACTTAAAGATGAAAGAGGAGGATAGGATGGTGGAATCGTGAGTCCAAAACACAATAATTAAGAAATAGAAAGCTTAGGGATACAAAACACAATAATATTCTATCGCCAGGCACAATAATTGTATTCTAAAAAATATTTCTGGTGATTGTACCTGTAAAACTGTAACTTTTGGTAAAACTCTCTCTTTTTTTTTTTTTTTTTTTTTATTTATTTTAAATAACCTTAGGTAATTTGCATACACAAAAGATTATTTCAGCTGAGCTGAACTATTCCTTTATAACTTCTTTAAGCAACATATTCTCGCTTCTAAAGCATCATCATTATGTGATTAATTTCAATCCTCTCCTTTATTGGTTTACTAGTAGACTCCCAAGTTCTACATTTTGGCAGCAGAAATTCTATAGACTATCAACATCAATAAAATATGTATTTTTATTTTAAATTTTAATATTTTTTTTTCTTGGACTAACGACAATAAAAAAATTGCATCCATACTGAATAGTTATTCAATATGGATGCAATTTTTTATTCATGGTGAACTTAAAACACACACACACACACACACACACACACACACACACACACACATATATATATATATATATATATATATATATATATATACAATATATATATATATATATATATATATATATACACATATATATTGTTATAATAATATTTATAATTTAAAATTTATATAACACTTACCTTACTGTATGATTATAAACACATAAATGATTAAATATTAGTATTTCAGATAAAATCTACAGATTTTAGCTGAATTAAGACCTTTTAATGCTACATTAATTTGCTCAATCAAGATAGGAATACTAAAGTTCATAATAATCATTAAAATGGCTTTTCGTTAAATAAGTTTCGAATTACCGAAAGGCAAAGGAGTGACAGAGAAGCGATTCTTAAAGTCATATTTTTCGCATTTTCCTTGTAATTTAAAAAAAGTACTACCGAAGCATTTTATGCAAAAATAATGATTTCTTGTAACTTAAAACTTCAGAAATAATTTGTACGACATCGTGTTTCCATGAAAATAATCCTAATTTTTTAAGCATTTGGTAAATTAAAATGAAGAATGAATTTAATAGCTTTTCTAATCTATGCATATACAAAAAATGCATGGTACTGGAATAATTTTCTTAAGTAAAACTTATAACCTTGTCTGCTTAAATTTATGTCTTCTATTTTATGAATATGATGTATACAAAGAATCGCGTATATCGTGTTTATACAATTATTCAGTGTATAACCCGAAATTTGAGTTTTTATCCGGAATGTTTTAAAAGTAGTGAGTATACAGCAGGAGTGGCCAACCTGTGATTCGCGAGCCACATGCGGCTTTTTGTAGGATTATTTGTGGCTCTCGATAAATGACCCGATTTCCCTTTTCATTTTTGTGTTATTATAATTTAAAAAATTATTACTATTGATGAAGCTGCGGCAATGCTGGGTACATCGGTCTTTATTGGGCTTTTAAGAGATGATTCTTAAATTCCACAAATCATACTGATTCACTGCATAATTTACCAAAAACATCTCGTTACAAAATATTTAAAACTTCCTGATGTTATGAAAACAGTGTAACACATTTTAAATTACATTCACCCCAATGTAAAAAGTCATCGACCATTCAAAAATTCCCTTGAAAAATTGGAGGAAGAAGATCTTCTAAATGACATTCAATAAATATTATTTCTGTAAAAACAAATTTAATTCCTTTTTTGCATACCTTTCAAATACGTATTTAGTTGCGGCTCGCGAAAAATTTCAAATTTTGAAAAATGGCTAGCACTCTTAAAGATCTTGACCACACCTAGTATATGGACAAGTAAATATGTTACCTATGTATTCGAATTTTACATGTATTTGATATATAATTCTAAAATGTTTTACGATATGTACTTCATTTTCAAATGTTTAATGTGTTATTAAGATTGCATTTTAGTACAAAATCCTAGGCAGTTTTACTTTTTTGTGCGAAGTAAAATTTTGCAATTGCAAAATGTTTGAGCCCTTATATTTCAATGTAAATGCGCATCTGAACCATGTCCGAATCCATTTTGACTTGTTAAGTCCTCACGTTTGTAGCTACAGACTGAGTAACTTTAGATTTCAAACTAATTCATTTTGACTCACTCAACATTCATTTTGATAATCAGTAAAGGAATTGTCACTAGTTTTCACGGGACGTCTGTTTTCATGTGTTTCTCGGAAAACTAAAAAAAAAAATACACCTGAAGTTTTGAAATTTCGTATTTAAGACTAACATTTATTTGTGAATGGCCACTTTTGATTTAGCTCTGCACTCTATGAATCCAAAACTCTCATTGTAAATGATATTTTGATCTCCATCAGATAACAGTACTTGACGTTTTCTCATTGTTGAATATGAAATGTTAATTCTTGATTAAATTTATTTTTAACATTAAACTAACATACTAAACTTTTGATGTTATTAAAATTCGTTGTTTAGAATATATTTAACTGCCCACATTAATAAAGAACTGGTGGATAGCATTTTAATTAAAATAAGATTAAATGAAGTGCAACGAAATTTGTGCAAAATTTAATAAGCGTGTAATCTACAGTCATGAAATCTGCTTACATTGATTCTTCTTCACATTATGTAAATCGTTTTTTTTTTTCAAATTTCCTTTAAATTTTGATTAGTCTATTAAAATTTAAATTGACCTTTTTAGTTTGTTTGTGATAACAACCCCCTTTTTTTTACCTGATTTGGCAATCTGGGCCCCTATTCCTGTAACTTAAAATGGGCATATTGTATTCATTCTAACTTGTATTTTTAGGGCGTATTTAATCTTTTATTTTTAATCCTTTTTATTCTTTTCAAAGTTATTAATTTCTATTTGCAAATAAAATAATTAAATCGTATATGTTTTTAATTTTAAAGCTTGTTTCGCATGATATGACTTTACATACTTTATTACTTTGTGCTAAAATAATTATAGTAATTTCAAAGTAAATATAAAAACTAACATGAGACATTTAGACATTTTAGTATCTTTGTTCATGTTTGAATTGTCTTATTTTTGTTTCGGCTATCATTTACATTTTCTTGCTTTCATTGAAATCTGATTAGTACCTAATTAGACTCAGACTTGTTACGACAAGTTCGGGTAAGTTTATACACAGTGCCATCTAGTGGCACAATTGTTCAAAACTGTAAGCTACAAAATTGATTTTAGCTTTATTTGTTAATGTCTGAAACACTCAGAAGTTTAGTTCCGGATAAAAAAGCTTCCAATATACAGTCCATATAATGTAGCGCTTTAGCAATACTTATTAGCGAACTGCCCAGCGTAATTAGTAAGAAAAAAATTATGTACTGTGACAGTTTTTCTGACATTTATGTACCTATATCCACATAATTTTTTACCAATAAAAATTATTTAATTGTTTACTTTATTAAATACATTAAGTGCAAATATTTTAACCGGATTTTACCGGTTTTTCATCTCGTATAAGAATTTAGCAAAAAAATAAGAATAGAATATAAATCTGAAAAAGGAATATAAGTGAAAAAAATCAAAAGCTAAAACTGGAAAATAAAATACTAAATAGGCATTCTAACCTTATCCTTATCATACAGAATCACAAAGATTATAAAAGCAAAGTAAATTTGCTTCTAACACGTTACCTATATTTATTCTCTGTTATCAGCAGATGTACCATGAAGCAAATGAGAACAAAATGCAATCGAAACAATCTCGGGCGTCTTAAGACGGTATTGTTTGTCACTTCTATTAAGATCATAAATAATAAATGCACTTAGTTCTCTCGCCGTTAATTCATATGGGGTCTCTTAAACCTATGTTTGGGTCTTCTATTCCCATCTCCCTCCAGAACAAATCTTATTTCGAAGAGTGAAAAGGAAACGCGTTGTTTGTAAGAAAGAAAATGAATAGAGAAATATGGTGCTCTGGAATTTTTGTTTCTATTGTCACGAAATACGTTTCTACCAAATACTTAGGACGAGATAATTCAAAATATATACAGAACCTAATTATACTTTCTTACGCACTCAGTAATATATGTGTTTGTAAGTTTTCGACACCCAAAGAGCTCTGCAAAATTATTGGATATTCGATATCTTCTACATAGCTACTTGAGAATATAAAAAAAATACTTTCTTGCAAAGTAATAATTTAAAATATATATACAATATCAAATAATTTTACATTTATTTTGTTGTTTAGTTAATGAAGATGCATGTCACTTTGTGTAAATATATACTCAAACATGTGTTTAATAGGTCTATATTTATGCGATTTTTGTTCTTTTTGTGTCAGACTTTTTGTATTGTGTAATGTTTTGTGTGATGTCTGAGTGGTTTAAAAAAAGAATCCATCAAATATATATTACATTATATACATAAGTACATACCCAGCAAATTTCAGTCACAAAAACCGATTACCGACTATACATAATACTACAAGATATGGTAGCAGAAAATATGTCAGATATGAATGACTATTTCATGGTTTATTCAAGAAATAAATATGATTTTGAATCACAGTTACACAAGAAAAGGCTTTAAAGGTGTTGTGAACCATATGGGCCGAGCCCTTCAATCCAGAGGCTTCTATCAGTAAGCACAAAAATGACAACGAGTGAAAAAATAAACACATAAAAGAGCAAAGAGATAGAAGGGTGGATTCGTGAGTTCATACCACATAACTAGAGAGTAGAGAGTTTAAGGATAGAAAAAAATAAAATATTTTTGCGGCCAGTGACATTCGTACGAAAAAAGCAAAAAATATTGAATAAAAATGATCGAAATCGAAAAAATTGAAAATTTTGGAAAAAATTAAAAATAATAAAAAATAAATGCTTTAAAAATAATTAATTTGCATTAAAAATCCGAAAAAGGCCTGAAGAATAATAAATAAGCATAAAAAACAATTTTTATTAATTTAATTTACACAAGAAAAAATTCGCATGCATGAATATAACAAATTGTTTTAAAAGCAAATTTCGGTATCCAAATATGTAAATAAACAATTCAAAAAGTTACGATGAAAATTGTTTGAAGAATATTTTTCTAGCGATATCTTGTGAGTTTGGCTGTCAATTATTTTCTTTTTTTTAAATTTAAGTAGTATGATGATAGGTAAAAGCATTTTAACATGTTAGTAAATCCTGCTTTATTTAGTAACACTTTACGCCCTTAGAAAGAAGCATAATTTACCCATATCTGTTACATATTTTCTTTAATTCTGTACTTTCATAGTTACTCATTGTGTCACTATTTTAGCCTGATTTTGCATGGTTTTTATCTACATAGATATAAGATTAAAATCTGAGTAATACATATAAATATAACTGATAAATAGAATACCAAATAAGCTTTCGAAGAAACACAATCAAAATGCTTAATTCATATTGTAAAAAAAAATCAGAAAGAATGTAGCACAAAGCATATTTGCTTCCCACACGTTCCAAGATTTAATTTCTGTTATCAGCAAATGTATCTTACAATAAATAAAAGACTTCAGCAATCGAAACAATATCTTTCATCTAAAGACGCTATTGTGTGTCACTTCTAATAAGATTATAAATAATAAAAGCACTTAATTCTCTAGCTGTGTTTCGTTAATTCATTTGGAGTCCCCTAATCCTATGTTTGGATTTTCCGTTCATATCTTTCCCCAGAGCAAATTTCATCTCGTCAAGGTACAAGGAAACGCGTCCCTTGTAAGGAACAAAATGAATAGAACAAGGTGGCGCAGTAAACAATTTGTTTCTGTTGTTACGTAATATATTCTCTCCAAATATTTATGAGAATATTCAAAGTAGACGCTAAATAAACATTCTTACAAAGTAATAGTAAAAAAGATACAACAACCAATAACAGTGAGTGAGTGCGTGAGTGAGTGAGTGAGTGAGATACAGACAGACAGTAAGGATATTCTTAACCTTAAAAAAAACTAACCAACGTAATTATAATTATATCTTAAAATAATTTTAGGACGATTCTATCATTTTATGCCAAAACTTGAAGACTCTCTTTTGTGCATCAAAGGTGGTGATGCAACTGGACCCTATGGGCCGAGCCCGTAAATCCAGAGGCTTCTGTCAGCAAGCACAAAAATGACAACGAGCGAAAAATAAACACATAAAAGAAAAAAGAAATAGAAGGGTGGATTCGTGAGTTCATAGCACAAACTAGAGAGTAGAGAGTTTAGGGATAGAAAAACATAAAATATTTTTGTGGCTAGAAAAACTCATAAAATAATATTTTAAAATGATCAGCATCTAAAAAATTTTAAAAATTTGAAAGAATAAAATATAAGTGTTTTAAAAATAAACTGCATAAAAAATCTGAAAAAGGCATAAAAAATAATAAATAAAGATAAAAAACAATTTTTAATAATTTAATATCTTTTGTGCTTTCTATCCAGTTGGCGAATACGAAAACACCATAATTAATTACTGGTGACTTCAATCTTCTTATATAATTCAGTGACACTTCTTCCCGTGTTATCACAAAATTAACCACTGACCCCTGATGGGCTGGTTTCACATACCTATAAACTGTGATATACTTTTTTTTTTCACCCAAGAAGCCTTCGAGAGATCATGTTATAACAAATTATCTATCTCTTTTCCAAAATTATTTGTATTCTCTTTCGACCACGTTTTTACTTACGACGGTACTCAAACATCGATTCTTTTACATTTGTGATGGGCTAAATTGCCCATTACATATATATGTATACTGCATATATACAATAACCAATTATTTTTCATGTCTTTTATATAAAAATTTCCAAACGCATATGAGTACACAATCAGACTTGTATTCTATGCGGTCTATATTTAGGTTTTCTTACTGATGTTAAAAAAAGATTTATTAACCTTAAATATTTACTTTCCTGTACTGCGTTTATATGTGATACCAAATCTTTTATTATCTATTTATGGGAATAATTTGAGTTAGCTGCACTTTAACATGGTGGATTAGTGAAATTGATTCGATTTATTATTTGTTAACGATTCAGGCATTTAGAAAGAAGCAAAGTTTCGAAAGAAAAAACATATATAAATGTCCAAGTAATGGGTGAGCCAAACGAGCGATACTGATGAGGAAATACATCAAACTACCTACCTTACTATACTACTGAGACATAGACGTGTATTTATTTAATTTTATTAATGAAAACTTGATTAAATAACTAATATAAATCTACACATTACCTTTAATTGTCTACAGTCTTAATTACATTTGTTTCTATAACCTTTCAATAGTCTTTCACAAGTTTTCCTTCCCGTATAAATATAAGATAAAACTGAAACATCAATTAGAGTATTTCTTAATAAATACATTTAGCAAATAAAATAACAAATCACCTTTCTAAGTAATAGGATTAAAATTCATTATACTTATCAAACATAAAACAGAAATGTTGGAAAAGAATTTCTATTTTCGATTAAGCATTCTGTTGTTAGCAAAGTATATTTGCTTTGAATTCTTTACCAAGATTTAGTTTCTGTTATCAGCTAATGTATCGTAAAACTAATGAGAACAAAATGCAATTCAAACAATTTCAGACATCTTAAGACGGTATAGTGTGTTCTTTCTATTAAGACTAGGGGAGATCGAAGGATAATCAATATATCGTCAAATATTGATATAATTTAAGCATCGCAATAACAATATTAAAATTCTGCTCTACCGATATATCCATGTATACGATATTCTTTTTCCCTCGTGCTTGATAACAGATCGCCAAAATACGTCCTATATATTCTACATAAAGTAATATTTTTTCAAATTGCTTTTGTTTGGTATCCGCTTCACGTATTTACTCACTTATTTGATAAAACGCAAGCAAAAAAATTTGTTCTTGAAGATTAAAACTTCATCTTTTAAGGTCTTCGGTTCTATAACCGAATATCTCTATAACGAAGCACCGGACATTCCACAGATCCCAAATTGGCGTGATAACGTGGTTGTGCGTACTTGTTTATTGGATTAATATCGGGATATATATGAGATGATATTTAGTTTGATCACAATAGTCAGCTATCGATAACGAAGCACTCTGGTCAAGACTGGAAAAGTCACTGCTCGCAATTGTTACTAGTTAATTGATATATTATCAGGATATATCAACGAGTTCTTGATCGCAACAGTCAGTGATTAAACACACAAATATTCAAGGAATATGACGTTGTCTATCAATACTAATATCAATACCAATAGTATGTTGAGCCTTGAGCGAAGCCCAATGACACTCATCTTCATGTAAGTCCTGCTATTTTAATTTTGGAGGGTTTTAGCCCCTTTAAACTTTTTCAAACTTGTTAATATTAAGCCCCTCCCCTGAATTTTTTCATTTCACATGTCTGTATGTGAATATTTTTAAATTCTAAACAGCAGGACGCAAAATTTAAAGTTTTAAAGTACTAGTAATGAGGAGACTTAAGCTCCTCCCACTATATTTCGTAACATTTTACTGATGTTTCGCCAGGATCTGAATCACGATTCTGAGCTATTTTTTCGCTACTTTATTCTCATTTATTTTGTACTCATATTTATCCTTATTTAACCGAATTTAATAGAATTATATCCGTATTTACTTTATAGTTTTGCATTATAATATTTTTAAATCCACTTTAATTTCTTTTAATATTAACTATTTTATTTATCATATGTTACTGGCATTTTGATTGCGTATTTACTCACGATGACCTGCTTCTATGTAAAATTTTCTGCCTTTCTCACTGGAGATTGCTCAACACCATGCCAGGTACTTCGAATACTACCATTAAATCGAGGACCCTAACACTCAGTTATATGTGGACGTGTTGGTATGTTTCGATAGCTTGTGGCTTGGCAGTTCTCCACATGAAGGTAATTTTTGGAACACCTCACTCGGTCGGGCACATCTCTAGTAAATAGCATAGCATATTTCACAAGGGAGCGATGCATAAAGAATATAATGTATATCAAGAGGCCAGCTACAGTAAAATAATAATGAATAATAATAAAAGGAAATATAAGAAATAAGTAAATACAAAAAAAGGTAATTTAAGTAAATAAATTATTAAAAAATACAAGATGTTTCAGAATAATAATAATAAGTTTTTAAATGAGAAAACATATGTTTAGATGAATATTCATTGATATTCACTTTATTTAATATGTTTAAATATGATTATATATAGTAAATGTCAATAAATATGATTAAATATGATTTAAGAGAAATAACAAGTCTAAAATACAGAAAAAGTAAGATTGAAGTCGAACAAAAGCAAAATTGAATTTTGATTAACTATCATTAAACTTTTACCGTGTGAATGGGTAATGTATATCGTTACTTACTATTATTAATTACTAAATTACTTTATTATTATTTAATTATACATTGGGCGTAGATTTAGATTTAAAAATATGAAGTGATGAGTAGACAACAGTATTTAGCTTAGATATTAATATGTTACTAGTATACAAACACCACAGATAATCTTAAAATTTGTGAAAAAATATTTTAAAATAAAAACCAATAAAATATTAGATGAGTAAAAAGTCTCCTGAATTTCTGATCTGCGAAATCGTAATCTAACATCTCAGCAACAATCTCCTTAAGAATATTATTTAAAATATTAAAAACATTTCTGAGATTTTGAGAAAATGTTCTTCAGTGGTAGATATATTAAGATCACACCGGATGATGTCATTACGAAGGTAACGCGGAATCCTGACAGTACGTCTTAAAATTTAATTTTACCTCGAGAATTTTGATGTTTGAGGGATATGCATATGACCAAACAAAAAATTAACAAAAAGCAATTAATTGCAGTTTTATTTGTTTACTGGAGATGAATAGGGCAAAATAATCCGTAAAAATATATTGATTTGCAATTTAGATTTGTGTGCAGCTTTTAAAAATACTTCTAATTTATAGAGTTATTTGAAATATCACCGCAATCTACAATATAGGAATGTGAAGATGTGTATCATTATGTGCAGATTTATAAGTGCTATAGTTAATAAGTCCTATAGTGTGTTTATTTTTGTAATTTATAATGTGCTCAAGTTAAACGAATGTCATTTTCAGTAAAAGATATTTAAAGTTTTTATAGTTTATTTAAACATTGGAATATTGAGTGCAAATGTATTGTAGTTTTGCAAATTCTAATTCAAATATTATTGTGTGGTTTGTTGTACACGATTCAGAAATGTTCACAAAAATTTAAAATACAAAAATGAAAAATTCAATTTTTGGATGTTCAAAGGTGATTTGGCCCCATAAATAAGCGATGTATTTAATTGTAATCAATCCAAAATGTAGATACTAAAAATATTCAAATTAGGAAGCTTGGACCTAATAATGCCCGAGTCATTTCTACAACTAACATATTAATGGTAAATAAAACTTAATTATTAATCAATATAACTAATTCTTATCATTTATGGAACTTTTAAGTATTCTAGTTTAAAGGATGGAAATAAATGTGATAAATTTATTTGCGCCCTAATATAAACACAGTGCTGTAAAGTAAAATATTTTAAAACTGTTGTTCATCGGATTTTAATTTATTTACTTGGCGGAAAAGTAAAATCTCGTGCGAGAAAGTCTATAATTTGTATTTAAATGACAAAAAGAATCAACCCCTCAATATCAAGTAAGTGTTTGAAATCTAGGGATTTGTTTATAGTATTATCATCATCTATCTTGACTAGGAATCAGAAAGCTAACAAAATTCTAGAAACGAATTTTTCTAGAAATATTTTTATCTGTCTTTAGATGAGGATGCTATATTTTCTAAGTTCCATAAAAAGAAGACTCTCACATCCCCTATATAATAATAGCCTAAGTTATCTGTCAGTCTGTCCTCGAATTTATGAAGCGGTTGGACCTGGAATGAAGAGAGACATCCATATTGGATTCTTAATGTGTTAGGGGTAGCAAAATTCACGAAACGTTCGAAATTCATCCCTTCTCCCTTTTCGAGCTTTTAATGCCATTAATTTAAGCCGTATTTTACCCGGTTAAGAGCAGTCGAATAAATTTATCAATTTATTCCATAATAAACAGGTAAAAATAACATTTTTTTGGCATTATGACATCATTCCTTTAACCATCTCATTTAATATTTTCTTACTTTAAACTATTTAAATATCGTCTGCATTATTCTCAAACGAATTATCACTGAACTTCGATATTACGTAAATAATTTTCTTTTATATTTGCCTTAAATAATAGAATAGGTACATAAGTGATAATTTTAAATTGAATGATCGATTATTTTTTGTTGCAATGAAAATTTTATCACCGGTATTAACAACAAATTCTACCTACCTACAGGGTGTAATGGAAATGATAGTTTTATTCCTTTACATCCATTAATTACTGTGGCTAAAAAATTGGAAAGAACTTAAAGGTAATTTCGAAGTAGATAAGAAAACGTTGAATTATCTTTCTAAATGATTCTATGTATGATTCTTTCTACGTACTTCTAAACTACCGTCACAATATCGTTAGACTTTAGATGAGTATGAAGATAAAGGAATTATTGAGCTTGATAATTCTCAGCCAAAATACAAATCATTTTTTTACCTGTTTAATAGGGTAATTTACAATTCTGGAAAATTAAAAAATTTACTGATCCCGTCATATTGTAAGGTTCACTTTTATGTATCGATGAAATAATCGTAATTGTTTTAGTTTATGTTAACTTCTGAAAACAAATATTGGCAACATATGTATATTGTCGTTGTCCGCCATGATTGTGACTTACGCAGTTGCTTTACGAATAATAATAAATCTTTGTGTTTGTGATTAAGAACTCTTTTCTAAAATCTAAATTTTAAAAGGCTGATATTAAATCAACCTTATAATATGAAGGGCGATATGCTAGTTAATATAATGATGAAATATAGTTTGTTACAAATCTTTCACTAAAAAAAGATGAAATTATTTTAATTCCTTAATAATTTTATCCTTTGTGCATTTCCTACTTTCCATTTATACCAGCAATTCTGGCTTTCTATAAATCCCAGCTTTAATCAGAGACTGCAACACGAGTTAAATGTATATTTATTTTCAATCGTGTTATCCAAGGATGACCGACTTCTAGAATCCAATCAAATATCTTATTCAGTAGTTTTACTTTCCCAGTCTCGACTGAGAATTCCGCTTTGTCAGCGCTTCCCCTTTTACATCCTAAAGAACAAACCGCTGGCGTTTATTGTCGGCGCTCGCTGAATTTATCTGCAATTTCTTTGATATACATCCGGTTTGACTGTTACACAATTATCTGGAGCAAATCTCTCATGTTTTCCAGACCTTCCAGATCCTTGTAAGTATCTAAATTGATTGAACCCAAAGGTAGAGAGACGTGACTTGTATTAGAAGCGTTTCACTTCTTATTTACGGATGTACAGAATATTGTTGAAGGGCGGTTTCTGTAGTAGTGAAATAAAATACCGGGTATTTACCCGAATTAATCACTTTGTTTTTATTACTGTGTTTTAGGGCTAGTTTCCTTAGATATATTTCCTTTAAGTATTTGTAATTGAATGAATTAATTTCCTAATCAAATAGTATATAAGTGTTCATTATCTATCTAGTATTTACTGGCCAGAATGAATTACAATCTTTGGATTTTGACTTACTAGACACTGAAACTAAACGAATATTTTAAGCAGACCCTAATAACTTACATTCTAATTATTCATTAGTACTTATTAATTGGTATTAGTGGATATTATTATTATAACTTATTAATTGGTATTAATTACAGTGAATATTATTAAGGGTGATTTCTCTACAAGTGAAATAAAATCACAGGGTATTTGCCTTACGTAACCACTATGTAATAGCTAGTGTTTATACTAAGATATTTTCTTAAAGTATTTTTAATTGAAAGAGACGTTTAATCATATGTATAAATACACATTATCTCTCTAGTATTCATTAGAAACTATTAATACAAGTTTATTTTTATTTACTAGACATTTACAAGGCAAATCTTGAAGGAATATTTTAAAACTACTTCTATTAACATGTTTAATTTTTTCTGAAAGGAAATGGATAATAGACTATTAAGGCTACAATTAAAATATTTGAATGGAAAATGGAGTTGTGTTAATATATAAATAATGTAAAAACATATAAAAAGTTAAAAATGTTATCTCAGTTATTGTTAACTTAACAATAATGAAAATATTCAACAAAAGTAGACTAGCGTAACATTTGTCTGTCTTGTACATTATGTATAGTATATACATCTAATGCTTTACACGCTTGTTTATCACAAAATGATATGAAATATATAAAATCATGCATATAAAATATTTATTGCGTATTACATGTGGTATACAAACGTATAATGTATCAAGTAGGTATATCATCAAAATGACGTACATGACAAGAAACAGGCTAAGCTTGCTTACATCCAGTTGTATTACATCAGTTCTATTACTTACCTATAATATTACCATTATAAAATTCTTAATCAAAAACTCTAACATTTATAATAAGTATTGTTTTGATGAAGTGATTACAATTTTTTTGTGAATTTGATCTTCATCAACTACTTTTGTAAATGGATCAGAATAATACTTAATAAAATTACTTTGCTCAGGTATCGGTATTTTCAGTAACTACAAAATTTGCACCAATAAAAGCACAATATAATGTAAAGTAACTAAACATTTAAAATACTAAATGAAGTAAAAATTCAAAACAAATTACATACACTAACGCATAAATTAAGCCCGGCAGAATTCAACTTATATATTCCTGATTTTCAAGTGCAGAGAGCAGAGCTGAGCACGCCTACACCAAGTTCAGAAAAAAACAAGGTTCTCCATAGAACTGTATGTCTGGAGCACCTGGCCGGTTGGGCTAGCGGTAAAAATACATAGTAAATGAGAGGGAGTGGCTCTTTATGACTGATGTTCTTAAGATTATTATTATTACAGATGCCAGTTACATAAAAGATAAAAATAAAATAATAAAACTATAAGAAAATTTAAAGGACTATATAAATTTATAATAAAATAAAAGATAAATAATTAAAAATGAGAATAATATGAGATTAAATACGATTAAACAGGAGAAGAAACAAGTAAACATACAAATGTGAGTAAAATATCGAAAAAGTAGTTCAAAAATCCTAAATTGCATCCTGGCACACTACCAGTAAAATTACAAGGAAATAATTGGGAGGAGCTTAAGCTACCTCATTATTGCAGCTGACTTTTTAAGTTCGCCTACTTCGATTTTAAAAATTTTGATATATAACCTGAAGATTAATAATATATTATGGGGGAGGGGTTTAATATTCGCAAGATACACAAGTTTAGGTTCAGAAAAAAATACTTTAAAAAGAATTATTTAATTTTACTTTTAATATCTTATATGTATGTACTCTGTTAATTCGTCAATTTATCTTTTTTGCTTCTTATATTAATTTACATTGAAAAACTGTTTACGGCCCCCAATCTTATGTGACTAGTATTAAAACATTTATTGTGTTGTAATTCAACAAGTTATTGATATCTTCACAACATGGGATTCGGCCTTCGGCCTAGGTACCCCGAAGAACCTCTATAATGTTGGAATACTTCGTAATAATTCTTTATACATATGTTTGAATGTGCAACAAACGTTCATTCTTCAATGAAGTGAGTGATTCTGTTAGTTTACATTCGATTATCCTATATTTCTTAAATATGATACATATTATACATTTTTGAGAATTGAGAAAACGTAAAATTTTAGAGTAAAATTGAAAATCTGATTTGCTGAAGATGTCCATTACGTCTAATAAATAAAATGAATGATAAAATTTGGAGCTCTACAAGAAATTGCCGTTAATTATTCCAGCATTTTTAATAGTAAACGTTATTTTCGAGTTTATATCTTTTAACATTTGCTGTTTCAAATCTCAGTAATATAATAGCGTCAAAAGTATTACAACAGTTCAAGATATTTTCCTTGTACAAGCTGTTTAAGATTGTGCGTTGTTTATCTTCCATGGTGTTGTAAGAAAATCTATGGATTCTGTGGACTATTAGTTTGCTTGTTCCATGATTGTTCTAGATGTAGTTTGTTCGGGGCGCCTTAGCTCTAAGCGGTATCCCCCGTCATGAAGGTGATTAGATTCTTTCAGGGTGAGCATAGGGATTTGCCGGTTACATTAAAGGTTAAACAAATTTTAAGCAAATTAAAGTGGATAAAGTAATAAAGGATTCCATGATTAGTTCAAAGGCTTCAAAGGTGGTGATGCAACTGGACCATATGGACCGAGCCCTTCAATCCAGAGGCTTCTGTCAGTAAGAACAAAAATGACAACGAGCGAAAAAATACACACCTAAAAGAGCAAAGAGATAGAAGGGTGGATTCGTGAGTTCATAGCACAAAAACTAGAGAGTAGACAGTTTAGGGATAGAGACATAAAATATTTTTGTGGCCAGTGACATCCGTACGAAAAAAGCCAAAAAAATTAGAATGATTAGTACACATCAATAGTTTCTTCCTCTGCTATAGATTTTATATATATTCTGGTAGATATAGAAAAACATTGGTATATGTTAAAAACTGGAGTTTTAGGTTGTTTGGGGCACCTGGACTTTAGCCAAATCCCCAATGAAGAAGGTGAGAAATTACTCATCAAGGTGTGCATCATGAATTACTGGATATATTAAGATGAAAACAATTTAAGTGAGAGAGGTCATTAAATTAAGAAAATAAGTTATGAAGTGCCCTAAATAGCATATAAGAGAACAAAATAAAAAATAAAAGAGAAAGTACGGTTTTATGAACTGATACCGAAAATTCAAGAATAAAGAAATATTTTTGTAGGATGAAAGCATCACAATTTTTTAAACTTATATATATTTGTAGATGTTAACGTGCTAGTTTTATGGTTTAAACTAGATTATTAAGTTTGTAGTGTGATGCTTTTGAAAATATTAATTAAAAAATGCGTTAGTTGGACTCGGTTTTACCATCAAACTAATAATAACGCGGATAATTGTTATGATATTAGGGACAATTGTTATGGGATTGAAAAGTGAGCAATTCTTAAGATACTAGGAATCAACTATACTAAAAAATAGAATGAACTTTATCATAAACATTGTTCAAACATAATTATCTTAGCTTGAATATTTGGCCAACGTCGAACTTAAATCGACGCCATATTTTTCTATAAAGGTAAACGTTTGTATGGTTTTTAAATTTAAGAACACCTGTTAGAACTTGTTTAACTATAATTAAAATGTGAACAATCATAAGGTATAACTCAAAAAATATTTTCACACGGAGAATGACCAATGAGTAAAATTAGTTTTAATCGCAAAAGGCTAATAGCATATTTTCTCCATAAGGTCGTATTAAATGATTTGTAACAATATAAAAAGTTCATGAAAGTTCATCTAAATGCACTGTAGGTTTTATTTCCTTTAAATGTACTCTCACTTGTACATACCTGTGCTTCGCACCCCAAAGTATTTGGTCTTGGAAACATAGATTGGCAGAGAAGACAATAAGTTCCCAAGTTGAACTGTTATACAAAGGGGCTTCATTACATGTATTTCCAGAGCTTTTCCAGCCATTCATTATAAATCTTCTAGAATTATACTTAAAACACCTATGATGAATAAGCAATTTATATCTACATAAATTAGAATATCACTTTACAACCGTTTATACATAGGTTTTTATATTTCTATAAGATAAGTGTGAGAGACGGTAAATTCTATTTTGAACTAGTAATATACTTACACTATAATATATACACTTTGGTTCAATCTACATATGCAATCATTAATATAAAACAATGTGTTAGCTCTCAATTTTTTATATGAATTGAAGAAAATATTTTCTCAATATGGTTAAAAATCCAAACTTATAAAAAATTAAGAAGCTGAAGAACAAAATTTTTATCGAAATATATTAAATCTAAACTTCTATTTCTCCATAAAATGAAAAGTTAAATAAATGATACCCTGCAGTAATTTTTAATTTTCATATATAGAACTCATATATTTTAAATTTACAAATACTTTTCTTTAAGCTCTAAATTGTGTTACGAAATATTTCTCAGAAATATGTTTAAACTTAATACAACATATTCTAGCTTCTTTTTCCAATATTCCTCCGCTCATTTATTATTCAGTATCAAATATTCATCCGTATGCCAAATAATATTCAAATGTATGAAATATTTCCTCCTTTACAATATCGCCTAAATGCGTCTTAAAAATATAAAGAAATCTAAACAAACATTTACTTTTCAAAAGTTTTCCTCATTTTTTTACTGAACGATAAATATATGTTTCGTCTATTTTGTATCCCAAATGACACATAACAAAGTCCTTCAAGTAATTTAAACTCATGAAATAACGATGTAGGCCCTTAGGTATCCTTGTTAAAGAAAATTCTTTGACATTACATAAAACTCTCCAGAAGAAGATTTTTAAAAGGAGGGCGAAAGAGCATTCAGAATTTCGTATCTTCGAAAACAGTTTTGCATATCTATTTTTAAATTTCTCACAATGTATCGGAGTACTCGGGGAAAAAAGCCAGAAATAAAATATGGCAACTGCAAAGAAAGAAATATTAGTATCTATTTATTCGAAACCCGATATCTAATGGCATACACTTCGAAACGAAATCATGTGGCATGTAATTTATAGGTTTCTTGTAAATAAAACACGAAATAAGTCTGGCCAACATCATTTATTTCTTTTCGATTGCGACATTTGACAACTTTCAATTTTTATAAGTATATCCGGAAAAGAATACCGCGTTGTTCTTCATAAAAGGGAAAAACTAGGTTCCGACCAGGCAGCTGTGGTTGACGTTTTGATGTATAGAACGAATTGCCGATTTGCACCTTCTTATCATTTCTGCTTAAGAAATACACTTCTGCTGAAGATATACGAATAAATAAGAACCTTGTTTATCGTATTTACTTCTATTACATGAATTTCAGTTACGTGATCGTATTTATGATGCTATATACATTTCTATCTTAAATTTTATTAGAAAGAATATTATAGCTTTAAGAATTAGTTCTTCCGAATGTGTAGAAATATTTTTGCTATAAGTACAAGATTATTTTGAAGAATGAAATACATGCAGTTAAATTTAGCGTAAGATTTAGTTTTCGTAGGAATGGTACGGTCTACTGTTATACTCAAGAGGGCTAACATGTTCGCACGTACTGCTTAAAGCCCATTCGAAACTCTTACGAATGTTATAATATATACCGCTACGAACATATAAATTTAATATTTCGTTATTGCAGAGGAATTAGTTGAATATATTTAATAGTATATTGAAGATAATAATAAATATGTTATTATTGAAGATAATTTAATGTAAGGTTAATTAAAATTAATAAATTTTAAATTACATTAATTTTCTATTTTATGTGTGTGTAGGTGGAACACGTCGAAGTGTGTAGGTAAATGCAGAACCATTGTACGTGTATAGATATGAGTTTTATAAAGCAACTGACCTATTATCACTTGCTTTATTTTTATTTCTTACCAGCCTTATTTGGACAACTCGTAAATTTTTGCTACTTTAGGATTTGCATTGATGGAACAAACTGTTGGAACCTCAGTGCAATTAGATACCGCAGAATAATTGAACACATAGTTTGTTTCCGCCCATCACCATACTCTAGATATTGAAATCGTTCAGTATTGATCCTTGTTGTTAGACATTTGAAGTTATCTTTCTGTGATAAGTATATGACTGCGTATTTAGATCATTTTTAGCAAAATGTTAACTGTATCACTCGTTCAACTAACCACGAGATCATGTCAAAAGCAATATTTAAACCTAGGAGCTCTAGTGCAGAGATGTTACTTTTGGGATTAGATATATCCTTATCTTAGATTATTCATTACACATTTGTAATTTAAACAAGGATTCAGCATCTGCATTTGATATGAATTTTATTGTTCTTGAATATTTCTTTATAATGAACGGATTGGTGGTTTGAAGTATGACTGAAGTAAGGAGATTAGGAACTACTAAAACATTGTCTTCATTACAACATATATTTTATCCTGCTTGTAATAAATGCTAATCTAAATTGAAACTACAATGTTATAGAAATTTATTTATTTTAATTTTTTGTGATCTTAAATAGCTTTCACCTCAATTTTTTATGGTGTAGTCACTAGCTAAGACTTCAGGACCTTCAGGATGGTAGGTCAACTGGATTTCCTGGTCCGAGCCCTCTAGTCCAGAGATTTCTTACAGTAAGCAGAGAAATTGACAACGAGCAGACCATAAAAACAACTAAAAGATGAAAGATGAAAATAGAATGGTGGATTCGTGAGTTCATGACACTCTAACTAAAGAGTAGATAGTTTAGGGATAGGAAAAACACAAAATATTTTTTGGCTAAGAACATCAGAACAGTAGTAAAAAATAAAAATTTGACGTTAATAAAAATGTTTAAAAATTAATTTAAAACAAGAAAATAAAAGTTTAAAAATCAGAAAAGGACTTAAATAGCTTCTCAAAATATTGAGGAACTGAAATTAAGCGTATATTACAAATTGAATAAAAATTAGAAAATATGTCGACATGGGGGACAGCTAAGACTTCTTAAAACTAAAAATATTCATATTTTCAGAAATTTATGTTTCTGCTCGTATGAATGACTTATATTTGCACGTGTCAGAATACTAATAGGTAAAAAATCCAAATTCTCAGTGGATAAGAATTGACATATTTTATCATTAATGATATATCGACCCAATATATCAACATGTAAAGATACTTTACTTAAACATGCATACGATTTTTGAAAAACGAAGTAACTGTGTGCCAAAATTCGTCCATATTTTTGTTCTATGTATCGGATTCTTTATTAGTTTTTGATTGAGATCTGATAATGCTATTCGAAAGCACAGCAGTTTAGCACAGTTTTT
The DNA here is from genome assembly GCA_032207245.1 of Pardosa pseudoannulata. Taxonomy (NCBI): domain Eukaryota; kingdom Metazoa; phylum Arthropoda; class Arachnida; order Araneae; family Lycosidae; genus Pardosa; species Pardosa pseudoannulata. The sequence goes on from CM063511.1 coordinate 7,019,806, forward strand.
AGACAAATGATAGAAAAATATTCTTATGTAAAAAATGAGATATTTTAATGCTTATTATAATATTTACTACATTTATGTATTAATAAATGTATTTTACGATACGCATCGAATGTAGTCTGAAAATTATAAAAAATATCTTGAAAATGAATGCTGCAGAATTTTTAGCAAAATTAACAATACATATTATCAATAGAAGTGTAATATTGTTAATAATCTGAGATCCACAGGGAAAAATTATAGAATTAATAAATATATACTGTTTTGTATAATACCATACCTCTTATTATTTAGTTGCATTAACAATATTTATGATAATTAGATACGTGAATATACCATTTCTTTGAGGAATTCATATCTACAAAGAATAGGGAAATTTTTATAACATTATATTACTTTAGGGCGTAAATTATCTCTAAGTATATCATGTTTTAAAACAAAGATAGTTAAATATAACTATTCCTAGATACATGCCAAAAATAATAATCTTTATTATCATTATAATCATTAAACAATAGAAGAACGATTTTTTATAAATTTCTGCAGAAGCAAAATGTTATTGAATTTAATTATAGAATTTAAGTAAAATATTGTTGCCGAGTTAAATCTTTTGCTACAAATAAAGTCTTTCCTAGAAAAATGATAACAATGAAACATCCATCCCCACATTTTTCATTCATTTAATGTCTCCTCCTTTTATGTATCCTCGGTTAAACTTTGGTCCATTTTATTGTAAATCAATAGCTAAAAAAATGTGTATAAATGGCATTTTAAACTAGATTTACGGATGTTGATCATATACCTATTTTTACTGAAGTGAGCTCATTTGACTCATACAAGAAAATGGAAATTTTTCGTAAAGAAAATAGTTCCAAATTAATTTAAATGAAATGTTTATTATCAAAAAATTCATGGAATACATTTTTTACATATAAAATCTGTTTTTGAAACCCATTTTCCGCAAACATTTCTATTCCACTGAGCACAATGGTTTCTACATGTGTTTCTTTTGCATGATTGATGCACTTGACAATTGTTGAACTTGAGTCAGTAGCATGCATTTCTGTCATTGGAATGGAAGTGTAACTTCTTCTCTATATTTACTTCTTAGATCTTCAGTCAACTGGAAAATAAAATCTTGACTGTTTCTTAGCCCTGATAGGACCCATAAATTTCATGTTATGCGATTAACTGTTAAACCATTCTATGAGTGAAATTAGCTCACAACCGTGAAGAATGGAAGTGTTACTTCTTCTGTGTATTTACTTCTTAGATCTTCAGTCAACTGGAAAATAAAATCTTGACTGTTGCTTAGGCCTGATAGGACCCATAAATTTCATGTAATGCGATTAACTGTTACACCATTCTATGAGTGAAATTAGCTCACAACCGTGAAAATAGGTATACCCCATTGGATAATGCGAAATGAAGGGGTCTGCAGGGAAGAGGAATGAAAGTTTACATATATTTTATTACTTAACTAAAAACCAACGTATGTTTTTCAAAAGTGATATTAAAGTTTTATATATATAGTGATCAAATTTTGGAACAGATGCATTATAGTCGCCGGTCCCGTCCGCCATGTTTTTTTTGGCAACCAACAGAAAAACGCATGATTTGAAAAATCGCCAAGTAGAAAAACATGGCGGCGGTGCGTGTTTTCTGAAAGATCACCAAAAATAAAAATAAAAAAAAAAATAATAATAATCATCATTTTTTACGTTTTTTAAAAAATAAATAACAGATTAGTAATATTTATGATATGTGTCAACAGAGTAAACACAATATATATCATTTTAATAAGCACTAATATTATGAAGAATCTAACATGTGAGGGGGGTTTCTCCCCTCAACCCCCCCCCCTTGTGCAAAGAACAAAATGAAAATGTTCCAAACCAATTAACTTAGAATATCCTGATACTTTTTAACTATTTCAAAACCGAAATAACTGCACCCGTCATAACTAAATTAACTAAATCCCAGAAAATGATAAGAACAAAAACAAAATGTTCCAAACCAAAGCATCTTGTTTGATTTAGAATATTTTGATACTTTTTAACAATTTCAAAACCGAAACAACTTCACGTGTCATAACTAAATTAACTAAATCCCAGAAAATGATAAGAAAAAAAAACAAAATGTTCCAAACCCAAACATCTTGTATGATTTAAAATATTTTGATATTTTTTAACAGTTTCAAAACCGAAACAACTTCACGTGTCATAACTAAATTAACTAAATCCCAGAAAATGATAAGAGCAAACACCAACCCCTTTTCCGGTTAAATTTTCATGTTTTCCCCACATTTAGGACAAACATAACTACTCTTTAACAACCCTACATCCCTTAAAAAACTTTGAAATAGCTCCTTTTAACTAACCAAATACATAAAAAAAACTCAAATTCGGAATTCCATCATCCCCACAAACCTGCCGTTTTGAATGAAATGCAAATCCAACCTCAGGTCTAAGAATTTCCAGATATTTCTTCACAATGCTACAAATAGTTAAAACAGAAATAAGAACATCCGCCATAACTAAATACCAAAAATAACTTACCTACCAACAAGACAACCTACTACTGGAACGAAAAGAAAGTCTACTCTTCTTGAGTCACTAGAAAAGAAGTTTTCCTCTGTTCGAAACAAACTATATCTTTGATCATTAAAAGGATAACTGTAGAAAGTTTTCTTAATTTTATTACATGCAGTAATACATTTTCAAAAGTAGTTATCCCAGGTGAAAGAAATAGAAATACATGCCCCCGAAATATAGCATTTGAAAACATTTTGAAATTTTTTATCAAATAGCGACAATATTTTATTTTCATTTTACAAATTAAAATTGTATAAATGCTTGCAATAGATTTCAATTTATAGCATAACAAATGTTAATTCCTTTTAAATTTTCAATTTCATAATTTTTTAATTTTATGGTTTTTAGAGCATAAAAATTTCACTTTTTTGAATTTCCATGAATTTTTATAGTACTTTTTAAAATATGCAATTCGAAGTGACAAAGATAAACATTCTATTGATATGTTATTAGTAAACTATTAGTAATTTTATTCTAATACTAGTGAAACATTTTACTTTTTTAAGAATCGAATAAAGACATTGATTAAAATTTTCAGTCACGATAAGTTCTATAAAACCTTAAGATTCTCGAATGGAATGCTCCGTTTATTTTAAAATTAAAATTTAATTTTAGAAGATAAGTACACCAGTAAAATTTTAAGATTTTCAAATAATAGGTTCGTATTTCCTTAGGAGTAAGGTGTTGACGAATCAACCCTTCTATCTCTTTGCTCTTTTATGTGTTTATTTTTCGTTCGTTGTCACTTTGTGCTTACTGATAGAAACCTCTGGATTAACGGGCTTGGCCCATAGAGTCCAGTTGCATCACCACCTTTGATGCCTTTTAGTAAGATGTTTGTTTTTTATTTTAATTAATGTGTTACCCAACTATACTTGCAAGTCCTGATACTCATCCTGATTGATCTTAAGGAACCCTGATCAAACTACTACTCTATAAGATGCTTTAAATTCACGTATTTTGTACGGATGTCCCTGGGCACAAAGTTATTTCGTGTCTTCTATCCCTAATCTTTCTACTCTCTAATTTTTTGTGCTATGAACTCACGAATCCACCCTTCTATCTCTTTATTTTTCCGTTCGTTGTCATTTTTGTGCTTACTGATGAAAACCTCTGCATTGAAGGGCTTGTCCCACATGGTCCAGTTGTTCCATCACCTTTAAAGTATAAGATGTTGTTCATTCAAGTTAAATAGTTTTTCAACGTTGTACGTTTATGGTTTGATCGGCGATTAAAAATTAGATAAATAAGAGTAAATAAGGTTTTCAGATAGTAAAGTGCGAAATTAGCAATCCTTGAGATGATGTGTGCTAATAGATCATAACAAATTCCGATCCAAGAGGTTAATTTATCTGAAATGTTTACATTAATTACTATTTCTTATATAAAACGAGATAAAAATCATAAATCGTCTGCTGCTCAAATGATCTTATTATTAAACTAAAACTCTATTTGATAATTAATCTTTATAATTTGTATTTAAATTAAAAATAACTGCATTTTTTGCATGATTATGCATAGAAAACCTTGTCAGAAATGTGTATATGTGTACTGAGATAATCCACACCAGCAGACAACAAAAATCGCTTTAAGAGAAACTAAGAACCAATCAGGTGAGGTAAACACTTTATGTAGTTTTCATATACAGCATAGGTTTCTTAAAACTTTCATGTGCAGTTTAAATAATAATAATAATGTTTCATAAATTTGCACAAACAATTAAAAAATTACATAAATTTTACAAACAGTATGAATCATACAACATTATAAATTTTTTAATACAATGCACTTTCATGAAAGAGAAATAAAATATAGTTTTTTATATCTTTCTATTTCATTCCAAAATATTATTTTTTTGGAGATAAAATAAAACTAATACAGAATAATCAGGCGTACAACATTTAATTAATAATGGATATTTTTAATTTTATTTAGTAATATTTTACTTTTGTCTATTCTTTTGTAGCATTGAATTTCTGTCTCCATTCGATATTTTTCGATTGAAGTATTTATATATATGACTACAGAGATATCTACATTACTGTTTATATACACGCCAACAATAAGTACATGTAAAAATATGCACTTATAAATATATAATACGTAACGCAGCAGATACGTAAAAACCTTATCATAATTCAATCCGTACACCACTGTATAAAAATAGAAAACTATTCTGTTTTTTTTTTTTCATCCAAGTAGCTCAGAAGGTGCAAATACTAAGGCGTCTTCATACATCAAAACGTCAAATGCAGTTGCTCGAGATGAAAATCTGGTTTTTACTTTTGTTAACAATACAGGATTTACTTCTTCCTCACTTATAAAAACCGAAAGCTGCCAAATGTCTCAGTACTTAAGAATAAATGATGTTCAATAAGTTTGTTTCGTGTTTTATTTAGACTGTGGGCAATAAATAACAATCCTTCAGCTCGGTATGGAAGCGAAAGAAGAAGTTACGGTATTGTCGAAGATGTATTGTGAAATAACTATGTTTAGTAAGAGTCACTTCTTATCCCGAATGAATGGGGAGAGTCGGGATTTTATTTCCACGCTATATTGGGATAAATATTTCTCGGCGTGTAAAAATAAAGGAGGGATCGAAATTTTTATTTAAGTATTTAAGAGAATAGCAGAAAAGGGGATTATAATGGCTACTATCTGTTATGAATTAAATATGTTAAAATTGACAAAAATAAAGTATATCTGTGTTTAAAAATTAACTACAATACAAAACAAAGGAGAACTTATAAAATTATACTTCCTTTTTTCCAATGAAGTTGGAATACAAACATATAACATTTTACCAAATAAGGCTGCTAAGCTCTTAATTATAATCCCTGGAACACGTCTAGCTTGAGGATGTGACTAATATGATACTCTCTGGGACCATGCAATTTAGAAGCAAAATTAAAGCAGATTTTCAGGTTTGGCAACATTATTGTTTGAATTTACTGGGGACCATTCCACCCTTCTATCTCTTTAGTCTGTTATTTGTTTATCTGTCGTTCGTTGTCATTTTTGTGCTTACTGATAAAGACCTCTGGATTGAAGGGCTTGGCCCATAAAGTTCAGTTTCTCCATCGCCTTCAAAGACCATTCTATCCCCATTTTTCATCTTTTAGTTGTTTTTATGCTGTGCTTGTTGTCATTTTCTCTGCTTACTGTAAGAAATATCTGGATTAGAGCGCTCGGCCCAGGAAATCCAGTTGACCTACGATCCTGAAGGTCCTGAACTTACTGAGTATTGCTCCCACATATCTATTTTACATGCTTAAACCGCCATTATTATTATTATTATTTGATCCTTTAATGTTTTTTAATCCTTTTAATTATTAAATTCCATTCCTTTATCCTCTATTTGTATTGTTTGATACTTCATTTCTGTATTCAGTATTAAATCATGGCATTTTAATCAAATTTTGCTGATATTTTGTGTTAATATTTAATGTTGCTCAATTTTCAGCCTATTTATTTAAGTTATCTGTTTTTCAATCTGTTTTAGAATCTTGCACTTTTTCCTTTTAGCTTATCCTCAAAAGTGAGTTTTCCAATATTTGTGTTACAGACTTTTATATTTTCTTGTCATGTTTGGCATAGTTTATCCCAAGAAAATTTAGCGTCACTAAATTCTAACCAATCAACAAACCAGCCGTTATTAATGAACACTCTGGAGCTTTGGCCGATTCGAGCCTGGAATTCAGAACCCTCCGGTTATGAGACCGATTCCTTCTCCAACTGAACTACCACATCTGGATATAAATATCACATCGATCTCCAACTTTTCTGAAATTCTATGTTTCTGATATAACAATATTTAAATATGAAGTCCAGTAAATAAAAAGTTTGTTTACTGACTACATTTTTAGTGTGTGTTTAGCACCGTAAAATTGTTTATACGACATTATTTACTCCTGGTTACTAACACATTGTCAATTACATTGTTCGAAATGTATAAAATTGGGGTAGAGTGCAATCCAAACCTAAAAGTAAAAAAATACAGTAAAAAAATGTGTTAAAGACTTGCCTTACATCTGACATGAAAACTTGTATGGCACGTCAGCACAGTATGTTACGCTTTTACGTTACCACATTGTACCTGAATCGAAGATGTGACTTGTGTTTCTTGCTGTTGACTTCTTGCAGTGAGATGCCTAACTGCATTATATGTGAAATTACGTTTCTGTTGGAATGTCACTGAAAACTGAGTGATAAGTTTCAGTTTTAAGGTTCATTTTTCCTGATGATAAACACAATTAACCATGGTAGAGTTACTATTTATGGATGCGTTAAATCTGGTGTTCTTCGGGGCTCTGCAACTATATTTGTGTATCTGAAAAATTCTATTCTAATAACTATATCTGGGATCGCGTTACACCTCGTTGTAATTAGAGTAGGGACGCGGCTCACTTATCTATTACATTTTTGGGGTTGGATATGTTAAACGTGTGTTGCTTTAAAAGAAAATGCACAAACTCCTGTTATAATGACGTGTTTCATTTTTTATTTGTACTACCATTCCTTACATAAAGAATCTCCGTATTGTGTTTGGGGGTCATTTTTCGGTTATTTTTTAAACTATTTTAAGATGTAAGAAAATTCTAGTACCCCTTTCATCACATTGGCCAAACAAAAAATTTGTCTAAACCAGGCATGCCCAACCAGCGGCCGATGGGCCGCTGCGACCCATTTAAAAACTTTTTGAGGGCCAATTGAAGTTTTCAACTGTCTATATAGTTTTAGTCATTTTGACTATATACAGTTGAAATATAGAATTTTAGTTGTTAATGTTTTCAATAATAAATATCACATATTATGTAAGTTAAGACTTGATAGTAACTAACGTAAACCTGGTCTTTCAGTAGGGTTGGACAGTTTGCTTTGAAATTTGAGTGTTCTAGAATATTCTGTCAATCGGCCATGACTTATACAACCAGCTGACTCGCGTTACGTGCACGTGCTCTGTCAGACCAGTCAGCGGAAGTTGAATGGAAAGAAAGTTATAAATTATATTTATGGCTATTGTGAAGTTATCGTTAATTCTAAAGGAATAATTCGGTAATAACCGCTGCGAATCATTTTTTTCCAAATTAAACCTGGTAAAAACAAAGTGTCACAGCAGGTTGCTTGATAAAAACATGACCAATCTGCTACGATGAGTGTCGACTACATTATCCGTTGATATTAACAAAATCTCTAGTAAAACACAAAAACAAATCTCACATTAATTTTAAATTTATGCATGTGGTAGTGCTTGTGAATAAACTACAATATATATTTATAGTATAAATGTAATAATAATATTTAAACCCTCATGATTAGGGAGGAAAGTAAGGTGTTGGGGGGATTATAAATATAGTATAGTTAATGTTTATTGTCATTGTACTTATGATATATGATATAACACAACTTTTATATACAGTCGCAGCTGGCACTGTAAAAATTCACATTTTGAATATTGCACGATAATAAAATATTTTGAATAATTTGTTGTTTTATTTTTATATGTGCTGTCCACCTCAGTTCAGTAAATTGTGTTTTGGCCGCCCACTAACAGATTTGGGTTGGGCACCCCCAGTCTAAACATCAATTCTTTTCCTTCGGAATTTTCAACTGTCATGGAATTATTGAGCACTTGTTAAAATTGTGCAAGCAAATATCATCGAAATTCTCTTAATGTGAAAAATATGATTCTTATTTATTCGTATTTCTTCGGCAAAAACTCCTTTTGTAATCAGATATCATAAAAAGGATGCAAACTTAGAATTTGATCTGTATATTTGAACGTCAGTCACAGCCATCTTATTCTGAATCTAGTATTTCGCTTTTATAAAGAGCAACAGTATATTATTTTTCCGCACTTACTTATAATATTTGAACTTTATCAATTGTCTCGATTCTAGAAAACCATGTTTTTGTAAGAGCCATACTTTAGCTGGATTTCAACAGGTCTATAAATTACATGCCTCTTGATATCTTTCGAGATAATCGTATTAGATATTGTAATACGTGAAAAACAAATAAATGCACACCATTATTTTGTTTTATGCACCTGCTATATATTTCATTTTTGATTGCATTCGCGTCTTCTGATATATCGGTAGAAATTTAAATATATATGTGGAAAACTTTCTGGATGCTGTTTTACTTTAATAAGTTTATTTTGCGTGTTATTTCTTTTTTGTAATATTGGACATTTTTCCATTAAAATTATACCTCAGGATGTGAAATTTCTGACGTGTAGATTACTTAACTCTCGGTGTGGAACACATCGAGGAAAAAAATTCTCTAAAAATACGTTAAAAGTTTACTGTGTCAGTGACCAAAGCGTTCTATGATTTTTTTCTTCACCCTTTCTCGAATAGAATGGAATATGTTAAACCCACCCTCGTCATTGTCCATTTATTTCCGGTTATAAATAGATATGTAAATAGATGTTATAGATTGTTAATTTTTAATACACATCAAGTTCAACAAGTGTCGAAGATCATCCCATAAGAAATAATGGATTCTAAAAGTAGAAATAAAAATATTCTTTGAGAGACCTATTTATTTTTTTTTACGAAAGTCATCCAAGATATTTAAGGGGTGCAATGAGAGATACATCTGTTACCCCAGACGAAATACTTCGAAATAGATATTTGCACAGCCATGAAAAGCTATCAGCGTCTTTGTGCCTCAGGGGTGCATCCCTCAATAAATGTCAGTCAAAGAGGGGTGCAGTTCTTAAACAATCGACCTGACACTCCTATCGCAAAACTTCATGGGGGAAAGCACTGGCAGAAATGTACATTACATCCATTTTCGGAGCGTTTTTTGAAGTTGAAAACTGTACGTTTTGAAGGCACCATTGGTTTAGCGGAATTGTACATGCGAACCGCTTAGAGGGTTAAAAGACTTTGTTATGTACTATTTTTTTTTACAAAGTGTACGAAATTTATGTTTATCAAACAAAAAAAAGTTTAAGAACTTTTATTTCTCAAGTCAGAGTAGTTTTTAAAAAAATGTAGTTTGGGGTAAATGAAGTAATCAGAAAGTGGCAAATCTTAGTTTTGTTTTTACTTATAATGACTAATATACTTTTACTGATAATTTGGATTGTACAAGAAAATCTTTAACATTCATCATTTTTGTTATAATATGAAAATTTGCCCAATCACCAAAATAGAAGTGTTTAAGTTTTAGCTAGTACTTATTCTGGTGTAAGCTAGTTCTACGACCTTCGTCAGCCTAAAACTAAAAACAATTGTTGAAGAGCTTTGCTTGTGTCATTTATGACGCAAAAAAAGACAAAATGCATATCTCTAAATGGAATTGAAGTAAATTCATTTATATAAGTACGTTTTTAATTCGGTGTGTAAAGCAAGAAATATTTCAAGTATCCAATTATTTATCTATTGAGTAGATATTTAGGATAAGAGAATTAATTTAGAAGAAAAAGATCAATAGAGCAAATACGATGCACAGAAAGTTGAAGTTTATAATTTGTAAAGCAATTAAAAGTATAGAATAACTCAAAATCATTTTATTATTTACAAGAAACATTTATTTTTATTCAGGATCTCGCAATTGATGTCATATTTATAACGTTTTCTTCATTATATTTCCATTAACACAAAACATCTTGTGTGATTTAGAATATCCTGATACTTTTTAACAATTTCAAAAATAGTAAGAACCCAAATAACTACACCCACCATAACTAAATTATTAAATCCCAGAAAATGATAAGAACGAATAAAAATACAACCTATCCTAGGCGACTGTAAACCAAAAGAACAGCTAAGATGCAAATTTCTGGAATTTGTGCAGGGTACTGACGTCAGAAATCACGTTCACCAATGGGGTGTAAGATCACGTTAGAGCTGCCATAACCCACCACCAAACTCAGGGTAAACATACCAACCCACTCATTGGCATATAAAATCGCCAAATTTGGCGACATAAAAACACGGCGTCCTAAATGCATCTGTATCAATCATTTAAATATCGATTGAGATTTCTTTTATCGGATATCTGATGTGTAATATTCTGTACAACACTTATATTGAAATGGGTGAATCACATAAATTAACACATAATAATACACATAAATTAACTTTTATTGGTTATACACAAAATGCAAACACTAAGTGTCAGACACACGACAAATTAAAAAAAAACACATATATTTTGAAAAGTGATCTCATTAAAAACTAGTACGGGATCAGTAAAATTTTTAATTTTCCAGAATTGTAAAGTACCCTATGATGCAGGTAAAAAAAATGGTTTGTTTTTTGGTTGAGAATTATCTTGCAATAAAAAAAAATCGATGATTAAATTTTAAATTATCACATATGAACCTAATCTATTATTTAATCCAATTACGAAAGAAAAGTATTTACATAGTACCTAAGTTCAGTGATATTTAAATGATATTTAAATCATTTAAAATGTGAAATGATTCACTGAGAGGGTTAAAGAAATGACGTCATAATGCTAAAAAATGTATTTTTACCCAGTTATCATGTGATAAATTAATAAATTTAATCACCTGCTCTTAAATATGGGGCTTGATATAATGACATTAAAAGCTCGAAAATGGGGAAAGGGGCCGATTTCGACCGTTTTAAAGACGACTGTAATTTTTGCTTTTATATGAAATATTTGAATGTGATATGAAGATTTTGAAGTGATAATCGCCTGCTGTAATTTTGGCTGTAATATAAAGCATATTTATACAATTTATTTTAGATTCGGATAGATAATTTAGGGGCAGATAAACTTTACTTGTTTTGAATTTTGCTAACCCTAACTCATCAAGACTTCAATATGGATACCTCTATCCATTCCTTGTCCAACCGCTTTAAAAATTCGAGGGCAGACGGACTGATAACTTAGGCTATTATTATATAGGGGATGTAATTTATGGAAATGTCGATTAATATCAATCCTAATAACGGGATAGTAAATTTAAGAAAGTCTATTATATTCTGTATTATTTTATATTTTAAGCAATTTCAGGGTCTGTTTTTTCTTTTGGAATAACTTTTAATAACACTATAGCTGAAAAGTATTTTCACATTTATAATAAAATGACTTATAAATAAATAATTCATTTTAACAAAATATTTAATTGAGCTATACAGAATGCCTCGTATATGCACGTTAATAAAAATAATTTTTAAGAAGTATATCCTATAAGTAAGAATTACCGTTATTTCTATATCTCTATATCTCAACATTATAGCTGAAAAGTATTTCCACATTTATAATAAAATGACTTATAAATAAATAAATAACTTATTTTAACAAAATATATAATTGAGCTTTACATAATGCCTCGTACATGCAAGTTGATAAAAATAATTATTAAGAAGTATAAAATAAGGATTGCCTTTATTTCTATATCTAAGATAGAAGCTTTTAGTAAAGATCATAAGAAGGTGCAAATCGTCCATTATCTATAAATTTTAAAACGTCAACTACAGCTGCCTAGAGAGCAACTTTTTTCCTCTTTTAATAAAGAATATTGTAGTGTACTTTTCTGGATATACTTATAAAAATTGAAAGTTGTCAAATGTCGCAATTGCAAAGAAATAAATGATGTTTTCCAGACTTATTTCGTGTTTCATTTACAAAGGGCGTATAAATTACAGGTCACATGATTTCGTTTCTAGAGATATTTCCTGCAAGATTCGGGTAAATAATGCTTTCAAAAAATAGATTCTGCATTTTTTCTTCTATACAGATGTCATATTTCATTTCTGCCATTATTCGATACTCTCCAATACAACATATGAAATTTTAGAATATAAATACAAAACGTTCGATAAATATAAATTTCTGAATTATTTTTCTATGTTTTGTGAAAGTTTTCCGTAAACAAATGTACCACAGAGCCTGAAAAGTTATTTATTGAGATAAAATTACTTGAAGAGCTTTTGTTATGAGCGTATTAAAGGAAATATTGTTTGTTGATATAAAAATGAAATTTATTAATAAGGTGGGTGATTTATTAATAAGATTCCAGCTACTACTGGTAGAATTGTTTTGGTCAGGTTTGGAGCGGTAAGGTTTACTACTTTGCTACACTACGACATGAGAATTGGTACACAATACCAATAACTACTGGTAGCTCACTATATACAGATAATGTATTCTAAAGGAATTCAATACTGACATTAGTTAACCAATTTATTAGCATAGGGGACGTTGAATCTAAATGTTATGATTTTTTAAATATTTAGTGATACTGTAATTCCAGTTCAAAATAATAGAATTATTTTGGTTAGATTTGGAGCTGTATGGTCTACTTCTATGGTACAAAAGACTACTAGTCTACTACTATGCTACAAAATGATAAGAGAATTGCTACACGATACCGATAGCTACTGGTAGCTGACTGTATGGTGATAACGTATTCTAAAGGAATTCAATATGGACATTAGTTAGCCAATTTAATAGCACAGGGGACATTGAATCTAAATTTTATTATTTATTTAGCGATACTATAATTCCAGTTCAAATTAACAGAATTATTTTGGTCAGGTTTGGAGCGGTATGGTCTACTACTATGTTACAAGATGACATGAGAATTGGTACACGATACCGATAGCTACTGGTAGCTGACTGTATGGCGATAACGTATTCTAAAGGAATTCAATATGGATATTAGTTAGCCAATTTAATAACACAGGGAAAGTTCAATCTAAATTTTATGATTTATTTAGCGATTTTTTAATTCCAGTCCAAATTAACAAAATTATTTAAATCGGCACTATATGTCTCCTCGTATATTAACCGTTATAAATTCGTATGTGACCTATTTCATTTTCTCCTTCTTTTTGTAACATATTTAATATAAGTAGCGTAAGGTTCATAAAAATTACAAAATTTCTGTGCGACTCCTTTTGTTGTATAACTAATTAATATGCATCAAATAAATTATTACTTGTCAAAAACCAGAAATATTTTAATTAAAAGAAAATATTAAATAATAAATAATTAAGTAAAACATATTAGGCCCCTCCCTCCCATAATTAAATGATGTACCTCAAATGTAAAAATTTTTAAATTCAAAACACGAGAACTAAAAATTTTGGGCTAATTTAACTATCCTAATGTGGAGATTAAGCTCCGCCTACTTTTTTTCTGTGAAACTGGTATAGCAAGCTGGATCCAAATTACGATTCCGATCGGGTTTTTCGTCTTTTTCTATTATTTAACTCGTATTTACTTATATTTAATCTCATTTATTCAGTTTTAAACTTATTTAACCGCATTTTTACTCATGTTTAGCCAATATTATATTAATTGTTTAGCCATTTTTTATTATTCATCTTTAATTACTTATTTTTAATGTAACTAGCATCTTTAACATTGTTTATTCATTATGAACCGCCCCCTATTAAAAATATACTTTTTTATTACTGGAGATATGCATAACCGTGCCAGGTGCTCCGAAAACATAGGACAGTAACATTCTTTAATTCAATTTTTATTAAATTCTTCTAGGTAAATTAAATATTATGTATGAAAACTGTTTCAACTTGATCAAAAACAAGAACTTAACTCTAAAACTCTTTTGCTTCAAATTTAAAAAATATCAATTTATTATTGTGAGACTAAATTCTATTTAAATAATTTTATTTCGTATTTATAAATTATTCTATACATGTAATTTATAATATATTTACAATTATTTAATTTATACCACCAGCTTTATAGCGGTACAAGTATTACTATTGAATAACATACCGGTAACAAATTTTGAAAGAAAAATTTACGGGTACCTTTCTTTTATTAATATCACCACCAAAGTAACAAATAAACTAATTAGAAAGCGAAATCCTTTGTTTACCGAAATTTACGTGCTTCATTTTCAGAGCAGTAGAATTAATTCGATGTTACTGACATAAAAACTGGAAAATTAATGAGAATTATTTAAATATTTTTGATAATGATAATTAATAACCTCTTTTTTCTAAAACGTTTACCTTGAAGCAATATGTATCAGAAGCTAAAATAAATAGGTGAAATTATATTTTGGATCTTAATTAATGAAAATCACGTAAAGACAGAATTAATTATTTCAATGTTTTCGCAATGAACATTTTCTTTATTTTATATTGAAGGCATTAATTTTTCCAAAGCGAATAGGAAAACTCAAATTTGCTTTCGTTTTTATTGATATAAATAATATCACGTATCACATATATTGAATGTAGTTCTATCTAAGCTAATGAAAACTATCGTATTCCATTTAACGAAATTAAATAACACGTGACTTATAATTAATGACAAATCTTTAACCCTCCACATTTGTATGGATAGTTATTGCATCTATAACTATATATAAACCTGTAACCATGGAAATTATTCTCGCCGATAACACAGAATTTTATAGGCATAAAAGTAGAGCAGTAGCGATTCAATTAAATAAACTAAGTACAACGTTGGGGAACTTTAAATTCACTAAGAACGAAAAAGGCGTCTGATTTTACAAGGCAAAAGTTTTTCATCGAATGCTCAAGAAAAATACTTTCAATTTATCCCACCCAAGAGCTAGCGGATGACGGGATTGTATTCACATAACATATCGATTATTCAGTGTTTTTTCTAAGTCAAGAATAGACTTTGATCCTTTCAGTTAGCTCGGAAGCCATATAGGCTGGAATTTAGTAATTGGCAGAGTGAAACTTTTTACCTGGGACACCTGAAAAATGTGGCAAGTGGACAGAAATTTAGCATTTAATCTAACGTTAGTTTTGGAAGACGTGTAAAAATAATTTAAGTAGACGAACACTCCTTTAAATCTGACATTTTATGGCTGAAAAATTAGGTGTTAAAAATGAGAAGTAAAAGGAGTATATATATATATATATATATATATATATATATATATATATAATATATATATATATATATATATATAATATGTAATTAGGGATAGGATATATATATGTAATTTCAAGTGTTAAGGTGAATGTAAAACCGTCTTTCTTGATAATAATGAGTTTATTAAATAACAGTTTCATTTAAAAGCAAATCTAGAGCCTTTTTCATTTATTCGTAGAAGACAAGCGTAAAGTGTGTTGCCAGCTTCATGTCCACACGCGCTAACTGACTCTTATATGCTTGCAAACTCATCAAATTTTCCAAAATACGTCCACCTGAACAGATTATACTAAAAGCTTAAACGAGCGTGGGTCTTTCTCGTTTATTTTATTATTATAAAAGAGTTCCCTTTTTGAAATCGCTTATAACTTACGTAATTTCCAACTACCCCTTTTTTAGACCTGCCATTATATATATATGCGTGCGTGTGTGCGGGATGATTAACTTATTATAAGGTCCACATGAATTAAAAATACTGTAGAATGTATTAGCCAGTTGACTTATGCAAACGTTCACTTACATAAACATCTTTTATTTAGAACACCAGATATCACCCAAATCGACGTCAGTAAAAAGAACATAAAACACAGAAAATATTTGATGGTATATTACATCGCGATCTCAAAGGAAAACCCACAAAATCTGTGCGCTAGGCCTTTTATTAACTTTTGGAAGGGGAGTGACTCCAGGAATGCTGTCATTCGGGTAACCAATCACTTCACTTTAATTACTTCTAGTTTATTCTAGAGGATATAGTACGTTACAATGCTCTGGAAAAATGAATCAACAGGTTGCGATTCGAAATTAAAGGTGCCAGGAAATGAGTATAAGCCTCTATTATTATGAAAAATATGTTTTAGAATATGTTTATAGGAAATCTAGATTTTCATTCGAAAACGGAAAACATTTAAGTTAAGATTTTACTTTAATATAATTTTACTATTATATGTTTGTGTTAGTTATACTAGACAATAATAGAAGTTAAGTTACCAAATTTTTTAACTAGTAATCTACACTCAATTCCTTTACAATAAAGTTAGAATATATTTTTTAACTACTAATTTATACTCAGTCCTTTTACAGTAATGATAGAGTGCAATGTTCAATACATGAGGTTATTGTGTATATTAGTAGCAAAATATTTTGTGTGCCAGCTGAATGACGAAATAATTAATGACGTAATAATATACATACACACACATATATATTTAAGTAAAAATGAAAAATTTTAAAGTTATATTAAATTTATTATCCCAATTTATTTTCCCAGTTTCCAAAATTTAATGCATGCATACATATACATACATACACACACAAATATTTCCTAACAAATCTCGGAAACTTTAAATGCTCGAAATTTCGATGTTTCCTCCAAAAGTTATTAAAAGCTTAAAAAAATCCTTTAGCAGAATGTGAAGAGAACCCATGAAATCATTAAAATCTCTTATAAAACTTCTTTCACTAACTTTCGGGATTAAAGAGAAGAAATGAAATGACTGAGTACCGATTTTAGTCATTTTTTCCCTATGCTTCTTTCATATGAAACAATTCCATCGAAGCACTTATTGTAAAATGATGATTTTCGAAGCTTTAAAAAAAAAAAACCAGATTTTTTATACCGTATCTCTTAAAAAGTATTTAGTTTTTATATAAGCGTAAAACTTTTATCATTAATGACCTTAAATGATTTTTACCAATTTTAAGTATGTATCTATGCTTTTATATATTGTTTAAGACCTTATAGATATATTAGAAATTTAAAATGTTTTTTTAAGTGATACTAAAAATTTCATGTTAGACAGAGAATTTAACTATATAGATTAATTTAAATGACTTCTATAAAGAAAGTACGCGTGTTATAACTTGGACTAGTTGTACTTTGGATGTGCGATGTTTTTAAAAGTATATTTTATAATGTCCTTAGAAAATCCTGTTTTATATATAGAAACATAAAAAATAGTACTAAAAAAATAAGAAAGTTCACTAATCAGAAAAGCTAATACCACACCAAAAGTAACTGAGACCCATAAATTTAGTATTCTGATGTTCGTCTACATCTTTGTAAAAGCCTCGTAACACGTAAGCATATACATGTTGAAAAAATAAAAAATTCAGTTTAAGGTACATTTTCCCCTGTGAAAAATACGCGGATTTCAAGCCTATCTCACAGAAATATTTGACAGTCCTCTTCTAGTTCAGATGTAATAGTACACACAAAAACTAATGACATTGAGTTAGCATGACGTGGGAGAAGTAGATATGATCATATCACAAATTAACATGAACTAAAAAATCGGCTCAAAATATTTTGCTGTAACACAAAAAAAGATGCATACATTCTTCAGCAGTAAAGATATTTATGTGCATAAATGCTTGTGATAAGGCCTTTAGAATATATTATGATAATCGCGAAATTGATTGGTCTTTACATTTCAACAGAAATATTTATTTTAACAACGTTATATCACTAAGTATTTATAAGAAACATTGAATTTAAAACTTCAAATATCTATTTTGAACATTCCTGAATGTAATCTGACTAATTTCGAAGTAAAATATGTCTTAGGTACGAATGTGTCTATTATCTTTAAAATCAGGCTGCTTTAAGTTATCTTTACACAGAATTAGCACTATAAGTTTAATATTTTGAATTTAGCACTGTTGTAACACTTTGTGCCACTTATTTTTTAAACCAATAACAAATTAAATTTAAGTTATTAAAAATATAAAGCAATATTATGATCATAATATTCTAAATTATTAAAATTTGTTTTTTATGTTTGTTTATTATTTTTTAGGCCTTTTTTAGATTTTTAATACAATTTAATTAATTTTTAAAACATTTTGTTTTATTTTTTCAAAATGTTCAATTTTTTCGATTTTGATCATTTTTAATTAATATTTTTTGCTTATATTGTAACCGATGTCACTGGCCGCAAAAATACTTTATGTTTTTCTATCCCTAAACTCTCAACCCTCTAGTTATTGTGCTATGAACTCACGAATCCACCCTTCTATCTCTTTGCTCTTTTATGTGTTTATTTTTCGCTCGTTGTCATTTTTATGCTTATTGACAAAAGCCTCTGGATTGAAGGACTCGGCCCATATATGATTTCCAAATATTAAAAACAATTAATAAATATTATTTAATCCACTGACCGAACAAGAAACAGTTCACTCTATTGTACCAGCGTGCAGTGAAATTCTCTGCACGTGGAATAGACATTCGGTTTGTCGGCACCAATGAGCATCCGGATGAGGCACCGCAGCGGCGGGCGCCCTATGGTGCTACGTTTGCTGAACATGTAAGTTTTTCGTAGAAGCCCGAAGCGTTGCTTTTTCGACTCCGATATGATACCATACAAAAAAAGATATGATTTTTGCTTCAGTGCTAGTAGAATTCTCATACGTTTAGCTGTTTGTATAGTTATAACTCGACTACTCTTAGGGAAATATTTTATTAATTGTAATCTTTAAATTTATATTCATAATAAATAACCCGTTTCATAATAGAGAACTCAGATGTCTCAATAATTAAAGATTTATTGGAAAATCCATGTTCTCTGCACACCCTGCATGAAAACCTACCTCACGCCACTGATTCAGGGGTAAGTTCCGGTCTGGAAGCTCCTTTTAAAGTATATGCAAAATATTTAAATTGTATATGAATTAATAATGCGAAAAAGTTAACCACTAGACTATATTATTTCTCGGAGTTTTCTGACTATAATATCATCAAATTAGTAAGCACTATGATACTTGTACAACCTATAAATATCATGAAAACAATAAAATAATTCTTTTTTCCGCTTCCACTTTCAATCTATTGAAAGATAATTAAATATTTCCAATATACATTTATGTCGTTCAAAGAAAAATCAAGCATGCTGAATATAAAGGATCCTAAATGTACTCAAAAGAAATATGATAAAAATCTTAATATTCAGTATATTCGAATATGGATTTCAAAAACGATTTTTCTAAAATTTCTTTAAAATAGAATATATTCTTAAATTAAGTTCCTACAAAAATTTACATTTTCTAAATAATCTTCCATATTTCAAACGGAAGCAATAAAACATTCATTTACAGATTTGTGATTCCTCTATAAACGATTTCAAGTCATCTATATCTAAATACGACCTGTTTTATTGAAAATCAATATTTCAAATGAAAAAGAAAAATACTAAATACGAGTTGTTAATGTTACTAGAAAAGTAAAAATGTTTACTAATCTTTACTATTCTTGAGAATGACAAGTTCAGATTAATGATTTTCTATTTCTTTTAAAATATCAAATTTAATCTCGTAGTTATAACAAAAATTATGTTAATAAGTTCTACTTTTATAAATAGAAATATATATATTTTCCATAATAAAATTTCAAAGAAGGGTGACGTCACAGGATATTTATTCCATTGCCTTGTTCTTAAAAAAGTAAGAATATGAAAGCGATATAACATTAAATAGAAATAGCATATTGCCGATGCAAAGAGTGTTTTCCTAAAGCAACTGAAAATCAGCATTTGCAGGATATTATTTTCAAATCATCCTAAGATTATTGTTCGTAACTGAAGTCATTTTATTAAAAATTCATTATTTAAACTAAAGGTTTTTAAACATTTTGGAAATTTTTTTTAAAGTTTGTAAGTCGAACTTTCATATTTAGTAAATCAGAAGATGACATTCAAAGATCATTTTTTTTAAAATTAAGACCCAAGTTAGCAAATTTCATTTTATGAAAAGTATTCCATTTCTATAATTAAATCATTTTCACGTTCAAATACAAATTTGAGTTCATTTAAGAAATTTATTCAGTTATTATGAACAAACATCCTTTTGATGATTATAAGCAAAACACATTTCATATAATATATTTTAACAATAGAAAACTATCTTCTAGAACGCTAAACTATCTAAGAATGGATAAGTTGTTTTTAAGTACCAGATTTCAAACCCAACATTTGCATAGATGACCATATCATTTCTGAATTTTCTCAAAACTCATTAACCCTCATGTAGCAACTGCGAAAACTATAACTTTCCAAACCAATTCAAAACTTAAATTTTATGAAATGAACTGAATTAAGAATCCTTAATATATTTTTCATTCATTAAAATTGTTCTCCTGATCTCGATATGGCTTAATTTATTACATATAAATTTAAGAAATAATGGAGTATCGTAATGCAAATTATACAAAACATAAAAATTGTAAAATAACTATTTTTTCGTTTTCAGCTTCAATTTCTGAAAGATAATTAAGTTTTTTCAATATATATCCATGTTTGATGAAAGTTCAATCGTACTAAATATAAAAATTTTAAATATAAAATCCCCCCTAAAATAATAATAATATATGAATTCAGTATTATCAATATGTTTTTCAAAACTAGTTTTTTCTAAGATGTCTTTAAAAAATTTTTTTTATGTAAACTGTCTATCCATACATTACGTTTCCTGGGTCTGAGGTGACGCCCACTAACTCAAATATTGCAGTTTCAATGGATATCGTAATTTTACAATTTTTTCGAGTTTTAGCCGCCCTTCTAAACTTATGTATCTTTTGAATATAAATCTCCTCCTCGAATAGCAAGTTATTTATCAAAATTTTTAAATTCACAGGATCACAGGATGCAGGTACTATAGAATTTCTTGAGCTAAGCCCTAAGTTCTGCATCACATGGGTTTTGAGCAAACAAAACTAATGAAATGATTTGGCTCTAATCTCCCTCCTAAATTTTTAAATTCTAAATAGAACTTAAAAAGTCAATCAGTTTTTGCTTTACTAATGAAGCAGCTTAGGCTCCTCCCACTTAATTCTGTGAAAATTTACTGTTAGCGTGCCAGGATCCGAATTACGTTTCAGAACTATTTTTTCTATGTTTTGCTCACTTTTATGATTACTCTTAATTAATATTTAATTGCATTAAATCTTATCTAATTGCATATTAATCTCATTTTAATTATAACTTTGCCTATATATCTTAAATTTATTTGGTCAATTTTAATTTTCATAGTTATAGTTATTATTTTATTTTTTTTTATTTATGTAATCGGTGTTTTTAATATTCGTTTACTATAAAGAACAGCTTTCTCTCTCAACTATTTATCTTTATTACTGGAGATATGCTCAACCGGCTTAGGTGCTCCTCGAATTACCTTCATATGGGGACGAATTCGATTAGACATTACATTTCCCTTTCATTCTTTCATATCTCAAATAAACGCAATAAAACACATTTTGGATTAATTTAAAAATAATTGTACGTATTCTAAGTCTAGACATGACTAAATTAATTTAAAATCCATATCTCAAATAGAAATATAATTTCTAAATGGGAGATATTAATGTTACTGAAAGATAATAAATGTTTAGTATTCTTAAATGTTCTTTCAAATGACAAGCTCTGATGAAAGATTTTCTAATATTTGTTTTCAAATATCAAATTTAATTTAGTAATTTTTAACACAATTGATGTTAATAAATTCCACTTTTATCCATAGAAATGTATATTTTCTTCATTAAATCTTCAAATATTTTATTTATTCCATTATCTTACTCTAGTGAAACGAACAAGTTGAAAGTGACGTAACATTACACATGATAAATAACATATCCCTACAAAAAGTGTTTCTCTAGTCCAACTGAATACAATAAAATCATTATTTGCAAGATATTATTTTCAAATCATCCTAAGATTATTGTCCGTTCACGAAGTCATTTTATTAAAAATCGATTATTTTAAACATATTGCAAAAATTTTTTAAAGTGTATAAAATGAAAATTCTTATCTAGTATAAGAATTTTCAATTTTCAATTTAAAATTTTACAATTCATGTCTAAGACAACAGTATCATGTAATAAATAACATTTCTGTTCGATTATGAATTGTTACTGTACTTGAACTCTGTGATAATAATTGAAATTTAGCAGTTTTAAAAATTAAATAGCACTGGTTAATCAACAGTCCTTTTAAAGGTATAGATGAATTTTTATATACTTTAATTGTTTTAAATTAGTAATATTTAAACAAAAGCAATCACTTACTTACCGAAAAATGGTCTTCACAAACCCATAGAAATAAACGATTTATATGATAATTTGGGGTTTAATTTATCATCTCTTTTCATCTCATTTGTCCAGATTTTAAGTGTATTTGGATCTTTGGGAAATGAAAAGTATCTTCTCATTACAATTAGTTGATGTATTTTTACAGAGTAGCACAATACAATATTTATAATATGATTTTTTAATGTCAGACTTAATAAAAAAATTTCTTTACACAGAAACAAATTTAAAAGTCTCCTTTTAACATGTAAACAACTTAGGCGGGCGGTGTTTTCATGAACTGTGACGTCACGAACTCGGCGGAGGAAAAACATCCATTTTGAGAGACTTTAAAGTCCGGTATAAAACCCACAAGAAATCACTAATTAGGCCTCAAAATGAAAACTTACTTTTTTGCTTACTGTGCCCAAAATGCTTACTTTTTTGTTTTCTATTGCTTAAAATTAAAATTAGAAAATTTGAAAATTCCTCATTATGAATTTTTGATTTATTTTAAGAATATATTCAGTTATAATGAAAACCCATTTCATATATCATAGTTTTAACAATAGAAAAACTATTTTCTAGGACGCTAAAGGAATGGATAAGTTGTTCTTATGTACCAGAATTCTCTTAACATTTCAAACCGAACATTGTCATAGATGAATATAACATTTCAGAATTGTATTTGATCAATCATAACTCAAATATCACCACATGTAGCAAATGAGTTAACCGTAACGCTCTAAAACAAACCAAAACAAGTTTTATGAAAGGAACTAAATTAAGAATTCATTAACATACTTTTCATTCATTAAAATTGTTGCCCCAATCTCGATAATGCTTAATTTATTAAATATTAATTTGACAATAATTTATTCTCGTAATACAATTTATAAAATCTATAATTTTCATGAAAACAATAAAGCACTTATTTTCATGTTTTCATTTTAAATTTCCTTCATAATTATATTTTTCAAATATATATTCACGTTTTTCGGTGAAAAATCAATCGTACTGAAAATAAAATATTTTAAATATAAAATGCCAAAAAATGATAATAATATGAATTCAGTATTACTTCAAAATAAATAGTTTCAAAATAAATATTTCTAAAATGTCTGTAAACTTAAATGTATGTTTAAATTTAAATTCTAGAAATCTTTTCATTTCTCATCAATTCTTTCATAAATAAAATGAAAGCAATAAAACATTCATTGACATATTCCTGATTCTTTTAAAAATAATTTTATGTATTCAAGGTCAAGATACGGCTGATTTTATAGAATATCAATATCTCGAATGGAAAAATAAAATTCTATATGTGAGATATTAATGTTAGGAAAAAAAGGATAAGTGTTTACTATTTTTAACTATTCTTAATAATGACAATCTCGGTTTAAGGGTTTTCTATTTTTTTCAAATATCAAATGTAATCTCCCGGTTATAACAGAAATGATATTAATAAATTCTATTTTTATCAATAGATATTATATTTTCTAAAATAAATCTTCAAACATGTGTGAGGTCACGGGATATTTATTCCACTGCTAATAAAACTAACAAAGAGGAATTTTCACATTTTCTAATTTTAATTTTAAACAATAAAAGACAAAAAATTAAGAAGAACAGTACCTATTTTTCTTTCATTTAGGGGCGTAATTAGTGATTTTTAATAGGTTTTATAGCGGACTCTTTAACGTCTCTCAAAAACGATACTTTTCCTCCGCCGTGACGTCATTGTTCATGTAAACACCGACCGCCTATGTTGTTTACATGTTAAAAGGCGACTTTTAAATTTGTTTCTGTGTAAAGTATCGCATATAATAGACATTTTTTTATTATGTCTGTCATTAAAAAATCACATTATAAATATTGTATTGTGCCCACTGTAAAAATACAACAACTAATTGCAATGAGAAGATATTTTTCAGCGTTTCCAAAGATCCACATACACGTAAAATCTGGACAAATGCGATGAAAAGGGATGAAAAATTAAACCCCAAATTATCATCATCTCTATGGGTTTGTGAAAACCCTTTTTTCGGTAATTAAATGCTTGCTTTTCTTTAAATATTACTAATTTAGAACAATTAACATATATAAAAATACATCTACCTTTAAAAGGACTGTTCAATAACTAGTGCTGTTTAACTTTTAAAACTCCTAATTTTCGAGTATTATCACAGAGTTCAAGTACAATAAATGTTCGATAAAGCATATAAATATCGTAAAACATATAAATATCTAAAGCATATAATTATCTAATAAATTAATTGGGGGAGGACAAGGTTATGTATTTTCAAGGTATTATAAATACCTTCTTCAGAAATGCATACTTTCTTAAGTGTATCAATTCACAATGGTATTTTTCGATTAAATTGGTGACTAATTTTTTTTTTCAAATTAGTATTAAAGTATAATATTTTTTAAAACATTTAATAATGATATTAATTTAAAAATTAAATTTAATTTCAGAAATTTTATACATTTTTACTTTATACAGTAATTTTAATATCACTAATCCTCGTGTAGTAAAACAGCTCACCCCCCACACACAAAACGAAACAAAAACCTAAACCTAAAACTTTCTACAAAAGCCACTAAGTTGAGGATTTATTCCCATAATTTCTTTTCATTAACTACTGTCTCTTTCTAGATACGGCTAAATTTATTTACAATTTATATTTGAATTAAAAATTCTAACATTCTAATACATTTCAATTAAATGATGCTTCGATTAAATATTCTAGAAAATTCATGTCTAAATCTATTTATTGCAAATTTTATTTTAAAGTATAAGGAATTTATCAAAAAAAAAAAATCTTACCTCGTCAATGAATTGAAATAAATCTAATTCAATATAAAAAAAAAACTCAACCTATTTTCGTTTTATGCTGGTGCTTCACTGATTTTAGTGAACACAATAAAATAATTATTCAGATTATATTATTTTTGATTCACATGAAGATTATGTGATGGTTTTTACATGCAGGTCATTTTATTAAAATTCATTTCTTAAAACTAAAGATTTTTGAAATACCCAACATACAAATTATTGAAGGATGAATTAATCAAAAATTTCATTATTAATCTTAATACAATGGAATTTAAAAAATTTCACATTTTTTTAATTAAGTTTTTTTTGACATTTCGTTTTATTAAAAATAAATGCTTAAAATAAAATAAGGTTTTGTAATATAAAATAATCTTAGATTCTTTTGTAAGAAATATGCAATAATCACATGGTTTTCTAAAACTTCTCAAAGAGCAAATTAATTTATATTGTAGTTTCTATAAACAAATCGTTTTTAATACAGTTAAATTAAAGCATCACAAAGGAATATTTATAAAAGCTTTTTAATTTACTACATAAGGGAGAAATTATATTAATAACACTATTTAAAAATTAGCATAAGCCAGATGTTGCATTGTTCTCCTTCTTATTTGATAGATGCTATTTATCAAAATTGGTATGCTACACTTAAAATTAAAATATTTAATTTAATTAATGATGCAGAGAGGATTAAATTATTATAAATTGACTCTGTTGTGTGGACCACATAATATCGCTATATTACAATATAAGGCAAGATGGCCCGCCTTTAGTAAACAATCGCTAATCACGTTTTGGCGGCTGTGCCAAAAACTTATAAAAATGTGGGGATCATTTAATGTTGAATTGGATACTTCTTGTTATCTTTTTCTTTTAATTCTAGCATGCTGAACAGCCTGCAGACTTTTATATCTACCCCCCCCTCTAAGTTAAAAATTACTAATTTAAACAGAATATAACTTTTTAAGTATTAACACTATATTTACTGATGTTGATCCTATACCTATTTTTACTGAAGTGAGACGATTTGATTCATACAAGAAAATGGAAGGTTTTTTGCAAAGAAAATAGCTCCAAATTATTTTAAATAATATGTTTATTATCAAAAAAATTATGGACAACTTTTTTTACTTATAAAATCTTTCACAAACATTTCATATTACATTTAGCACAATGGTTTCTACATCTGTTTCTTTTGCATGATTGTCGAACTTGACCATTATTCAGTGCTTCAGTAGCATGAATTTCTGTTATTGGAATGGAAGTGTTCTCGACTTCTTATTTATACTATACTCTATATACTTTATATTTCCTTTATACTATATTTATTACTATATTTATTTATTTTTATATACTTTCTATGAGTCAAATTGGCTCACAACCGTGAAAATAGGTGTACCCGATTGGATAATGCGAAATGAAGGGGTTTGCGGGGAAGAGGAATGAAAGTTTACAAATATTTTATTACTTTTATATACAATAATAAATTTATCCACTAAAAATATATTTTTTATTTACAAAAATCTTCTTATAGTTATTTATATATTCCTATTTATATATTTGTTTATATATTTCAATATAAAATGTGAAAAGTTGGTTAAATATTAAATAATTTTCGATCTATTGCGATTTAACTGAATAACTAAATTGACGCACAAAACGTCCGCTCCCGGTACAATTCCACAGCGAAATGTACTCGCACACAATGTGTTACGAGTGTGAATCTAATTAAAACAGTATATACATAAACTACAATATATTATCCAAATTACAGTACATTATCCAGTATATGAAGTGTAATGGGAACTTCTTTTAAACTAATGTTAAAAAGGTACTATATTCGATCAAAACGAACTAAATTGCAATAGAAATTTTTTTAAAAAGTTGCAACACATTTGTAATTTTTCAGCGACTAAAGAATAAACGCCATTTTACGTAGACACAAACATTAAAAATAAGCCCGTTACAAGGCCTTATCAAAATCAAAGGACTCACTTCAATGGAATTTCGAATCACCTATTCAATTATAGATTCATTTGATATTTAAATTATTAATTTATTAAGAGGAATTTGGAAATCGGTATAATTTGTTCTGAACTGGAAAAATATCGAGGCGTAAATTCTAAATGAATGTCTCTTAATGAAATTGAATTACTTTTAAGTCATTTCAAATAGCATTTCCTAATGAGTCCTCAACACGTATTTTAAGAGAAACCTTGACATTTAAAGTTTTCTAATGATAATTATTAATTCTAATAAATTGTAGAAATTGTTTTAGATTGCGCTGAATATTTTTAACGAAACGTATTAAATATTTACACATATATAAATGACCATTTTAAATACGAAATAAAATCATATATTTTACTCTGTGATTTTAATGATAGCAATTACATATGAATATTTTACGTTCTTAAAAGTGGTAATCATAATTAAAATATTTTTCTTTAGATTATATTTTATGTTAATTGAGTGTATAACAATAAATAAGTCCAACAGCACTCGAGATTCTATATATTTCATAAAATTAACAGAATGTTTGATAAAACAATATAACTATAATTTCAGCTCAAATATGCATAGTTTTTACAAACACATTATTATAAATTCATACTTTTAGTGGTGGATTTTTTCTTCACATTATTGTAGATAAATTCAATATTCTTAAGTTAATTGACCTTCCTCTTTTGAGAAATTTGGTTGATATTATCTCTTTGGACAACAATACGTTTACTACTTCTCGTGTGGGCAACGTATTTTTACGTTTATTGCAGTCTGTCACTGGAGTGCGGATCACGTAAAAATACGTATTTAGTAGATTTGTGGTGGATACCCGCTAACCACCACAAATCCACTAAATACGTATAATTATATGTATGTGTGACATTATATGCGTGTTGTTTGCGTTGCTATGCAACGCTTTGCAATTTTTATTTCCACAAGTTAGGATTGTCGAGTGACTCGGTCTTTTGTTGCGTTATTTCGTCTTCAATCGAATTCCTAGCTCCAGAACGTACAAGTTGTGTTTTGGCAATTTGAAGATTGGTTTTTTTTTATTGTTGAATACAAAATTGATAAAAATGAGCCGTTGGGACAAAGAGAGTGATGAAGAAATAGGCGTTGACAGATTACCGGATTTTAATTTTAAAAATCGTTTATTTTTGTGATTTCTTAAAAATATTGTTTTTTTTGTTAAATAATCATACAGTACATTAATCACATTAGTGATATTAAAGTGTAAAATAAAAAAAAGTTTCGTTCATAAAAACAAAGTTTTCGATTACTGCGATTTTTCTGAATAACTAAACTTTCGAGAGATTCTCGAAAAAAAGCCCGCTACACTCGTAATTTGGAGGTGAAGTATACCTGCATGCCAAGTGTTAAGAGAATGAGTAAATGTAACTTTTAGAATAGAGTGAAAACAGAACCAATAATACAATTTACTAAAAATGACTGTTTTGATCAACTACATAATGCAGCTAGACTTTGGACAGTGAAAATTAACTCTTTAAAACCTACACACTAGGATTTCAATTATTCTCCTGTTCCCAGCCCAATATCCCAATGTTTCCATGTTCTCCTTCCCCAGTTTTATTTCATCGCCAGTCTAAGTAAACAAGTTCAAAATCGAATAGAATAGCAATGAAATGTTTCATGTTATCCAACGGCAAGTACTGTTTCGGAACTTGTTGTAAAAAACCTCAGGGGAAAACACCTGCTAACATCGGATGTTTTCAATGAATCCTCTGTTCACTGCTATCTATCAGCATGACACGCGGCTATTCGCAGTCACGCCTCTAAGGGAGAAGGAAATTTTCTCAGATGGCTCCGGCTATTCTGGGAACCAGAGGTCTCGACTATCGAAGGCTATTGTGGGAACGAATGAATTAAGATCTTGAGGCATATTTACATCAAAGCCATAATTTTAAATTTTGCTCGTTAAAATATCTACCGTTCATTTTAAAGAGGTTAACACACTAGGCTCATGCATACATGAATATATTTATATAACGTGTGTTTGTACTGATAACTTAACAAAACTAACCTTCAAGACCTTCAGGATGGTAGGGCAACTGGATTGCCTGGTTCTAGCCTTCTAATCCAGAGATTTCTTACAATAATTAGAGAAATTGACAACGAGCAGAGGATCAAAACAACTAAAAGATTAACAAAACTATCCAACTGAGGTGTATAGTTATATTTATATTCTAAAACAAATTTCTGACGGTTTTATATTTAAAAGGACAACTTAAGTTGAAATTTTACCTAACTTTTTTGACCTAGAGAACATCAAAATAATTCCTGCTCAGGTCAACTAATCTTTTATAGCTACTTTATCTAACTTATTTTGGTTTAGAGAATCTTTGGCGTCTATTATGCAGTGCCTATAGTATACATCAGGAAAAATAGATCTTTAAATGATATACATTTAATCTTACATTAATTACAAGAACTAATGCACTGCGAACAGCATCGCTTACTTTCCGATTACAATCTAGAATTATCTTACATGTTGCCAGAAACATTTTACAACAGATACATTTTACATTTCAATAAATGAATGGTTTGTAGCTAGCGCCGCCACAAGTCCTTATGTGTTTATACTCTTAATACCTCTGGTTGGCTGGCTTTCTTGCACCCTCATGGTAGTATAAGCGAATGTACAATGATGTGGAGTTTGATCGTCAAAATTGTCATGTAAAATCAACATTTGTTTCTACTTTTACTGATTTGATCCATAGGCTAACGACGGTTCTTTGTTCGGAATGATACAGATAGGCTGATGTAAATCAGTCTAAATATGACATAGTTATTAAATGTTTATCTGCCGAATACAATTCCGGTACAACTGTAATAATATTGCTTATTTTTCATTTAAGATACTTGTATTGAAGTAGCATCTAGTTTAAAATAAACCAAATATATCCGATTAAATTATAAATGATTTGTACCGTCATAAGTAAAATAAGAAATTATAAAGAGAAACAGATTATTTTTAATCTTTTTAAAGCATTATTTTTTAACATTCCAGCCTAGAAACGTCATGGAAACGAGATTTAGAGAGTAAAACTTCACTCCATCATACTAGAGGGAGCGAGAAGGTAAGTGTTGAGACTATATTACGTTATAATTATTACGACAGTGGCAGACTGTAAGCTCAAAATATACATAGTCGTAAAATATATGAATGTAAATCCATTTATGCCCAGAGACGATAACTTGAGGTATGAGTAGTAATACAGCATAATTTTGAAAATAATAAAAATTTTAATGAAGCAAAAGCATAATTGCGCTAGAATGTTCTTTGATTTTAAAGTCTGAGAAATCCTCAAGAATGCTTTCCACGTCTTAAAGTTAACATTGGGAAATAAATTTCGACCTTGTGTTACTGTATTTTGATAATTTACAAAACCTTACAGTGGTTGAAGTTATTTTATATATAAAGAACAAACACACTAAAAAATCTTCTCATGTGTAGTTTCATAAAACATGTCTTCTATATTATTGATGTGATAATCCCTGCACTGACCAAATGATACGGAATTAACTTACCATTGGATCCGCAGGTATATAGATAGATAATTATTCATGAAGAACTGCCTGAACGTAATAAGTTTCTCATCATGTTCCCCATACTTTAACAAAACACATAAAAGTGTAGTGTGTCAGAATCTATATAGAATCCCTAAAACTACATAATGGCAGTGATGACAGAATTCAAACTTAAAACTGTTGATAAAACACACTCACACTTATTGTTTACTGACGTACAATCTCATCTGGAATGTTTCCTGAATTCCTCAAATCAACGATGGTTACAAAACATCCAACAATAAGAAAAGTAATGTGTAACGTCTCTTTAGAAGTACAGGTCTGGTGAGAACCCCAAACTATAAAGGTAAAAACTGGTACACTATTAAATGTCTTCCAAAAATTCTTCCAAAAGTATTTGCAAGGAGACTTATGCTTCACAAAAACAATTCATCTTCTGACAAGGCAAGACTGACAGTCAATAGTTTTTAAATAAATACACGTAAAAGTGATAGAACACTCATCTCGTCAGTCTTATCTTGCTATTTGGAGTTTTGGCTCATGAAGGAAATATGTAGGAAATTTTTAATTGCAGCGGGATCCGTTTAATTACAGTGATTAATTTGGGACACCGTGAATTTGATAACAATAGCAGATTGATAACAAAAAACGATATAAAAAATTAGATAAATTCCCCCCCTTTAATTCACACGTACTACATTTTAAAATAAAATGAAAAAACTCACCTTATATTTATGTACTCTATATTATCCTCTAAAACATAATAATTGTTTACACAATAAAAATAATTGATCAATTGTTGATTGTCTACAATTCTAAGAAGCACATTGATAAATCGTTCGTAATGTTTTTTAAAGTCATCTAAGCAATGTTGTACTCCTCGTTTCAACACTTTCAATGCAATTTAGAAGCTGAGAAATGTTTAACTGTGCTACAGCATTCCGCTGACTCATATTTGTAACCTGTCATAACGATTTAAAATTTCGATCTTTTGTTTTAATATTCAATCATTTTGCTTTCTGGCTTCCATATCGACAGACTACATGTAAGCGAGCAAGGCATAAAAGGTGAATACGCTCCTTCTCAGTTCCGAGTAGAATGTGTTGCCTTCTGCTTATCTGACAACCATTGACCACCAGCAGGGTGTGCGTATTTCTGAAAAATTCAAGGAATGAATCTGAACTTCTCACTCCTTTGTTTTTTTTCCTTTTCCCTAAGTGGAAGAAAGAGAATTCTCGGAAATTAAAACAAGAACGAAGAGAAAAAAAATGGGTTCCTTCTGAATACATTGTGAATATTCCTTTGCCAGTTAAAATGAGGTTCGAAAACTGATAACATTAACCGATGTAACGATCCCATAAAGCGATCATTTTAACATACAAATGAATAGAGAAAATCGGGACCAAGTGATTTCGATAACAATAAGCGATTGATAACATTAACAGTGATCACATTAAGAGGAGTACACTGTATTGCCTTTCTTCATTCTGAAGAAATGATTAATGACTATAAACCCATAATTTTCATCGATTCCACGAATGGATGGACCAAGTATACTTAATTATTGAAAATTTTAACTACAAAAGTATATTGATGGTAAAAGGATTACTTTGAACACTGCAAGAAATTGATAAATTTAACTTGTACTTATTAGCTCTGACTCAAAACTTCGAGTTACCCTTGTGTACAAACAAACAGATATAAAAATAAATTGCTATAATATTTTACTTACACACATAAAACCTTTACTTTAGAAATATTTTATATTTTTTATCAGAAATAATTTCTATAAAGTATAAACACCTTCATAAATTATTTGTATTTAAATTTAAAAGTGAAAACTAATACCCTTTCGTATCTTCTCTTTGTAACTTTACTAGAAACATTATAAGCTGTTTATAATACTATGTTTCAAAGCTATTTGCTTACGTCTTAAATTCTCAGACCTGCAAGAAAAATTAATAAAACTGCACGAAACTTCAAAGTGACATAATTTAAGGGATTGTAAACTTCCGCTCAAGAGTTTTTATTCTCTAATATCTCTGATAATTATAGCTTTATTCTCGTTAAGTAGAATGCAGAAGCGTAGAACGTAAAAGCTTTTCCTTTAACTAACAGTAATACTATAATAATGTGTTGCTTTCTTACTTAAGGAAAGCTGCCAGGCCAAGAAGTGTCATATATATCTTTATTCCTGGTCTTATTATAAAAGTAATTAGCATACGATGTAACACATTTCTGAAATATAGGACTTATGTTGGCTAAAATAAGAACCATTACCATAATCGTTTATGTATAGACACTTAAACATATACTTAAAAAAAGTGAAAACGTTACAATATATGTCGCTGGAGCTTTTTCAACAGGGAAACGATGAGATGAGCAAAAACCAGATGATGGTATAGATTCGGCCTCAATAATTCACTTGACCACAAGTTGAAGTCCTAATTCAAAGTATTAGGAATATAACTCTCACAGGGCTTTTAGTTCATCAATTACAAGTTCATCTATCTATTAGTATAGGCAATTTATTTTGTGCTAATAAATGTTTATGTTAGAAGATTTGATTGACTAATTCATACCAAAGGCAGCGAAATAGACCTACAGATGTGTGATAGGTCCGAAGTTCAAATCACGGTCGAGTCTTCTAATTTAAATATACGCAATATTAAGATCTCTTATTTACATATTTTAATATTAATTTAATAACTGGTGTTCATAAATTACGTTGGGATTTGCGCGGTAACTCTGATTTTTTTCCCAAACGCGCTATAGCTTAATTCAGCCTCTGTCTGTGCTTCCTTAGCCAATAATAAACCCGTTCTCTTTAAGCATGGGTAATTTTAACACTTGGGCAATTGTGCTTAGGAATTATTCGTAGTTCTTTTACCTGAGAAATCCCTTACTTAAAAAGTGTGTGTGCATACTGCTTTCAAAGAGCTTGCCTGTTGTGTGGATTTGATGTATCGTCACCAGAAATAAAATGTGTTGTGCTATTGGATGAATCTCGCTTATATTTCATATATACACATATATAATTTATAAAATAAATGAACAATATATATCATATTTCATGTAAAATGATAATAGCTAAAATTATATATGTTTAAAGTATAAAATTATCGTACATGTGACTTTCGTGATAGAAAATCAAATGCCATATTACTAAATAACTGCTACAGTGTTTGTTCATGCGTAAATTGGTTACATTGTATATATATATATATATATATATATATATATATATATATATATATATATATATATATATATATATATGACACGGACGAGTGGTTAAGGCATGGAAGATACATTTGATTTCATATATAAAAACTTCTTTATTGTAATCCTTCTGTCCATAGCTATGCCATTTAGATATCCTTTGTTCTCATAATTTTCAACGACAAGCGTGGAGGATGTTATCAGCCCAAGTTACCTCTCAGATCTGTCTCTTTTGGCATTGCTAATATATTATTGTCTTTCTACTTGATTCATATAAGTATTTAAAAATAATTTACCTTTATTTAAATGTAACATAATTTTATATCATGCAAAATAAAACTATTTTTTTTTATTTCTTAACCAACTTGATATCAATATTTATTTTTTTATGTCTTTCTTTGTACCAAAACGGTAAAATAACAGCTATCTTAAAAATATGAAACACGCAAAATCAAATAAGATCATGATCGAGCGTGCCTGTAGTTTAACCCTTTGCCTTAAAACAACGTATGGGAGACGTGATTCTACTGCTATGCCTAAAATGAGAACCTCGTGTCACACACGAGATGATTCTGTCTGGCCAAAAGTGAAAAACTGGTATCAGACATGTTGTTATTTTTGGGCGATAAAGTTTTTGTTTTTGCGTTATTGTTTGTTACAGGTGCAATATAAGAGTGGATTGTTTATTCTTAGGCATAATTGCAATAGAATATGATATATGCAATAAATAATTAACAGTTGGTGCTTAAAAAATTCTTAAAAAAATCTAAAATTTGAGCCTAATGGCAAAAAGGAAAATGGGTACTAATAACGGTTCTAGGAAGTGTCCCGATGACACCTTAGAAACTGAAACAGATACCGAATGCAAAAAGTGTAAAGTTGCCCTACATGTACCTGATTGTTTCGAGAAATATCACACACTGCAAAATTTTTTAATTTCTTGTCATTTGTTTAAAATGTTAGTAAGAAAACAATACCTCTTACAAAATTTTGACTAATATTATACATTATTCACTCATAGGTTATTCATGCAATAAATTCTACATAGAAAATATTTAAACGACTGAAAATGTTTACTTTTGTTATATAACCAAAACATCGAAATAATATTATGTGAAATTAAAACATTAATATTTTTTTCAATAAAAATGAAATGAAATATGATTATCAAATTCTCTTGTTTTGTTAAATAGTAAATGCAATACTATTAATGTCCCCTGATTTGCTTCCAATTTAGCCTGATATGAAACTGCTTCTGATCACTACGCATGAGAAAATCTTCCATCGAAAGTGGCACACACAATCGTCGCTAAATTCATAAGGCATGAGGTTAATAATAAAAAATTTCGTTTTTTAATAGTTTAGCAAACATATATTAAGTACAACCTGCGATTTCTAATTTAATGAAGAAGAAAAAATATTTGGAAGAATTTTAAGTTGTTTCCTATATTAAGTACTTCTTTTTGATACAAATAATTTTTTGTGTGTGCTACAGTATTGGAATCACAAACACAAAACACCTTAC
>CM063511.1:7060459-7090459 GCA_032207245.1 Pardosa pseudoannulata
CAAGTAGATTTTTTTTTCAATAACGTTGAAAATTTATACCAAACTTAAAAAATATAAAGCTTAATTTAACTTAAATAAAATTAAAAGCTTAGCTAGAACATTTTTAAATATTCTTTATTCTATATAAAAATATATTACTTCCATTGATACAATTAGGGTTCCAAGAATAATTTAGACAATTATTATTTGATTTTTTTTTCTAATTTACAGACTTCAAAAGTTACTCTAAGAGTTGAACATTTTATACATTTTTTCACTTAATGTACATGTTCTATGCTTTTAAACCGTGTATTTTTTAATTACCAAAGCTAAATAATTATTATAAGGTTATTTTAATACAGTTCATAACTTTATTAACACTAGTTTTACAGATGTTGATTCTATACCTATTTTTACTGAAGTGAGCCAATTTGACTCATACAAAAAATTTGAAGTTTTTTGCAAAGAAAATAGTTCAAAATTAATCTAAATAAAATGCTTATTAAAAAAAATTCATTTAAAACATT
Source organism: Pardosa pseudoannulata (assembly GCA_032207245.1). Lineage (NCBI taxonomy): Eukaryota > Metazoa > Arthropoda > Arachnida > Araneae > Lycosidae > Pardosa > Pardosa pseudoannulata. The sequence goes on from CM063511.1 coordinate 7,060,966, forward strand.
TTTTACATATAAAATCTGTTTTTGAAACACATTTCTATTCCATTTAGCCCAATGGTTTCTACATCTGTTTCTTTTGCATGATTGTTGAACTTGACAGTTCTTCCGTGCGTCAGTAGCATGAATTTCTGTCAATAGAATGGAAGTGTTCTCAACTTCTTCTCTATATTAACCTCTTAGTTCTTCAACCAATTTGAAAATATTCCAGGCCTGATAGGACCAATAAATTTCATGTTATGCGATTAACTGTTAAACCGTTCTATGAGTCCAGTTGGCTCACGACCGTGAAAATAGGTATACCCCATTGGATAATGCGAAATGAAGGGGTCTGAGGGGAAGAGGAATGACAGTTTAGATATATTTTATTACTTAACTAAAAACCAATGTATGTTTTTGAAAAGTGATATTAAAGTTTTATATATATATAGTGATCAAATTTTTAGTGAGTGAAATTGGCTCGGTTCGTAAATCTAGTGTTAATGATCTAAAAAATTGTAGTTGAAACATAGCAGTATTTTTTAAAAAATAATACTGAAAAAGAATATTACATCACAGATTTTGCAGATCGAAAAGTACTACTCTCCCAACACCACTTAATATGGGATTAGACCACAAATCTCAATTATAAAAATTCTATGCATGGTCAATGCATGCCACTATAATGTTGCTTTAAACTAAACAAATATGGCTCTAGAAGTTTAAAGCAAAGATTTAAAGCTGTATTCGAGAATAATAAACGACTAAAAATATCTCTCAGTGAGAAAACGATAAGTGAGAGATTAGCTGCTAACTTATTCTGTAAAAAAGATTTTTTTTTACTAATTTCTTTAAGAATATTAAAAAGTATTACTCATACAAACACTACCATTCTGACAAATAATGTGATACCTTAACGGTAAACAAATTAAAGAGTATAAAATTAGTGAAGATATGTTTTTAAAAACTATATATAAAAATAAATAACTTAGAAAATACTTTTAACAAAATGATAATGAAGATTAAATTCTATTGAAGAACTAAAGCGAAAATTTTTGAAGTTGTAAAGATAAGATGCACCATTAAAAAATTTAAAACAAAAGTAAAGTACCACAAATATTAAAATATTTTTTCAACACCCTGTCAACTATAGTATAATCATTTGACATCATTGGTGCATCACCACCTTTGATGCCTTTGATGAATCATTTGACAGATATTAAACTTCAAGAATATAAATAAGTACTACAATTATTCCTGCACATTTAAAAACAAATTGGTGAGTGCATCATGTAATTCATACTTTATAATTTATATTATGTAAATATTCCGTGCTATAAATCTGTTTATTAATATATAAAAACTATCTGTAATAATGTGGCATATTTTTTCTCAATATTAATATTTATTTAAAATCTAATTATGAATATTTCTATAATCCCTGTTGATTCATCAAGATTAAAATTATTTTGTAAGTTTGAAATGGAAAGCTAAAACAAGCACGAGTAAGAAGAATTAATTAACTTTAACAAACAGTTTATCTTATGTATTTATATATGTGTGTGTCATGATTACTCGACCATATAAAGTATTTAAAAGAACAGTGCATAATAAATATTAAAAATTGAGGTACTTTTAAAGTAAAAAGAATTGTAAATTTAATTTCAATACTATTACGCACCGATATAGGAATTTATAGCATAGAAATAAATTTATATATTTACAGCTTGTATAGTTTAACAGCTTGAATATATATCGCTTTAAAGGCTTTAAAGATGATGTGGCAACTGGACCCTATGGGCCGAGCCCTTCAATCCAGAGACTTCTGTCAGTAAGCACAAAAATGACAATGAGTGAAAAAGAAACACATAAAAGAGCAAAGAGAGAGAAGGGTGGATTCGTGAGTTCATAACACAATAACTAGGGAGTAGAAAGTTTAGGGATAGAAAAACATAAAATATTTTTGCGGCCAGTGGCATCCGTACAAAATAAACAAAAAATAATGAATTAAAATGATCAAGATAAAAAAAATTGAAAATTTTGAAAAAATAAAAAATAAATGTTTTAAAAATAATTAAATTGCATTAAAAATCCGAAAAAGGCTTAAAAAATAATAAATAAACATAAAAACAATTTTTATTATTTTAAAGTAAGTTTTTGAAATTTTGTCATCATCGGGGACAGAACAATTAAACTTCAAGAATACAAACAAATACTAAAATTACTCCTGCACATTTAAAAAAAAATGGTGAGTTTATCATGTAATTTATACATTATAATTTATACTATGTAAATATTCCATGCTATAAAACCTGTTTAATAATATATAAAAACTATCTGTAATAATGTGGCGTATTTTCTCAATATTAATATTTATTTAAAATCTAATTATGAATATGTCTATAATCACTGTTGATTCATCAAGATTAAACTTATTATGTAAGTTATTTTTCATTTATTTTGATATCTGAAATGCAAAGCGAAAATAAATACAAGTTAGAAGAATTAATTAAATTTAACAAACAATTTATCTTATGTCTTTATGTATATGTGTCATGCATTATTTGACCATATTAAGTATTTAGAAGAACAGTGCTGGATAAATATTAAAAATTGAAGTAATTTTAAAGCAAAAAGAATTGTAAATCTAATTTCAGTACCATCACGCACCGATATGGGAATTTATAACTTCGAAATAAATTTATATTATTAAAGTTTAACAGCTTGAATATATATTGCTGTTATGCAAATTGGATTTAAAGTGATCACGGAGGCATATTTGAACAATTTGTGATGGTATTTTTAAAATGCAAACCTAGAAATAAGGACTAAAGATAAAAGGATAATGCGTAATATGTATTCACAATAGCAATTCACTTTTATTCACTGGATGCTTAGAGGAGTGAAACAGAGCTTAGGTAAATAAATTGTTCTGTTCTGGACAACTTAATTTTGTCTGTTTGCTGACATGCAGGAAAGGAGAAAACTTCTTTATTCATAATAAATTATTGCTTTCGGAGGAAATCTTCCAAAACTAGTTTTGATACTGGGGAAGTTTTAGTGCCATGATAAATGTATCGAATATTATTGGAATATTTTTGATTTGCCATTATCTTTATGGATTAAAAGAAAATTGCGTTTCTGTTTCCATTGTATTGCATATAATCATGTAAAATGCTTGTATATGTATATATATATATATATATATATATATATATATATATATATATATATATATATATATATTATACACCTGAATAATATATTTCTTCAAAAGTGTTTGCCTTCAAAGTGTTATAACAGTTATGCAGTGTAAAAGTAGATAATTCATAAACATTTATACATACAGACACACGCACTAATATACAGGAATAGGACAAAATAAAAGGAACACCTGTCAAAAAAATAAAAAGGAGTTGGACCACCTTTGAACTAAATAACACCTTGCATTTGATGTGGGATTGACAAATAAAGGTCTTGAACAAAGTTCATCGGAATTCGCACCCATTCCTAGGGCAGGGCTGTCTATTTGAAAGGAACGTTCAGCAAGTTCAAAAACATCAAAATTTATTTTTCCTTTCTCAAAAAAAAAACAATGTAAATGAAACGGTTAAACAAAACATTCAAAATCAGATCGCAGATAATACTAAACTAATACTTCAAATTCAACATTCTGGCAAATGTGGCATTTATGCATTTTACCTGATGGGGGGAAAAAGCAACAAGCATCACCAGGCAATAACAAAAGCAAAAAGAATAGAGAAAAAAAAACTGAACTTAGAGTGCCCCATTTTATACTTCTTGATTTCGTAAACTTTAAAATTATTTACATACTGAAAAAAAACCAGTGTTTTATAATTAAAAATTTAACTATAATTAAAAATTTAATTACAAGGAATGGGCTATTTGGCAACACTGTCTCGAGTTCAGATAGTGTGCTTGGAGGAGGGAACCGAAAATCTTTAAGGGCTTTAAAGTGATGGAGCAGCTGAACTCTATGGGCCAAGCCCTTCAATTAGAATATAAAATTGTTGAGCTTTTTGAGGTAATCCACCTTTTGTTGTTTTGCCTCCAGAACTTGTTATGTTCATTTATATAGTGCCGTGAGCGTGCAATGAACACACGAATCAGATGTGTTAATAGTATACATGAGAGGAAGTTAACGAAACTAAGTTAAGAGTAGTAGTTAGTTTAAGCTAAGCTGAATTAATTTTATCTAACTGTAGTATTTTCTTGGTCAACTAAGCCTACCAAAATCAGAGGAAAGAGAAAAAATTAACTAAAGGTTATTTTATCTAAATATTAGCTAGAAATGTCTTTCAGAATGTAAAATAGGTTGTGTAATTTAGACAAAGTATCACACACACATACATACACACACATATATGTATGTATGTATGTGTGTGTGTAATAACAAGCATAGTTACTTAGCATTCATTAAATATCCCACTACACTTAAATGGAAATTTGAATTTATATAATGTATTTAAATACAGTTATACAAGCTTGATTAACATAATCTCATACGAGCAGAGACATATTAAGATATTATATTTGTATTTTAAAAGAACAGATGCTTAGATCCGTTAATTAAGGACATGTTTTTTTTTTAATTTTTAAGAATATTTTCCAATAAATTTAATCTACTCATATTTAAATTTTTGTTCTTAAACGAGAAATTTTGTTTAATCGTGTATCCTAATTGCTTATTTCAAATTCTCACTTCTTTAACAGAGTTATAAACTACACGTAATTTAACTCCCGTCGATTTCCATTCGGTCGCTAATCAAACGAATATATTTAAATCTGATTAAGCATTAATAAACGTTAAATCGAGTTAAACATTCAAATTAAAAATTCCCTCTGCCCCCAATAATCCTTTGCAAGAATTCCTCCGCATAAAAATTAAGGCACATTTTCATCGGATTTGCATTTATAAACTTTTCGAGTCCCTTTGAATTTAATCTGTAGAAAAGGCGACGCCCGAATCCGAAACACTTCTAACTGGTATTAAATTCAGTCAATTTATGGTAATACACCTCATGCAGTCACATTTATGTGACGCCCGAGGAAATAAACGAAAACTACCGTATCCCAGCGCCACAACGTACAAAAATCAATTTGCCGGCATGGGAGATAAGAATAAGCTTCGATAAGAACCCCCTCCCCCCCATTGCCTATCTTGAGAGAAGAAAAAAAAGGTAAAGAAAAAGGGTTTTAAAAGCACACAATTCGGTATTCAAGATTATTTTTCAATCCTGTATCGCTCAGAGCAATTTGATTACTGCGGGCGGAGGAGGAAATAAAATCTACCGGTGCACAATGCAGATTTCTCCATTTCGAATTTCCTTTTTCGGAAAACGGGAAATTTCGCGAAAGATTGTCATCAGCCTATTTGTTTGTCATGTTGAGAATTCTATTAAATGATATTGGATTGGAAAAGTCCATTTCAGATGGGAGATGGAGATTAGGGTTTGGTAACCAAATGGCGAGGTTCCACGCAATCGAAATAATTGCGCAGGAATTAATGGTTAGGGTGGGGTACGTTAATTTAACGCCCAGTTTTGAAACTGATTGTTAAAATGTAAACGAAAAGCTACTGTGAAGTTTTAAGAAAATTGAATAGAAATATTTAAGGTAGTACCAAGGGACTTGCAATATAACAGAATTTGATCAAAGATATGAAATTATTTCTTGTTCTGAAAAAGATTAAAAACAAATTAGGTATACGCTTCATTACCAAAGTACATTTTTAAATACCGTAACTTTTTTTTACTGCACTAATCCTCTTTTTTTCCTTACAATTTCCAGTTTGATAATTTTTGCATTGAATTAGCAGTTTCAAAATAATTCAGGTGTATTAGATTTGTGTATTTTTTGTTTAAAAGTTGTGGATTGTTTTATAATGTGTTTGTTGAAAACTCTGTAATTTTTTTTTATAAAACGCAACGATGGTTGCTAAATCATTGTGCTTCTTGAAATAACTGTATTATATAAAATGTGTTCAACATAAGTAAAAATCGTAACCCAATTTTTACTAAATGTGTTTTAAAAATAAAATTAAAAAGAATTAAACAATTGGTTATTATACTCTCTTCCAGTAGAATGGAATAGCACCTGGTCCGGACGAACTCCAGTTAAGACAGTACATATTTTGACAAGTGAGCGGTTCATAATGATATTATAGGTACTCAAGATGCCAGTAAAACATAAATTAAAAAATGAATAATTAAAGTGAATGGGTAATTCAAAATTCCCTATACAATAATAGCCTAAGTTATCTGTCCGTCTGTCCTCGAATTTATGAAGAGGTTGGACCTGGAATGGACAGAGGCATCCATATTGGATTCTTGATGAGTTAGGGTTAGCAAAATTCAAAGCGAGTAAAGTTTATCTTCTCCTAAACTTTCGATCCGATTCTAAAATAAATTAGTATAAATATGCTTCATATCACACCAAACAATACTGTCGACTTCAAAACGTTCGAATTCCACCCCTTCCCCCCTTTTCGAGCGTTTAATATCATTATTTCAAGCCCTATTTTCCCCGGTTAAGAGCAGGCGATTCATTTTATCAATTTATCACATTATAAGTAGATGAAGATAACCTTATTTTTTCTAGCAATTTGACGTCGTTCCTTTAACCATCTCATTGAATCATTTCTTATTTTAAATTATTTAAGTATCGTCTGCATTATTTTCATACGTTTTTTCATTGATCTTAGATATTACGTAAATAATTTTCTTTTATATTTGCATTAAATAATACATTAGGTACATATGTAATAATTTTAAATTGAACCATCGATTATTTTTTGCAATGAAAATTTTATTACCAGTATTAACAAATTATTTTCATAAAAGTCTAGGAGTCTATTTCATGGACTAATAAATATCTATCTTTCAAGTTATGTCTTTAAAAATTTAGAAGTTTGTTTGTTTGTATGATTGTTTTTTATACAAAACCACACAGTTTGCATTCGATTCTCTAAATTTTGAACATCCTTCATAGATACCGCGAAATAATCCCTGTCAATATTAAAAACTCTGCAGTCCCTAATATGACAAGATAAATTAAAGTTGGCAACTAACGTGCGGTCAGTAAAGGTAATCAAATTATTGAGCTTGTACCAAATAATTCTCAGTCAAAATCAAACCAAGGGTCAAGGTAATTGGGTTAACGGAGTACCTAGCGAAGTGGAACGTCTTCACTTTAACCTCCGAACATGAAAAGATCAAAACGTAAATTTAGGCCTCTAGGCAAAAAGTAAACCAAACAAAGATTTAATACGCTCCAGCTCACAAGAGAGCGAGGAGGTGAGAACGTTCTCATAAAAAATTATGAGTAACCAACGCGTTGTCTAATTAAAGAAAAATCAAACCATTTTATTACCTGCCTCATAGGGTACTTTACAGTTCTGGGAAATTAAAAATTTTACTGATCCCGTCATATGACGGGCTATATGCTGGAAGCAAAATAAATAATAATAAAAAAGGCAAGAAATAAAAAATTATAAATCTTGATAAATGCGGCTAAATATAAGTGCTAAAAAATAATGAGTAAATGCGATAATATGTGAGTAAATGAGATTAAATAATAAAGATAACAAAATATGTGAGTAAAGAATGTGAAAAATATAAAGTTCGTAATGATACTGAAATTGAATTTAAGGCCAACGATCAGTAAAAAAACTTTAACAGACTCGAAAGATGTATTAAAAAAAGTTATAAAATGTTTGGTTACTATCCCTAAACTTTCTAACTCTCTAGTTTTGTGTTATGAACTCCACGAATCCACCCTTCGATCTCTTGTTCTTCTTAATGTGGTTTATTTTTCGCTCGTTGTCATTTTATGTGCTTACTGATAGAAGCCTCTGAACTGACGGTCTCGGCCCATATGGTCCAGTTGCATCACCACCTTTGATGCCTTTGATAATGCTTGGTCGTTATTGAAGTCTTAAAATGTTCTAATGGGTAGACAACGATGTTTAACATTAATGTGTTTAATGCAAAATAAAAACCTAAATAATATGTTCTAAAATTGAGAAAAACAAATTAATAATTTTGACAAAAGAAGAGAAATAGAAGGGTAAGTAATGTGGCCCAAAGACTTTTCTAAACTCAGGATCAGTAATATCATAATCAGAAATTTAGCGATATCATTTCCAAAATTATTGAGATATTTGTGTAGAAAACGTGTAAATTCATGAAATGACTTTGATGGTTGCTGTTTTAAAACTGGACACTTGAGAATTTTTTTTTAAAATAATCTTGTAAGAATATTGTGGGATTTATTTCAATTAAAAAATATTTTCTAATATATTTTAAATTTTTATAAGTTTAATGAAACAACATTATATATTATCATTATGACATTATCCTTAAATATTTAAAAATTTAAAAAAGAAAAATCAGCATCACTTCTATCCTTTAAATATATTTTAGCATTAAAACTATCAAAGATTTTTCGAAATTCAATCTAAACGTTCTTTTGATAGCTGCTCACCTTTTATTACATAAAGTTACAGTAACATTAAAAATTCGTAAATGAAATAAAATTGTGAAAAAAAAAAGTTTTAGTCCTTTTATTGATGTATTAAAACAGATGGTAGTGGTAACAATGTATAGATTAGTTGATTTTATAATACTCTAATATATATAAGCTACATATAATTACATATAAACATACTGTAATATATATAAACAATAGGATTTTATCATTAAAAGTTTTTTTCCAAGATTGAAAATATTTAAGTGCAGTTACATTGTTATACATATAAATGAAGAATAAACATGGATTGAAACAGGTAAGACATGAATACGATTTATATTTTACTTCAGAAATAAAATAAAGAACAGTTACAGGAATGTGGTTGTTCCACCAGCCGATAAAACATTAGAACAATAGTTAATGGGTATTTTATTATACTGGTAGAGTAATAAAGCCTTCTTCAGAAAGGATCATGAAATATAACAAATGATGTATAGATTTTAGTCAGTAGTTTCTAAAAGTAGCGATTAGTAAAGTTAGAATTACACTAAATTTTTCAGATACTAATGCTGATAGTTGACAGTTGTTAAATAATACGAAGTAAATTAAAAACAAGTAAAATTGTTGCAAATATTATTATGGAATACACTGATGCAAGAATAATAAGAATAGTCAAGAAATAAAATAAACTTAAGAAAAAAAAATAAACTTAAGAATAGTTTACCTATTCTCTATAGTTTACCTATTCCTTCATACTTTTAAGTTAATAAAACATAAATATTTGAAAAAATAATTTTATAGTTTTATAACTCAAATACGAAATAATAGTGTATCGCATTTTATCATTCAGATAATAAAATGTTGTAAGTATTTATCGGGTTATTAATAGAACTGTTGTCACTAAGATTCGAATGACCACACCGTTTAACTTAACAGACGAATTTATTGAAACTAAGTAGCAACTCGCAACTTTACATTCAGATAATAAAATGTTGTAAGTATTTATCGGGTTATTAATAGAACTGTTGTCACTAAGATTCGAATGAACACACCGTTTAACTTAACAGACGAATTTATTGAAACTAAGTAGCAACTCGCAACTTTACAAGATCGAGAAGTTGCCTACAACTAGCGGGTATCAGCTTTTATACTCGAACAGAATATTCGAGAAATAGCTAATTTACATAATAAACAAAAATCTACAATGTTCGAGAACATAAGGCAACAATAAATAACATTTTTAAGTAAAAAATCCATACTTTGGATCAACCGTCATGGTGAGAATCGAACCCACAAACTTTGGGTTTGGATATCATGCTTTGACCATTCGGCCACTGATCTCGTAGGCAAAATTTCTTTATGCGGCAATATTATTAAAAGAATGGTTATGGCAACAGTAAAATGTTGAATATATATGGTATGAATGCTACAGTTGTTTCTCATCCATCCATGTATGGCTACAAAATTCTTAATTGCAAGATAATCTTCTGTAAAAATGCAGAAACAATATTTTACAGAATATACTTCATCAACATTAGGTACTACAGTATAAGATTTCTTATCAATAGTCAGTCAGTAGAGATTTAGTTGTGAGGTAGAGCAGATCTTACTGTATTGATAACTGGGTAATGATTATTTAATTAACCCTTTAATGGACAGTGGTTTCGTAGCAAAACCACCTATTAAACGATGTTCTTATTTCGGTTTTAACAATTTGTAGCATTGTAAGAAATATCAGGAAATTCTTAGACCTGAGGGTATTTGCATTTCATTCAAAACGGCACGTTTGTGGGGATGATGGAATTCCGAATTTGAGTTTTTTTATGTATTTGGTTAGTATTTAGTTAATTTAGTTAAGAAAGTGAAGTTATTTCGGTTTTGAAATTGTTAAAAAAATATCAAAATATTCTAAATCAAACAAGAAGTTTTTTGGAACATTTTGTTTTTGTTGTTATCATTTTATATTTAGTTCATTTAGTTATGACGATACGTTATTTCTGTTTTGAAATTGTTAAAAAGTATCTAAATATTCTAAAAAACAAGATGCTTTGGTTTGGAACATTTTGTTTTTATTCTTATCATTTTCTATTTAGTTATGAGAAGTGAAGTTGTTTCGGTTTTGAAATTGTTAAAAAATATCAAAATATTCTAAATCATACATGAGTTTGGGTTTAACATTTTGTTTTTGTTCTTATCATTTTCTGGGATTTAGTTAAGACGGGTCAGTTATTTCGGTTTTGAAATAGTTTTTAATGTATCAGGATATTCTAAGTTAATTGGTTTGGAACATTTTTTTGTTCTTTGCACAAGGGGGGGGGAACCCCCCCTCACATTAGATTCTTCATAATATTAGTGCTTATTAAAATGATTTATATTGTGTTTACTCTGTTGACACATATCATAAATATTACTAATCTGTTATTTTTTAAATACGTAAAAAAATTATGATTATTATGCTAATTTTATTTTAATAATCATTTTAAATTGTTAATCTGCTGTTTCCTTTTAAAGTTTAGTTTTGTTAATGTTGTGTTTCAAGTATGCCACTTGACCGCCGCCATGTTTTTTTTTTGTGATCTTTAAGAAATCACGCACCGCCGCCATGTTTTTCTACTTGGCGACTTTTCAAATCATGCGTTTTTCTAATGGTCGCCAAAAAAAAAAAACATGGCGGACGGGACCGGCGGCTATAATGCATCTGTTCCTATTCGAGAAATAACTAATTTACATAATAAACAAAAATCTAGAATGTTCGAGAACGTAAGGCAACAGTAAATAACATTTTTAAATAAAAAAATCCATACTTTGGATCAACCGTCATGGCGAGAATCGAACCCACAAACTTTGGGTTTGGATCTCATGCTTTGACCATTCGGCTACTGATCTCGTTGGCAAAATTATCTTTATGAGGCGATATTATTAAAAAAGTGGTTATGGCAACAGTAAAATGTTGAATATATATGGTATGAATGCTACAGTTGTTTCTCATCCATCAATGTATGGCTACAAAATTCTTAATTGCAAGATAATCTTCTGCAAGAATGCAGAAACAATATTTTACAGAATATACTTCACCAACATTAGGTACTGCAGTATAAGATTTCTTATCAATAGTCAGTCAGTAGAGATTTAGTTGTGAGGTAGAGCAGATCTTACTGCAATTGATAACGGGGGAATGATTACTTAATTAAATCGAGCTTCAAGATCGATTTGTATTTTGGGGTAATAAGTGGGGTATTTTTGTGGTTCATTATACAGTAGAACATCGGGTATCTGAGCTAAATGGGACCGCTAGTACCTCGGATATCGGAAATCTCGGTTAATAGAAACCATGTTTAAAAACCTTTGTTTGCGAATTTAACTAACTTTTAAAGTAAAAAACAATAGAACGTTCTTTAAATGATAAAAATAAACATATATGGACTTATATTTCATAGCTAAAAAGATTTAACAAGAAAATCAACTCTAGTAGTAAATTTTAAAAAATAAAATGGAATTTTTTTAACTATACTATCGAAAGACGCATTTTCAAAAATAACACAAATCTCAAGAAAATATTGTATTTTTAAAATTTAATATACATTAATTTGTTAAATTTCCATTCTTTTAAAAATGTCTGTTATCTTTCGTTGCAAAAGTTTAGAATTTCTATCTTGGGCAGCCCTATCTCCCCAGCTTTTGAGCAACAGGAGATCCATCGGTGTAGCATCGTTTCTTTGCTTCAAATATTGTAGGGCAGCTGTCAGTGGTTGAACACCTTCACTATGATATATAGTCGTAGAATCTTTAAAGTCCTCATCTTTATTTTCCACGCCATTAATGTCCGTTGGAGGATTAACGGCTTGCATGATTTCTTCGTCATTGAGAATTTCAAAATTTGGATGTTGATTTTCAAGGACCATCCACTCTCAAATGTCTTCTTCCAAAACTTCTTCACATCCTTCAATTCCATTGATGTTCTCAAGAAGGTCCCTGTAGGTGTGTTTTCCGTCTGCTGGCATTCACCCTTTCTCCTCTTTTCAACAATTGTTTTGTTGAATGATTTAAGAATTGAAGATGGATTCACTCATTGCCATGCCTGCACAATCACTTTGTGGGGAAGAAGTGCCTGTAACACGGACAGTGAATAAAATGTGTATAATTTTTTCCAAGCTCATTTTGGAAAGGAGAAAAAAATTAGACTTCGTTATTGACTCGGTTAACAGAAACCTCGGTTAATCGAAGCTCGGTTAATGGAGGTTCTACTGTACTTTATAATTCCATTATTATATTTTTAAAAATAGTTGTGCAGTTTTCTGAACAAAATTTAAAAATGTTAATTTTCCGTCATTTTACTTATTTCCTATTGTGCCGACCCACCTATTTCATCCTGAGAATTATTACTCATCTAAATCATAGCTGATTAGTGAAGTTGTCAGTAACTTCCTATAGCATTCTTCTGTATAACCGATCAAGTTTTAAGCAAGTTAAAAATGAATATAGCGAAACTACCAAAAGTAATTATAAAATAGGTATTTAAAAATACCTTCCACTAGAACTGCATAGCTAAAAAATACATATTGTTATTTTCAATCCAATTACTCAATATTCAACCCAATTTATGCCAATATTCAATTTACTTTCGCGACTGTACGGAAGTCCTTGGTCATAAAAATACTTGTAATCTATCCCCAAGTTACTTGCTCTCTAGTTGTATTATGGCTTCACAAATCCATCTCTCCATCCCCTTCTATTACCTTCTAGCTATTTTATTTTCAGTTCGTTGGCATTCCTGTTATGTAGCTTCCACACTATGGCCAATAGTTCACCATTTCCTGAAGGTGACGTTGGACGATGGTTCACGGGTTGCATCCACACGCTGAGCCACTCAATGATCCGAGTTTGTGGATTCGTCCATAGGATCTACTGCGCATATTAGTTGTGCATCTGGCTGCCTTTGACCTTTGGAAAAAAACTGCCTCCGAAGCCATCGTCCGCCAAAGCTATTTTATCGTCTATCACCATCGACAACGATAAGCCATACTGTAATGAAGATTTTTTCCAAGTCCCTTCACTACATATTTCCCTTGTGGGGTATATATATTTTAACCTACATTTTGTGCCTTTATTTTCGCATATTGCCCCTTGCAGGTGCAGATCTAGCTGTTTTCTAGCGATAGCAGCCTATCTTTTCAAACAGAGCCGCCCTCGATCTGGGATTAAGTTTCGGACCGAGCGTCCAATTCTGGCCACCTGCATCCGCAGCCCTTAAACCTTTCGACCATCATTGGCGCACATCGGCTCATATTCTGACAGTTTCTGTAGCCATAAAGTTTCGTTTTGAGGTGACAGCCGCTTTTGTTTTCCGCGCTCCTTGTCTCGACGTTTCATTGGTCAGAGCCACGAGAATCCTACGTCTCTGTGAGTGCGCGGGGTTTTCTTGGCGCTTGGCAACCCTCTTGTTGGCTGTGTTTCGGCGTTTTTGGCGTGAGCGCAGCCTAGAAGTTTTTTTTTCGAGAGAGAGACAATGAAATGAAATTTCAACACCCTTGCCGAAGCTTTGTCTTTTTGGTCGGAAAAATGTCTCTATTAGAGCCACCTCGATCTTTGGCTAGCCTAAGCACTTTATTCTTGTTACTACGACGTTCCTGGCGTTATTTTTACTTAAAGCAGCGAATTAATCTCCATCATATTTTATATAACGAAACAAATTAGTCTCCATCCTATTTTTATATAAAGCAACAATTTAATCTGTATAACATTTTTAAACAACGTAATTGAATGAATCTCAGTTACCCACTATTAGATCAAGGCAGAAGTGGACTATGTTATTTGTAGATTATAAAGTGAAGAAAATTATTTGATCGAATTCCAAAATAAAGAATGTCTCTCCATCAACTCAGCATCTGATTTTTATCTACCTGAGGTGATTCTTAAAATAAAGCCTCCGACTCTTCATCAATCAACCTATATGCAGTTCCCTTCCTCTTCATGGAGCCCCGGCTCTTCAGTATACATACCCCCTCCAGATGGTGGTAATGGCTTGCAGTGGACCATAGTGCTGAGGGGCCTTTAGAAATCTGTGCAATAGAGGTCACGGCCCAGAAGCACCACCGTCTTGTGTGCCTTGTAGGACCTACATGGGCACAGTACGGATGTCCCTGACCACAAACACATTTTGTGTTTTCTATCCCTAAACTTTCTTACTTTCAACTTTTTTGTGTTATGAACTCATGAATTCACCCCTCTAACTTATCTTGACTCTTTTATCTGTTTATGTTCTGCTTGTTGTCAATTTTATGCTTACTGTCAGAAATCTCTGGAATGAAGGGCTCCGCCCATATAATCCAGAATCATTCTGAAAGCCTTTTAGGACCTACATCAAGAAGCAATATTAATGAATATACAGATACTTACACGTCTCTCAATACAGTGAAAATGTAATCATAAACGAAAGTTAGAAATAGTAAACAATATTTTAGCCCTACAAACAAAAATACCTCAAAAGAAGAAGCTAAACTAGTCATTTCAAATTATTGATTTAAAACTATATTTATTTAAATTCGAAAAGAAGAATTCTTATATCTACAATCTAAAATATTTTAAATCATTTAATATCTTGCTTTGTTCTGAAGTAAATTCATATTGTAAAAAATAATTTAATTTTACTTTATTCTTTGCTTTTCAAGTTTGTTTAAATAACAGCTACAAATGCGTAAATACATAAATAAAAAAATCGATAATTTTTTCGTTTGAACTTTATTTTCAAAACAGAACATTCCAAGATTTAAAATTTGGTTATAGAAGAACAAAGCTTTTACTTGGATAGAAATATTCGTTCGGATTAAAAATCAAAGATTCTTTTATGTTATAGCTAAAAATTATTTCAAAATTTATTATCTGATTTTGTTTTAAATAAATTCAAATTTTAAAATTTAATAATTTTATTTATATATTTACGTTACAAATCTGTTTAAACATTTTTTTTTTGCAAAAAGAAAAGAACTCAAATAAAAAATAAGAATTTAATTATTCTTTCCGCATTCTAGTTTATATTTCCCTTTTAAAATAGTTAGAACATTCCAATAATTTTAAGTAGGTTAAAAAATGACATTTTAACAGGAAAATATTCCAACAATTTAAATTCAGCCAATATTCCAAAAGGCAATAGAAAATTGAAAAGACTTGAATGGTGTAAGCAATTAATTCTGAGAGAGAGGAAAACCAATTTATAAAATTGCTTTTCAGCATACAATTATGTTACATAAAGACGGGTGTAATATTCAACGAGTGTTCCATTTTTTTTTGTAGAAAGTTGACCTCCGCTATTTTAATTTCCGAGTAAAAAAGTGTAATTATTCAAAATTTTCATTTTACGACACATCATCCAGTGTAATATATCTTAGCCTAATTTCAGAAGCTTGTAATTTTTTATAGCTCTTTCTGTTTTACGAGAGATATTTTGTTCAGAATGAAGAGAAAGCAATTTGCTTGTCCAAAGTGACACTGCAAAATTAATATTTGATTAATTTTTAAAATGGCTTGACTTTGGAAAGAAAATTAATTTTAAACCTTATAGAATTTATAACAAAATGCCTATTTTTGCTTAGTTTACACTAAATAATTAAAATAATTTTAATATCTATATATATACTACATAGATATTAAATATTACAGTGTTAATGCAATATATTTATCGATGTAATATATATGAAAATAGGATTATTTTAATAACATATAGATGGATACTTTAAAATAATAATATATTAAATTATTCAACACATTGTATTCGGGACACGTACTAGTACGTTTTCTGACGATTGATACTTGAGTGCGGGTCAAGTACTAGTACGGAATAGTGTAACAACATGGTTTGTTTGTGGGTACAAAAATAACGGTATGTGCAGGAAAACGAAGCCAAATGTTCTTGTCTACTACATAGATTCTGGAAAAATTTACACTAATAAAAACTAGTTTTTACATCAGTCGATGTAACAGTCGATCATCAGTCGGTAATCAGTCGATGCCACAGAACGGGAAGGTTGGTTATAAAAAAATTTAGTTTTAAAATTAAGTTTTTATTTTTTCTTGCGAAATTATATATATATATATATATATATATATATATATATATATATATATATATATATATATATATTTGTATTATATATACATGTGTTTATTTTTCTATTCATATATTTCTTCGTATTTTATATTTCAATATAAAATACGAAAAGTGGGTTAAAAAATGAAATAATTTTCGATCTATTGAGATTTAACTGAATAACTAATTGGACGCGCAACACGCCCGCTACCGGTACAATTCCGCTGCGAAATGTATTCGCAAACAATGCATTAATATTTTTAAAGAAGATACAAATTTTGGAGAACTTTGAAATTTTATTTAAACTTCTTTCCATTGTCACCCGAATCCAGTTCAGGCAAAGTAATGTACAAAGTGTACACAACTTTTCCTTTTCCTTATTAAGTTGACATTTTATTCCTAATTAGTATTTTTTACTTTATATAGTGGTAGCTGTTACTTCATGTATATGTTATACGAGAGTAAATCCAGTTCAGACAAACTCATGTGCAGAATGTACGCAACTATTCCTTTTCGGAGTAGTTGAAGATTGGAGTCTTAGCTATGAGCTGTAGCCCTCGTCTTGAGAGTGAGATGTTTCTATCAGGGTGTGCGTCAGGAAATATGTTTAACATTAAGTGAGAGATTACATTTAAAATTGATAGTTTACATTAAAGGTTAAACAATTGGTCCTAGATACCAAATAAAAAATAGTAAAAGGGAAAAAGAATTTTAAAATAGAGTAGAAAGTTTGAAAAGGATAGGGAAATATTTTTGCTGATGCATCAATACATAAAATTTTATAATTTTTTTGGAGTCTTTATTTAAAATGTTTTTATTATTAATAATTAAAAAAATTGAAAATTAAATTAAGGAGAGAAATTAAAGATAGAGGAGAAGAAGAATGAAGTGATAGGGAGGAAAAGCTAAGTTGAAGTGATTAAAAAAAAACATCATCGTGTAAGTTGGCATTTAACTCTTAATTTGTATTTTTTAATTTATATAGTGGTAGTTGTTACTTCATGTATATGTTATAGGAGAGTAAATTTGAATATATTTTTTACAGTATGATGTGTTTATGAACATATCTGTATGTCTGGTTAGAAGTTATATCTTCGCAAAAATTTTATCTAAGCAGTCATGCTTTGTCAGCGATATTTAAAGTTCTAAGTAAGTAGCTGATACACAACTACTACAGAGTTCTCGTGACCTCTTTAATCTCTTATTTGCACAATAAATACAGTTAAAATATTTCATTAAATTTGCATCTGATTTAAATTAAAAGTAATATAAAAAAGGTGTTTATCTTTTCCAAAGGGAAAAATTCACTGCCACCAAGGGAAATGATAGTTTTCCATACAAATATAGTTATTCCATTAATTTTGGACATGAGTGGAAAAAATAATTAATATGGTGATTATTTATTTATTTTTGGTTTTATACCATTTCAAGACATTCTTGAAATTCAACGAATTTGAATTCAACTTCAAATTTTATATTTGTTTTTATTAAAAGGCAACATAAGACTTCAAATAAAAATTCATGTAAGTATACCGCGGCTTCCAAGTCACATTGTGGTTCCAAATCTCATGTACTAATATTGTTCCAAATTTTTCCCAACCAGTGTGATATGATCTAAAATCAAGTAAATTTTCACACCGTAGAGTAAATTTAGCACTTGTTACGTGATATTTACAAGCATTTTGCTTTCATCTGAGTGTTCGATAATATCTTGACTGACACTTTACTCCTGTTAAGTAAATATTAATTATTATTAATATTAATCTTCATTAGTACTATTTAGGTAAATATCACTCTTATTTATTGTTTTTTAACCGCTTCCCTTACGAATTTTTTTGAAAAAAATTGTCAAAAATCATCACATTATTTTATTTATTTTATTAATTACGAGGAAGTGAAACAAAACAAAATATGTAGGTTTTAAGTTGATTTTTTAATTTTTTACAGGTGTAAAAGCATTTAGTTTTAATATTAGTTTACTATCCCGAGTTATCTCGGGCAAATGGAAAAAAGTTAAATATTTGTTTTAGTAGGATAGATTTTGAAGCAAGGGGCACACAAAGTGATACCTGACATACTGTAAACTGGTATCTGATCTCTTTCCTTACTGGCTTACCTCTGGAATTTGCTTCAAGGCAGCACAGATTACACTGTCTCGTTGGATTTGATTTTTTTCAGTATCAGGAAAAACGTCTGGAAAATGCATTGAGGTTAACCTGAGTGGGATAGAACTTATGCTTCGTCTTGCTGGTGTGGTAGAAAACTCGTCACAAGGATTTTCGGAAATTAGCTTTTTAATCAGTGAAAAACACGTGACTAGTCTCACCAAAAGAACCGCGAAACCAAAAACACTTGGCAAACTGCCCATCAAAGCTCAATATTTTCTTTAATTTCCTCCAGGCCTAGTAAAACCGTGATGAAACAAATCATATTGACAAATTCTGCTTCGCCCTAATTTTCCCGGGATAATAATTAACTGCAATATATATGAACCAGAGATAACTCGGGATAATCAAGAAAGTGGTAAAAGACTCCTAGAATGGGTTCTGTGAAAAACAGGTAAAAGAAACAGAAAGTGGGGAGAGAACGGAATGAAACGTTTGGTTGTTTGTGTTTGAAAATTTCTCTGAAACCGTGTTACCTTTCAACATTTCGACAGAATACACTGACAAATCGACGTTTTAACTTACCTTTTATTTTGAAAAAGATTTACTCCAGAAGTAAAAGGTTCTTTTTCTATATAAAGATTGCCAAACAATGGTCGAATGGTTAGGGTGCTGGCCTTCGGAACCGTAATTCGTGGGTTCGATCCCACTGTGGCATGGATATTCGTAGCCGGTTGGAATCGACTTTAAGCAGTAGATCCTGGTCTCATTAGCTCTCGTTTTGCAAAAAGTACACCGTAGCACTCCAAACCAAAACAATTTAGCCTTACATTAAATACTATTTTTATAAAATTATACCGTTTTTATGTCCATCAAATTACAATATTAAAACCTTTGTAACCCACAATAAACTTAAGAAAATAAAGTTAATCTACCTAGAATATTTCAAAATTATTAATTTGGTACAAAAGTTATAAAAACTGTAAAACATTATTAGCACTAAAGTAACTAGTTTTCACTCAAAATGGTCATACTGAAATAAAATTAATATCGACACTTGTCTGATTTTTACCAGAAAAATTAATTTTGTGATAAAAGAATTCATGGGATTAGAAGATATTTAAATTTTTTTAGGAGTTTTGTTGCATGATAGTAGATTATAGGGTGCACCGTACTGCCAAATACATAATCACAATCTTAAATATCCAAGCACTTTGAAAATATATTAGTACTTAAATGGAAGTATATAAATAGCTGCAAGAGAAATATTCATTTTTTCATCACATAAATTTTAGATTGAAACTTTTCAGACACGTAATTATCTTAAATTAGTGCAAAATTACATTTGTGTATTTTTCAATTATAAATTTTTATTTACTGTAAAATAAAAAAGAGAAATTTCATGCTACAAAAAGGTGATATGAGCTATAGGTTTTCAAAATGAAAAAAAAAGACTGCGTCAAGAATAATATTCCATAAATACCTCACATACAGTGCATATTTAAATTAAAGCTTAAAGAGTACTCATCTTTCCTACCTTACTTTAGATATTTTAATTCATACGTAAAAATTGTATCTTGTTAAAACTCCCAAAGACTTTAATTTCTGTTAAAAGTTCGAAAATGAAATAAACACCACGCAACTTCAAAGCAAAATATTTTACTTTTTAAAACGAAAGAAAGCTAAACCCAAAATTTTCATTTTCTGATATTCGTTATAATTATGAATTTAGCTTTTACAAGTAACAGTACTGAAAATAGGGTAATAAAATGAGTTAAAAGGTTTTTAGTTAATGAACAGTTACAGGAAAGCAATAAAGCTTATAGTTATTTCAGAAAGCTATAAAGGAAAATTCAAGTTATTAATAAACTCAATTTTACATTAAAATGATCAAATATTAATGGAAAATTATATGGTTCATGATTTTTTAAAATAATTTAATAAAAGAGACCTATATAAGTTACGTTATATATATATATATATATATATATATATATATACACTCTAGTCACAATTATGTAACCCCTATTCTTTTTACTTGGCCGGGCTACTGAGCAAGGAGAAAGCTAATCAGCTAGCAGTAATAACGAA
This sequence comes from Pardosa pseudoannulata, assembly GCA_032207245.1. Lineage (NCBI taxonomy): Eukaryota > Metazoa > Arthropoda > Arachnida > Araneae > Lycosidae > Pardosa > Pardosa pseudoannulata. The sequence continues at coordinate 7,081,708 of CM063511.1, forward strand.
CGATGCAATCTGGCCACATTGAAGAAAACGGCACAAGTCGAATTAAAACTTTATATTAGAGTTGCTAAAACGGACATCTTTACTAGTCAACGACAGACAAGAGAAAGACACAAAAATCACCCTGCTCGAACAGAGGTGCACCCAAGAACGAAGGCAAAACGTGTTGAATAGACAGAAAATTTACATCTGTAGGACAGAAAGGTTTGGGAGTTGTATCGATAGAATTTCAAGTCAAAAATGTTGAGTTTTGTTTTGTAAAAACCGCCAATATTGGTCTTGGCTCCAATTCTGGCAGCTTGCTGTAAAACCGCCACATTAAGAGTTGTTTTTTTTTTGTATGTTTGTAATACAGAGGGTGTAAAATGGTGAAGCGAGAGTGTTCGACTCTTCGCTTCGAGAAGACGACTGAGTATTCGTCTGAGAATAAGAGTTGGAATTAAAAGCTACAGTCCATGATTTATTTTGTGATAATCATTACTAATTAAGAACCAGCGACCAAGTCTCTTCAGAAGACACTCCCGTGATTAAGACATTTAGAGGATGGGAAAAAATTTAAGGAATTAGAATAGGAAAGAAGAGGTTTTTTAAAAATATTAAAGTTAAGTTATTATGATATATTACAGATGTATGTGTGTGTGTATAATATATAAAAATTATTTTCTTTAAAATTAAAAAATCATCCCTATTAATGTAACATTTTCTGGATCTTTGTCAGCTAAGGAAAATAAATTGAAGTTATAAATAATTGAATTTTACCTTCCTTTTACACTTTTCAAAATTAAATATTGAATAAGTTACTCCTACTCGTTGTCCTTGTCAATTCAGCTGTCAATTATTCAAGAAAAAATAAAGATTTTAACAATCTTATTGTAGTTGGTATAACTTTTTCGGTAATGCAATCATAACAAGACATAACAGAAACGCTGATCTAAAACCATATTACTTGAGAAGTTATTATTGTGGTTTTTCCTTTCTGTTTTAAGACAGTATTCTCGTAAATCAAATAGATGCACATTTGTATCTTCTCTGTGTACGACGCGCCCACCACTTTAGGATGAAAATAATGAGTTTTTTACTAAGTATTTCACCTAGTCAAGTGTATTGAGAGTAGGTCTTTTTCACCATGATGAATGCAGCTGTTACATGGTCAAGCAAACCCTAACAATTTAAAATATGGGCTCTTTCCTCCATATGATTGAGAAGAAAAAATATTCAGTAAAGAATATTATTACTGATTAAACAAACAGATATATTTACAGTGAACTCCGCTTAATGTGATCAGTTTGGGGCACTGTGATTTTGATAACAATAACCGATTGCTAACAATAAACGATACAAAAAATTAGATAAATTTAACCTCCTCTCTAATTCACACCTACTAAATTTCAATATGAAAAATCTCGCCCTATATTTATGTACTGTGTATTATTCTTTAAAACATAAGAATTTATACATAATTTTAAACAATTGATCAGTTGTGCGCTGCAGCATTGCGCTGACTCGTTTACGGTAACTTGTCATAGCGATTTAAAATTTCGTTCTTTTGTTTTAATGTTAAATTATTTCGCTTTCTGACTCCCCTATCGACAAGCTGCATGTAAGGCATAAAATGGGAATACAAAGTTTCTATAATAATGGATTACCTTCTGCTTATCTGACAACCATTGACCACCAGCAAGGTGTGCGTTCCAGGAAGGTGTAAAACCCTACTCCTTTGTTCATTCCCCATTTCCCTAGGTGGAAGAGGAAAAATTCTTAGAAATTCAAACAACAGCGAAGAGAAAGAAGAGAACTGATTCCTTCCGAATACATTGTGAATATTCCTTTGCCAGTTAAATTGAGTTTCGAAAACGGATCCCATTAACCGATGTAACGATCCCATAAAGCGATCATTTTAACATACAAATGAATAGAGAAAATCGGAGCCAAGTGATCTCGATAACAATAAGCGATTGATAACATGAACCAAGATCACATTAAGCGGAGTCAACTGTATATATATATAATATGGGATAACATATAAGTCACTTTTAGTCACAAAATAAATGAGATTTAAAATTTATATAATTGGACAGATTATATAATTATAAGAATATTCGGCATTTGTCTCTTTTTTTGTTTAAAAGTCCCAGTAAATTTTAATGCATTAATAAATTAATAAAATGCATTCCTCATTTAACGTAACTTGACTAATAGATTTATACTCTTAGTATATAAATATACATATAATTATGTGTACATAGTATAATACATATTTATATAAGAATTAATTTCGTCTTTTTTTCCGAAACGTGGATAAGAATATTAATTGGTTTAAATGTTTAATCTAATAATCTATTTACTTATTAGGAGAACCTTAATTTGAAAAATTAGTGCATAATATTAGGTGTAAATATGCTACCCACATTTCAGTTGATTTTTAATGCGCATAAAATGTTTCTACTACTGTATGTTTAAAAAAATTAACAGCTATGACCAGGGTTGGCATGATTTAAATCAGTTGATTTTTTTTTGAAAAATCATTGATTTAAATAATTTTTTTTCACTTTTATAAACTATATTCCAAAGACAGGAGAATTGGGAATCAGTCAACACAGTAATACCTATAAGTAAATAAATGTAAATAGATAGCATGTGCTTTCCAAGAATTTAGGGGTTGCTATCAAAAAGTAGTAGGGGTAGTACAATGATTGCTTATGACTGGTGGAATTCATTTTATGTAATGGGAGATAAAGAGAGTATTACAGAACTTGAAATGCCGTTTGTCTATCAAAATAACAACAGCCGTGACTTCATTTGCTGGAATGGAAAGTCAATTTTCTTCTTTTGGTATTGTTCATTCTAGCCTTCATAACCAATTAGTAGCGAATAAAGCATCAAAGCTAGTGTTTTTATTGAAACATATAAATCCATAATTCGGTGCTTAAAAATATTGAAATAATTGTGATTTTTTTAAATATATAATTTGCATTAAAAGAATATTTTATTTATTCTTTAAATTTACATCTTATTGAGTTTGCACTACCCAATTACAAAATAAGGGATTGTATTTAGATTAAAATTTATATGTTTAATTTTAGGTAATCAGTGTGTAGAATATACTAGATAGATAAGATGTTACTTCATCTAGCAAACTATTCTATGTATATTGCAAAAAAACAACAATTAAAATTAGTATTCAGAAAAAAAAATCAAAGAAATCCGATTTAAATAAAAAACTAATTTAAATCAAATAATAACCAATTTAAATAAATTTTTTTGATTTTTTTTTATAAAACTCATGATCGTTTTCCAACCCTGGCTAAGACCATATATGTATGTATGTATGTGTATATGTATTATTTATTTATTTATATCTCCAGCTTAGTATAATATTGGTTATTTTCTTTGATATATGCATAAACGTGAAATATTTCAAGATGCATAAAAAAGAATTTATGTCTTAAAAATTGCAAAATTTTTAATGAAAGAAGTACTTATATTTTAATTATTTATTAATTAATGAGTGTATGAAACGATACTATAAAAGTTGGGTTCTAAAGTAAAATGGCGTTAAAACCCATTTAAAAACTTTTGGCTCGTAATATGTTTGCTGAGTTTATACTAATGAAGGACGAAAAGTTAATTTTTTTGATGGTCAATTTTAATAAGAATTTAATGATAGTAAATAACATTGATATATAAAAAGTAAATCACACAAATATAAAGAAAGTGTGTCATCTAATAATATCCCTAAAAAATATTCTTAGTATAGAAGATAGTAACCAATTGCATTAAGGTTTTTTTTTTATCTTTACCTAATTTATATATCAATAGCACTGGTTATGGATTTTCTTTTACCCTAAATACAATTCGTATTCTTAAATCGGATTGTGACTATCTATGTTTGTATGAATGTGAGTCCATCTTATTACGAACCACTGGACGCAGAAGGGCGCTGAAGGTGTGTAAAGGTGCAAAATAATCCAGGGAAGTCATTTCGCCTATTCCCGCTCCGATATTCCAATTAGTTTCCAAGATATTAAGTACAAACCGACCAAAATGCCACTATAATTTTGTAGCAAGCATATTATCGTTGATGAGTTGGCGTCAAAAAGTGAAAGTGTTATTCAACGTTGGCATTATTATCGTCTGCTATTTGGTATTTCTAGTAACATACAAATTTATCTACTATACTAAAATTAAAGTGTTCAGAAATCTACTTATGAAAATATATATTTATGTAAGAATATTTTTGCATCTGTTAAGCGCTGAACTCATCTTTAATTTAGAAAATCATTATTTTTCCTATTTTATTATCTTGGCGAGATTTTTTTCAGTCTATCAAATTTGCTATTATATCGCAATTGCCATTTCTTAAACAAAAACTTACTTATTGTTATAGGTTTTGATGTTTTAAACTAGATGTTTATTATGTGATAAATATAATTTTTATATTTATCTTGAAGATATTTTTATTTTAAATAAAAGTCGCCATATTTCATCAATAATTTTTATGTGTCACAATTGCCAATTTTAAAATAAAAACTAACACTTTGTTATAGGTTTCATTATTTAAAATTATATTTTTATATAACTAAATCATTCATGTTTAAATACAACAAATAAGTGATTTAACTATGTGCAGATGAACTAGTGATTTTTAAAACTGCCTAGTCGAAATCACGTCTTCTGACGTCATTATGACACGCGGTCGTCTGTGAAATATCCCTATAGTAGAGTAGCACCCAAAGTTAATAAATTTAAGTCAAAAGCAAACGACAGACTCCATGAAGTGAATGAAATAAAATGCTGCTCAACTCGTGGACAGTAAATTGCACTTGCTTAGAATAATTTAATTTTAGCTCTTTCGTATAGAGATTTGAATGTTGATGAAATTTATTTCAAAAAAAGTTTCTTTACAGCAAATAGTTGGGAAATTTCACGTAGCATCTATGATACATAAAGAAGAACTTCATTGTTTTGTAAGTATATGAGAATTTTTGTCATTAGAAATCCCAAAAATTTCTCACTTTTAAGAAGTATGAGTATTGAATACATATATATGTAGATAATGTGTGTGTGTGTAATTGAGTGAAAACTATATATAGCTTTAATAAGTATAAGACCCGATCAGTTATTTTTAAAGTTGGTGGACTTCTTCATTTATATCTAGAAGTTATAAGAAATGCAAAATGAGCAGAGTGAAATTTTTTTCTGTAAATTTATCTATAATTTCATTATATACAAAGTTTATGCTATTTTCTTTATTATTATTTTTGAAAGTGTAGTATTCAAGACAATTTTTTATTCTATTTAAACAACAATAATTATGCAATTTTTGGTAATACTTAAGAATTAGGTACCCTTTTGAAAGTTTGGTAAAATTATTGGCGATGTTTACTAAACTACAAAGGCGTTCCATCCGAAAATTGTATTTCTTGATTTTTTGACGACGTTAATTGAGGAAGAGTGAGCCACTGTAATAGAATTATATATCCTTAATTAACTCAAACCAATTAGATACCGGGCATTTATATTTATGGGCAATTATTCCCTCAGCAATTAAAGCCAACTGCTCCAAAAAATAGCCATAGTGAGCCATTAAGGGTTAACTATACCTAATTTTTTTAACATTACGTATTTAATATATAAGAAAAGGGTTGCTCAAGGAGAGTGCAATAATAATATAATATAAATCAAAATATAGATTCAGATTGTGTGTGCAAGGAGAGATCAGGAGAAAAAGTTAGTCTACCATACCTAGCTCTATCGCCAAGTTGGCGGGGGTACGCTTTTTTTTGTGTCAACCTCAATTGTTTACCAGGTAACAAAAATGGCCACTATAAAACATCGCCAATGGGGTTCGTAAGTAAAGGTATTCCACGCTTGACTGAAAATAATAAAATAAGAAGAATACTACTAACTGTATTATTTTTCAGGTATTTAAAAAAATTTTTGATATATTTTATATATTATATTGATATATTATATTAAATTCATTATATTCATGAAATTCCAGATAATAATCAGTAATATTAATAAGAGTAATTTAAGAAAGTAATTATTACCAAGTTTTCGCCAAATTTTATTATTCCTATTTGAAAACATTTGCCTTTTTCGTGACCTGTACACAAATTAATATTTTTGTTTTAGCTCTGTTTTAGAATGTATAGCATGTCAATACACCTTTTTTTTCATTTTCTTAATCACACTTTTAATATATGCCAAAAAATAGTATTTTGTACCATTTTGGTAAACGTTTGTAAATGTCACCATCTGACCAAGTTACTAATCTAGGATTCTAACAGCAATTGTAAAATTACAAAATACATTTAAGAAACTGAAAAGTAAAAATAATAGACAAATTTAAAATATGCTACAAATTATGATTTTAATTTCCAAATTTAACCTAATTGTACCTATCAAAGCTTCAAAGTAGTCATATGAACAAATCTTTCCGTAATAAAACTTAAGTCTGCATCCTAATATCTGGTTTACAAAAGATCTTGTGCTAGTATAACAGTTTTAAAAGATTATACAATTAAATTTGTGGGCAATTAAAATTGGACTACAATTAGTTTGTCAGTCAGTTATTATTTTTAAACCTTTCAAATGAGATTTCTTTTCGTAGAGTGTCTGATACCACTACTATCAATTTATGATCAAAGGAAATCCAAAATTGAACGAAGTGATGAGTTATTTAGAATAGCTACTAAAAAAATTCTCCAAATATATATCGCCAAAGCACGTCTCAGACATTGCAGTTTAGCGATGTCAACCGAGTAATAGAAATAAACTTACTATTTCATGAAATACATTTTTGAAATTCCATATTAATCTTTCGGATGACACATGAGAGCAATTGATTTATTCGTATTTGAAAGGGATTAGAGCCATTTTCCTTCAAAATGTTGGTACATTTAATAATTAATAAGTTAATAATAATACAAATGTAATTAATTATTATTAGCAAGGTAGTAATAAAAAAACTGTGGGATCTTCCCCTTCAAATTGCATTAATGAAGCAATCATGACCCATATAATATATTTGGGAGGTAATGCAGGATTTCTAACCTTCCATAAGGACTGCTGTATACATTCATTTCGTAATCCAGGTTGTGAATCCTTGTGGATGACCTCAGAAACAAATGTGAATCAGAAATTCCTTCACAAAGGTTGCATATCCCACATCCACTCTCTCTACTAACCAATTTATTGTTAATAAACGTATATTTATTGTCTATTTACAGCATACGAGGTTGATTTAACATTTTGATTACGACTTTTATCTATAGTAGTAGTTGTAAAACTATATTTGGAAACTTACCCAGACCAAAGGCTGGGAGTGAAGCAGCTAGTATATTTATTTAAAATTATTCAATATTTTATCAAGTGTTTTGGCCGTTTTATGGTATTAACTCCTTTCTTGTGACTGTGTGCAAACAGGCCAATTTTGGAATGACCGACCTGAGTTCAAGAAAGAGAAAATAAGGTATTTCAATTCCTTGATGCTCGAAATCAATTATATTTATCTAGAAAATTATGTCATTTGATTTATTTTGCTGTAAATTTAGCAAATATTACTGTAATCCATTGACATGTGAAAATATTGAAAAAAGTAATTCTTTCTTTTTTTTTCAATAATCTATTTTCAGCATTTTGATGATGATAACAAACAAATTTAGAGATATTTTTTATCCTTTTTGGCACATTTTTCCCAAATATATTTCATAGAAAAGGGGTTAAATGATTTGTAACTAGAGAAGATTATTTTCAAAATCATAGCTTTATTTCTGATTTTCAAAATCAAAAAAGTGGTACCCTGAAAATTTGAGTACAAAATACATAAAAGTAATACATCTGGAACATTTCCAAATTATTAATTTGATACAAAAATCGACGAACTGTAAAATAATTACTTTAAAAGTGTAAAATAAAGGTGTATGACAAAGTTTTAACGCTTTAATTGTAATTTATTTGAAAAATATATTTTGATAGTAAAGCCTATACTTAACTTCTTATTTTAAGAACAAAATTAACATTGCATATTTTCGGTAAAACTATGCCCTTTAGAAAGTCCCTTGACCCCTTATTGCATCCGTTTGTAGGAAGTGACACATAAAGAAAGTATGATGAAAATTAGTTTAAACATGTTTTTCATTATTTGAATAAAACAAAAAAAAGAGTAAAATATCATTTAGAAGTGCAATATTCTAAATCTTTGTTACTTATACTGTTAATTAGATTTTTTTGTTAATATATTCCTTTTTCTCAATAATAGCATTACCGGTTATTTATAGAAGTAATTGGCTTTAAGCCGAATTGTGAAATTAAGAAATAATTGCATTTTCTTGGCTCTTAAGGAAATTAAGGCATAAAGCATTGAAATAATCGTATTTCTAGTACCCTATTAAACCGTTTAAACCAAAGACTCAAGAATTCACAGGATAATGGTAAAACTTTATTGCATCTAATTATCATGAAGGGGAATGTTATGGATAAATATTGTCAAAACGACATTTGTCTGTTTTATATGTCTTTTGAATACTTTATTTTTATTCTGTACTTCAGAGAATTGCTTAGACTAATTTTTATTTCTTATTTTAATTTATAAAACAAATACTGCTTGTTCACATTCTTTTTAAACACACACACACATGTACATACAGGGTGTTTCAAAAATGAGCGGTATATTTGAAAAATCAATAAAAACTTAACGGACAGTGACAGAAATTTAGTTTATTGCAATATGCTTGGAACAACAGTAAAT
>CM063511.1:7095459-7100459 GCA_032207245.1 Pardosa pseudoannulata
CTAATGTTATTTCCTTTTAATAATAATTTAAATTTAAAAGAATATTGATGATTGGATAGGAGATATGTGCATTTCCTAAAACCTAATTTTTAAATAAATTTGAATAAGAAATTTATTTAATTTCCTGTTGAAATAAAAATAAGAAAAAAAAAAGATTATACTTACTTCCGTATTCAAAAAGGAATGCAAAATTTTCAATGTATCATGTTGTAACAATATGCTATTTAAAATATTTAAGTCTTATTTATATTATATATAATTCTCTTCAATCTTTTCGATATATCTTTGCTGCAAGGAAAATTATTCTTTACCGATAACACAAAATTATTCCCCATTGTGGAGGAATCTCCTTAAAACACTAAGGCCAGGTTAAATGCTCTCTAAATCACTTTACTTTCAAATTAATATTGGAGAATAAACATATCCAATTTAATCTTACGCACTTAGTAGTAAACTGGTCAGCTGTTTATTTCATAAAATGCCTTACCTGAGAAACGAACACATAAGTGAATAATTTTTCTTATAAATAGACATAGATAAGTTTCTTTTATGGTTTGTTAAATAATTTTGGAGTTTGTTAAATTATTTTCTGTTAATTGATTAATAACTTATCGTTTGTATGTTCTGAGATATTAAATTATTTTTTTTTTCATATTTTATTTAATAATATTTTTTTTTACTTTTCTTGGAATCCACCTATAACTATTTCAGTACATGTTCATTCATGATTCGAAGAAGAGAATTCTTACCTCCAAAATAAAAAAGAGAAATTAAAGTTTTAATTCGTGAACCTTATCCCAACATCATATCACTGAAAAACTTCAATTATGTCATTAGTGGGTGACATTGCAAATAAAGTGATTATTGACAAAAGTTTGACACTTAAATGCTGCGGCAACTCTGTCCAACGCCATTATAAATTCATGTAACATATGGAAATCGGACGAAATTTTTAAAAATATTTAAAAAGACTAACTAAACCATTGAAGAAATTGTGTATAGATGGAGTATCAGCACCATCCGGGATAAAATGGTGGTACTTAAATGATTTCAATTTCAACATCCACCGACCTCCAAAAAATATGAAAAAATAGAAAACATTTATTTAAATAAATACATAAACTTTATAATTGAATATTGGGGAAAGGTTTGGCCCTTATTTAGTTTATTCATAAATAACTGTTTAATGCTATTATGTAAAATATAAGATTAAATTGTCTTCTTCATCAACAATTTTTTACTGACGCCTGCTATTCTATGCTACAAAACTCAATATGAATATAAAGTGTGAACCAGATGAAAATTTCCTGCTGAATTGTAAAATTCAAGCACTTAAAAATTCTACCAAAGTATGTTTGGTTCTAATGTATGACTCTGAGAGATATATAATATAGTGACAAAAATGGTTTCCTATTGACAATTTCATATTATATTAAACGTGTCACCATGTCCTACTACTAAATCTACCAAGAATGTGTACTCAAACAATAGTATACCTCTTCTATTTTAACCGGGCAATAGACCAGACAGAAATTGAATTGAAGGTACTAAAAATATATAAAGATAGACTATTCTACAAAGACAGTGCACTTCTTTCGAAGAAATAATTTCCAACTCGTATCATAGTACTAAACTTCGGAAACAGAATTTCACGACGAGTGATGGGAAAAAATGAACGCGAAGGGAACTTTTTCAAATTATAAAAAAGTAAGATTTGAACCTTTAACATCCTGTCTATTGATAACTTATTACAAGGTAATTAATCTATAAATGTTAAATTATTTAGTATCATATTTAATCATTCATTATCCCCAGAAGTTTAAAATACCGAGTGGTCAAACTCATATGTAAAGTGAATGTATATACGAATTTCAAAACCAATTAAATTGTTCATAAACTTTTCACTATATTAATCTTTGACAGTTCACGATAGCATTTACCTTCCCTAGCTTTCATCCATTTTTGCACCTATTCTCTAACTATGATATAGCTATACAGAGAGAGCTCATTTGAGACATTGAATTCATCCTTTTTTGCTCTACAAGAAGAAATTATTAAATTCCAGGAATTTGTAATTAAATGAATCCTTTTTATGTGCAATTTATCAAGCAGGGGAAGTTCACCTCTTTACGGTATTATTCATTGATTTCAAATAGTCAGCATATGATATAGTTAAATCTATTAAGTTTTAATTACGCGTCTATCCATTAATTCATATCATGTCTGATGTATATTTTCTATATTTTTTTTTTATTGAAAAAAATATTTCATGAAATACCCTTAATTTTATGCTTAGGTTATTCATGTAAATATTTGTAAATAATATTTGTGTGATATAATTTTTCAACCTTGCTACATTAATAATATCAACCTTTTTTACTCGATATTGTTTCTAGTCAATCACTTAACACTTCGCTTGCGGGCAACGTATTTTTACGTTTTTTGCAATCTGTCACTGGATTGCGGGTCACGTAAAAATACGTATTTAGTAGATTTGTGGTGGATACCCGCTAACCACCCCAAATCTACTAAATACGTATAATTATATGTATGTGTGACATTATAGGTGTGTTGTTCGTGTTGCTATGCAACGCTTTGCAATTTTTTCTTTCCACAAGTTAGGATTGTCTAGTGACTCGGTCTTTTGTTGCGTTATTTCGTCTTCGATCGAATTCCTAGCTCCAGAACAAGTCGTGTTTTGTCAATTGGAAGCTTGGTTTTTTATTGTTGAATATAAAATGGATAAAATAAGCCGTTGTGACAAAGATAGGGATGAAGAAATAGGCGTTGACAGATTATCGGACTTTAATTTTAAAATTCGTTTATTTTAAAAATTTAAAAGTTTATCTTTGTGATTTCATAAAAATACTGTTTTTTTCGTTAAATAATCCTACAGTATATATTAAAGTGTAATATAAAATGTTTCGTTCCTAAAAACAAAGTAGTTTTCGATTGACTGCGATTTATCTGAATCACTAAACTTTCGCGCGATTCACGAAAAAACGCCCGCTGCATGCGTAAGTAGGCCGTGAAGTATACCCACATGCCAAGTGTTAATCTAATTGATAATTAAGATTCCAGAAAATTAGTTACTATATTATGGTTAAAGCATTTTTAATCAGAAATATTAAATGTTAAAATAATTTGAATTACTTTCAACATTTTAAATTTAGTTATTTGTAAACCATAGAAAATTTAAAGAAACGGTCTGTGAAGCATTAGAGTTTGAAACTAATACTTACTACTCAAAAATTTTTAATTTAAGTTAATAATTATCTAGTAGTTAACCACCGACGAATTCCCAAAAAGACAACGTTAACAATTTATACAACAGATTAAAAAATGTTAAATGTAATGAGTCATTATAATTTAAATGTATGCCACATATGAATTTTTTTAACTAAAGCAAAACTCATAAAATTAATATAAAAAATAACAAAAAATTAGATATTTGTTATATAAAATTTAGTTGTTTTATTTTTGAAATTGTTAAAACTAGTGTAATATGCTCTAAAATTTTACATAAAAAAAAATCCTTTGAAAACCTTAAACACCCAGAGCGATGCACCAATGAAAAGTGGTAGTAATACCCATTTTTGAAAATAGTTTAAAACCTTTATAAACAACTAACGTTTAATTTTATTAAACTTCACGAATTCCATTTACCTTCTCTATCTTTCATTCACTTTTGCACCTACACTATCTCCGGACACAAAAGAAGCTCATTTGCGACATTGTATTCCCTCTTTTCTTCCCTACCAGAGAAAGCCATTTAATTCGATGAATTATTCATTAAACGCAATCTTTTTATGTGCAAAGTATCGAGCGGGGGACGTTAAGCTCTTTATTGCATCATTCATTGATTGCAAATAGTCAGCTTTTAATAAATATGGTTAAGTGCATCACGTCCATGCATTATTCATATTATCTCTGACATGTCGCTTTTCTATATTCTTTTTATTGAAAACATTATCTCCTGAAATACCCTAATTTGATATTTAGGATATTTATTGAAATATTTGAAAATGATCTTTTTTTGTGATTTAATTTTCCATTGAGTGCTACTTCATACTTGCTTTTCGTGTCACTTTATTAAATAAGGCTTTTAGTCAATCATACTTAATGTGATATAGATTTTAGTATCAGAAGAAACATTTAATAATCTTGATTTTTAAAGCGTTTCTTGATTTTAAAGCTTCTATCATTTACAAATTTCAACAACCATGACATCTTTTTCCAACTGTTTTTATATCTTAATGATAATACAGAGGGTGTTCACACATTTTTTAGACGATGTATATTGTAGTCACAAAGCCAAATTACGTACAATTCTTGTGTTTGAAATATTCTATTTGATGGCCCTTATTTTGAACTATCTTGCGACACAGTCATTTCAAGGATAATAATGCCTTTTGAAGTGTCAGAAGAGGTGTTCTATCCCATTCCTCCTGAACAGCTTTCCAGAGTCCTGTAAGAGTTGTGGGACGACGTTTGGATAATGCATATTTTAAAAACCCGAAAGCACAAAAATCCATAAGTGATACATCAGGAGATTTAATAAGGATATCAGAAAAGGGTTATGGCCTTGATACAGGTTTTTTGTTCCATTTCTGTTAGGAAATTTACAGTGGATTTCGATGTGTGACTGACTGCTATCTTTGTCTTGTTGGAGTTCTACAGATGGATGACACTGCGGGTAAAGCGATGGTATTTCATTCACAAGAATTGGTGATAAAATATGTTCCTGATAGTATTTGGAGTTAACCTTGACATTTGTTTAACTCTATTTTTAAGTTGTCATTATATGAAAAACCAGCAATAATCATGAATCTGAAAAACACGTTATGGTAACATTTATTCTTATTTTGAAAATTCGACCATGGTGGCTTCAAGCACAATTGAAATTTGTTCTTGAGAAAGTAAACAGGTAGTGTAAAATTTAATCATTTAACATTTTTGAAAATAGTGTCTGTTATTAAAATGCTATTAGTTAAATTAAC
>CM063511.1:7107959-7110459 GCA_032207245.1 Pardosa pseudoannulata
ACAAGATACCTTTTTTTTCTATCTAACTTCTCTCATAATTACGATACAAGTGATACCTACAGATTATAAATGGCTCTTCCATTACTTTGACAGCGTGTCAAATTTTCTCTTTCAAACTCGGCGGAAAAAAATCTAACAGGATGTTTTACAGTATAATTAAAAACGAAAGGTTTTCAATATCACGCTTATTATAATAATCTCAAAGATGATATATAATGAAAGATTATTTGCTTAGGCTTTATATTGGACCAATAATAAAATATGCATTTTTTTAAACGTTTATTATGTATCGAAATTTATTTTTTAAGCTTGCAAATAAAAAGCGAGGTCAATGTTCTTGCAGGCGATATTTTAATTAAATAGTCACATTAGGTGACTGGATTAACTTTTTATCAGTATCTTAACATATTGCGTGCCGGTACGTTTCGAAGCGGAATGGTACCGGGAGCGGCCGTTTTGCGCGTACATTTAGTTAATCAGTTAAATCTCAATAGATAGAAAATTATTTCATTTTTCAACCAACTTTTCGTATTTCATATTGAAATATAGAAAAAATAATATAAATAGAAATATATCAATAACAATCATAAGATTTTTCTAAACAAAAAATTATATTTTTTAGTGGGTACATTTATAATAGTACATTATATATGAAAAATCCAATAGAAATAGTAGTATATAGTTTTTTTCCCTTTCTGTGGTTCCGCATCGACGGATGTAAAAACTAGTTTTTATTTGTCTCAATTTTTCTAGAATCTAAGTGGTAGACAAGAACATTCGGCTTCGTTTTCCTGCATATACCGTCATTTTTGTACCCACAAACAAACCATGTTGTATGGATTTCATGTTTCTTACCAGAAATAAATTGTGTTGGGATTTTGAATGTTTCTTTCCCATATTACACGCATGTATATATATATATATATATATATATATATATATATATATATGTATATATATATATATATATATATATATATATGTGTGCATATATATGTGTATTCATATATGTATATATATATATATATATATATATATATATATATATATGTATATATATGTATGTATATATGTATGTATGTATATGTATGTATATATATGTATGTATATATATGTATATATATGTTATATATGTGTATATATGTATGTATATATATATATATATATATATGTATGTATATATATATATATATGTATATATATATATATATATGTATATATATATATATATATATATATATATATATATATATATATATATATATATAATATATATATATATATATATATATATATATATATATATATATATATATATATATATATATATATATATATATATATATATATATATATAATATAGTGTGAGAGAGAGTGAGGTGAGGAAAATAAATTCAAAGAATTGTATATCTCTGTGATAATAACATTTAAAAACTCCCTTTTACATAGTGGTTGACATAAAAGGATTATTTTAATACCTTACATTGGACTTGATAAATCATAAAGAAGTAATAAAGTGAAGATAAGCAGTATAAAAAATTGAAATATTTTCCACGGTCTTAACGAAAAATTAACTATTCTAACCTTGTATAAATAATTCATCCTATGAATCCGAAAAAAACTAATATAAACATTGTAAACTTGACTAATTCTGAAAAAGAAATGGTTTACTTAAACATTCCTTGATTCTATTTCCCCGTCATATCAATATATTCATTTTCTTCCTTAAATATGTTTCATGCATATATGTATAAGCAGAAAGCACTATTTATTTTTGGAATTATGAATTATAATCCCGAAATAAACAGGGAATTTTACGAAAAGAAAAAAAAGGAAAATCTGAAACTGAAAAAGAGTTCCTTTTCAAATCGTTTTGGAATGTTTCCATAAGAGAATTTTTAAGCGAGGTCTTTTTAAACGACTAAAAGTGAAATCTTAAATAAAAATAACTTATCTCTGTCTGAGATTATAACCTATTTGAGTAACAGTACGGAGGAATCATAAAATACCATACATCAAGCTGTATTACGGTAGAAAAGAATATCGGAACATTAAATAGGAAGCAGATAAAATCGGGAGACTTAGGGGACATAGGGGGATCTCCGTGGCGCCCCGCTGACGTCTACAAAAATAAGCTATGGGATGGACATGATTTACTTTAGATTTCTAGTTAAAAGTTGACTGACTTCCAAAATGTTTTTATAGCTTTCGTCCATTTGATCCTTTGGAAATGATATTTATAAAAGTATGTGTCCAAATAACTCCAGTAGTTTTCTTTTTACTCAATTTAAAAGGAACTTATATGTACTTAGTAACTTTCTGCTGCTTTTTCTGATCCCATTTCAGATTCGGAGATTTTTCTCGTCATTTCTGAAAGAAATCATTTTATGTTATTGCTCTATTTGTTTCAGTTGAACATTATGTTTATAAGTTCATGTAAAAAATTAATGTTTATTAATTAATTAATGAAGTATATCATAGCATGACTTACTTATATTGA
>CM063511.1:7115459-7122959 GCA_032207245.1 Pardosa pseudoannulata
TAACTGTATTGTGATTCTATTCTTAATTTGCAACCTTTGTCGAAAATATTTTGTTCTTTTCTTTTCAGTCTGGAAAACTGGTGAATTCACATATATCAAAATTAATTCCTGCTAGAATGAGTAATCCTTACAAAACTACTTTGTATAGCATAGTTTCGATTCGCCCATGTCATCCTATGACTAATTGTTAACACGCTGCTTGGCTGGCTCATACCCCATATATAAAGATATGTACAGATTTTTAACAGGAGGAGCCTTTAAAACGTGATATTGAAAAACTCCCATTCATAATTATACTTGTCTTCTCTCCACTTAATTATGGATGTATACCTGTCTCTCATTTGTGGTAAGTTAAAATGCCTATTTTCTGTTATATATATATATATATATATATATATATATATATATATATATATATATATATTAATGCGTTTAGATTAACGATACTATAGTAACAGGTCGATTATAGCTATCAGAATATGTTGGCAATAAAATTGAAAATGCGTAAAGTCTTTAAACAGTCCAATTCAAAGAATAATTTATTATGTTAAATTACTCGTTTAAGTTAACTACTCTACGTGAAATAGCCTTATTTAATTTATTGATCTTTAAAGTAATAAATAATTAACCGTTTTATTTCTAGATGCTTACATACCAGGAAAAAAAGTATATCGGATATAAAAGTAATAGTACTTATTTTTTTTATTTTATTACGAAATAAAGACGTAAACGTAAGTTTTGATTATATCGTACATTATTTTTTATCATTATTTTTTATAATAATCTTTTAGGAAATAATCTAGTATTAACTATAGACTAAATAAAACCTAATTAGTGGGATTATTTGCGACGGAACTTAATAATGATGAAAATATTGTGGTTTAGATTTTTTAAAATTTTTGTTTACAATTTTTATAACGTAATGGAATATTATTTTCCCAAGGTATTATATATTCAATTGTTTTTTACAGTGATAATATTGTATTTTAAAAAATGTTTTTATTTTTCATGCGTTTCAAATCTAATTATATATATATATATGTATGTATATGTACATGTGTATATGTATATGTGGATGTATATATGTGTATGTATATATGTATGTATATGTGTATGTGTCTAATTTTACTTACTGTCAAAGGCTTTAAAATAAAAAATTGCCAATTCACAAGCTGCTAGATGCTCCCACTGTATCCTCAGAATTTGGACATATAATCATAGTGTAGCAATATCTTGAATAACATTTTATAGCATTTTAATTGCAGTACTTTTCAAAGAGACCTTATGAATGTGAGTTAATAGTATACAACATTTCATAAATAAAGTTTACTATTACTCTTGTGAAAAGTTCTTATGCTTGTGGAATGAGAACGAACCAGGCTACTAGCATACGAAATATACTGTGTTTGTATATTGACGAATTTTGAGAATTTTGAAATCATCAAATATGCAGTGTATTGGAGAATTTTAATAAACACAATATTTTAAATGCCAATTTATTATAAAAAATATTTCAATTTTTCTCAAATACAAATTTTAATAAAATATTAGTTTAAATTATAAATAATGTTTTAGAATTATAATTAAATAATGTTTTAGAATTATAATTAAATAATGTGTTGTGCGTCACTATGTAGTGATATGCTCTAATTATTGTGAAATTGAGCTTTAATTAACACTTTTAAATAACATTAAAAGGGTATACTCAATTCAATTATAAACACATTAGTAGACAATGTCTAAAAAGCTGACAGACTCTAAAAATAAGTAATATTCTTGAAAAAATTTAAAGTGGGATACGATATTAAAAACATTATAAAATTATTAGTTTTATGATAAGAATGTACAACAACTACTAAAATATTATCAAATAAAATTATTTTTAATTTAAAAAACTTTCTTTTGATGAGAAAAGTGTCTTGAGAAAAGAACAAAAAATACGTTTAATATATTTGATCAAACTCTGCCAATTTGAAAATCATTTGTCTCTTTAGAAATGTACTATATACTCGTATAAATGTTAATATATACTCAATTTAGATCGATAAAATACTTTAAGTAGTTCTTATTTGTTTTGTTAGTTAGTATTTTATTAGTTTAGTTTTTATAATGCTAGTATTTGAAGCTCTAGAACTGCCAAGCAAATGCGAAATAAAATATTGTTGTTTCTTGAAATAATATTAGCATTTTAAATCTAACATGGCAAAAAAAGTGTAATTCAAACTATCTGATATGCATTTGAAGGATAAAATACATATATTTAAATCAAATTTCTTCGCATATTTTTCCCAGAAATTATTTATCTCTGGTAATACGTTAAAGAGAGTCGTATAAAATATGAAACATTCAAGTAGGTCGATTTAGCATTTGAATTTTTTCCTCGGATGCATTTTTGCTCGAAATCAGATACAAATATGTATCGAATATATCCTGTCACACGATACATATGTTTTCTGTAGCATGCATGTTGTTTGCGATAACTTTTGAAATGACAAAAGTTGTAATAGGAAGAGTTTAGTATAAACAAATACTGTATATTTTGGTATTGATCTAAACCTGTATTGAGAGAACAAAATATCTTAAATCCAATATTTTAAATATTGACATTCGAACTAAATTCTAAAGTGGAGCATGTATTATATTATTTCATAATAAATGTAAAAACTAGAATCTAGAAAAAATACTTTTTATTTCAAATTTAAAATTATTTACTGCAAATTATATTAAAGTTACATTTTAGAGTATAAGTTAAATCCCAGATAGCATGCATACTTGCAGCAAGTTTGATTTTTTTCTTGATAATATTTTGTCATAACAAACTTGGTGCCTCACAATTGCAGCAAAACTCCTACAAATACTACTACACATAAAGCGATCACTCCTTTGCAACACTATTTTGCTGCAAAACTGTAGTAACCTTTTCATGACAACCTTGAAGGAAGCGAAAATTCTTAGACTTGCTGCAGTCTTGTTTCAGATAATATTTTGTCATAACAAACTTGACACCTCAAACTTGCAAAACTCCTACATGTTAGACTAAACATAAAGCGATCACTCCTTTGCAACGCTATTTTGCTGCAAAACTGTGGCAACCTTTTCATGACAACCTTGAAGCAAGCGGAAATTCTTAGATTTGCTGCAGTCTTATTTCAAACTTGCATGTTTGTCATGCTGAACTTACTGAAAGTTTGCCGGCTTGCAAAGCAAGATTGCTACAAGTTTGCTGCAATATAAATTTGCTATCTGAGATGACATTAAGTATCATATTACAAAAAGAATCAAAATTGTTGGGTTAAGTTTTAACTTATTTGCAGAGTGCATGGCGTCATGTTATGCGTGTGGTGTGTATATAAGTAGAAAGTCCAAAAACAGGGTTCATTTCATGATTAAACGTTTATTCGTTCAGCTCGAAAGATAAAAATATAAACAAGATATTAAATTAAACTAAAGCAGTTTTCGGCATAATAAGTTGAATTTCCTTACGACTGACTTACCACGACACCCATTTTTAGCAGTACCAAACAATCAGAGTTACAGAAAAGGCCAAGGAGCTAACCGGGAAACTCCATTTATACCACGTTCATAGTGATCCCGTCATATGACGGGCTAAATGCTAGTTATAAAATAGTCTTACTTAACAGTTTTATATTGTCTTACTTAACAGTTACTTAACCCCTTCCGGTATGATTTAATAATGAAAAACTGTGCATGAAATAACCATTTAATTTTTATTTTAAAAACTTGTTTCATTTTACAATTCTTACGTATTCTTAATTAAAATCCACTTTTTACATAGTGTTAAATAATATCAGATACAGTAAAATTAAGAAAATATCAAAGTAAAACATTAATAAGGTATACAGATAATAGTCTTCAAGCTAGTGATACTTTTTGAAACAAAGTGCAAAGGAATTCTTAATTGTTTACACCGCCAAGTAGTCTCACTTTTAATTGGATTCTTGTAACACACGCGGTATTTCTTAGTCGGTTTTCTTTTATTCTGACTCATTAATTTGGCAATGACTTGTACCAAGAAATTCTAAGTAAACAATATGCAATAGTGACTTGTGATTTTCACAAGTGATAAAAGTGTTGCCAAATTCAGTACACTAGAATTTTTAAACTAAATTAATTATCACATTTAACAGTAACTTTAATCGCATGACGAGTGTAGCTTGTCATTGTGCGGTATGGAATGAAAAACTAATGACGAGCTAGACTCGTCATTTTACCGGAAGGGGTTAAATATTTATAAATCTTTATACTTTAAATCTTTAAGTATTTATAAATTCTTCAGTATATTATAAATGATTAAATAACGATATTTATTATTAGTTCAAATTTAGAGAACATTAATATTATTAAAAATATCTTTCATATTTACAAATCTTCAAGTTCACAGAAACGTGACTAAACGTGATGTTGTCAACTAGTAATAGTTAAATCGTGCAACAGAGTCAGTATATCCTCCAAATTTTCATTCGTACAATTTCTTTTATACGATTCATTTTTTTACTAATTTAAGAGCAAGCTGATATTTTGTATTATCCCTGTTTCTAAATTTAAGTCAATTTTTCGAGCATTTATAATTATACCAAATGTATTTGTTGTTAGTCCAACTTCAGAATCCAAAGCTTTTAGTGACTTTCACAGTATTCTCAGTGTTTGTTCCATTACTCTACTTAAAAACGTATTCCATTACATAACAATCCCCTCGTTCCTTGCATGCAAGCATTTCCTTAAGACATTGTGAATACTGTGAAATTTCTCGTTTATTTTGTTAATATCACATTTTTATAAATCGTCTGTCTAATATATCATCAAAAACAAGCCATTAATAAAAATTTAGCATACATTTGACTGTTAATGAAATATAAAATTGAACACTTTGTTTTGCAGTCGTTTCTAAAACTCATAGGTTCAAATAAAATAATGAAGGTATTGTAAACAATAGGAAGTATAAGGGGTTATCTTAAAATTAGTACCAATTTACAAGATATGATAATCAATATTTAAAGCATCAAATTTAAATTCGATATTTTAGTCAAAATAATATAGATTCAACACATTAAAATACCTAGTTTTAAGAATCACAAATACATTTCCGCCATACATTATGCATTTTTAATTCAAATTTTTAATACCTAATGAACAAAACTTATTATAACCTATATTAGAAACCTATATTGAAAAGTAAAGTTTAAAATACTCAAAACCAATATTATAAGCAACGAATTAAAATTCGATATTTTCATAAACATAAAATTTATTGAGTCCACTTAAAGAACCAAAGTTAAGAATTATAAATAACTTTATTTAATGTATTATTAATTTACTTTTATTTGAAACTCTTATTACTTAACAAAGAAAACTATCTCTAAAGTTAAAATACTTAAGCATAAAACAAATGTAACTTTAATCAATGATGCTTCGCTAAATACAACTAAAATTAAACCGATATAATTCTGACTGAATAACTTAATTCATTTTTATTTGAAACTCTTATTACTTAACAAACAAAACTATCTCTAAAGTTAAAATACTTAAGCATAAAACAAATGTAACTTTAATGGAAGATGTTTCGCTAAATACAACTAAAATTAAACTGATATAATTCTGACTGTATTATTAATCTATTTTTATTTGAAACTCTTATTAATTAACAAACAAAACTGTCTCTAAATCTAAAATACTTAAGCATAAAACAAATGAAAATTTAATGAATGATGTTTCGCTAAATACAACTAGAATTAAACCGATATAATTTTGACTGTAATATTAATTTATTTTTAATTGAAACTCTTATTATTTAACAAACAAAACTGTCTCTAAAGTTAAAATATTTAAGCATAAAACAAATGTAACTTTAATGAATGATGTTTCGCTAAATACAACTAGAATTAAACTGATATAATTTTGACTGTATTATTAATTTATTTTTATTTGAAACTCTTATCATTTAACCAAAATTATTATATCTAAATTAAAATACTTAAGCATAAAACAAATGTAACTTTAATTAATGATGTCTCGCTAAATAAACTAAAAATTAAACCGATATAATTCTGACTGTAATATTAACTTATTTTTAATTGAAACTCTTATTATTTATCAAACAAAACTATCTCTAAAGTTAATATACTTAAGCATAAAACAAATGTAAATTTTAATTAATGATGGTTCGGTAAATTCAACTAAAATTTAAATGATATTAATTCTGACTGTATTATTAATTCATTTTTATTTGAAACTCTTATTATTGAACAAACAAAAACCTTTAACAAACATTTATCAAACTCTAACAAACATTTAACATTTAACAAACTCTAACAAACATTTAACATTTAACAAACTGTAAAGTTAAAATACTTAAGCATAAAACAAATTTAACTTTAATTAATGATGTATCGATAAATACAACTAAAACTGATATAATTCTGACTGTATTATTACTTTATTTTTATTTGAAACTTTTATTACTTAACAAACAAAACTATCTCTCTAAAGTTAAAATACTTAAGCATAAAACAAATGTAACTTTAATCAATGATGTTTCGCTAAATACAACTAAAATTAAACTGATATAATTCTGACTATATGACTTAATTTTTTCTTATAACAATACTTTGCCAAATTCTGCAAGATAGCAAGAAAAATTAAATAGTAATACAGACGAGGACGCAAGACCGACTTTCTACTTTATACGTTCCATAATATATAAAAATAAAAGTTAATAATAACCTGCCATAACTAGTTCTAAAGAAATTCTTTATAGGGAAAGTGAATTTTTATCAACATTACTTACCGAGAAGAAAAATTACCACCCGAGGACTAAAAGATAAGGTACAAACTTTTGCAGTCGGAATTCTTGAGAGGAGATTATAAGGCTCTATAACTCACGTGCAAAAGTGGGATAAAGAAAAGAGGAACATCCCAGATATCTACATTGAAATTTCATGATGGAGTTTAAACAACTGTCTGAATCTTTCTACAATGCACATACAAAACGGCATAAATTACTTTTATACCTTAAGTATTAAATCTTTTAAAGAATGCTATAAATCTAAGAAAGTAATTTAAACTTCTACTTAATCTGTTTTAAATTTATAATGGCTACATTGGCAAGACTATTTTTATTAGAAATGTTCAGAGAAATCGTATAAATTAGTTTTTATGTATTTGCTTAACTATCTTTATTACAAAAATGTTAAACATACTTTTATTATGATTGTCATAAATATTTATAATGATTTCATTAGAATAAATATTTTTATACGAAATGAAACCGAGGGAAAATATTAAATCCACACTATAGCACGTTTTTCTGTAAATTATATTTCTTAAGGTATCCGTCTAAGTTGAAAACGTCATTTTTTGCCAAAAATCACACTTTTTTATTTCTCTATTGTAAAATTTCAACTTTCAGTCTTCTAAATCTGTTTTTGTTTTGTCTCTACGGTGTTTTAAAGAAACGTTTCATCTGTTTAAACATCATTGACA
>CM063511.1:7127959-7132959 GCA_032207245.1 Pardosa pseudoannulata
AATATATTAAATATTATCCTAATAAATAATCAAACTCTTTTCTCATATTTAATTTTACCTCTTGCTGAAAACTATATCCAAAATTCAGAAAGTCTAATTTTTTCATTTTTCTATGCCATAAATTCTAAACTCTTTGCTTGTCTTATATATCCCCTATATAATAATAGCTTAAGTTATCTGTCCGTATGTCATCGAAATCATGAAGCTGTTGGATCTGGAATGGATAGAAGTATCCATATTAGATTCTTGATGAGTTAGGGTTAGCAATGGTCGAAATCCACCCCTTCCGCCCATTTCTATAGCATTTAAATACCATTATTTCGAGCCCTGTTTCCCCCGGTTATGAACAGGCGATTAAATTTATCAATTAATCACATAATAAATAGGTAAAAATAATTTTTTCTAGCAATATGACGTCGTTCGTTTAACCATCTCATTTAATCAGTTTTTATTTTATATTATTTAAATATCAACTGAATTATATTCATACGTTTTATCGCTAAACTTAGATTTTACTTAAATAATTTTCTTGTATATTTGGCTTAAGTAATAGATTAGGTACATATGTGATAGATTTAAATTTAATCGTCAATTATTTTTTGTTGCAATGAAAATTTTATCACAGGTATAAACAACCAATTCTATCTACCTCCAGGGTGTCGTGGAAAGGATAGTTTCATTCCTTTACTTCCATTAATTACTGTGGTAAAAAAATGGGAAAAACTGAACGATAATTTCGACGTAGCTAAGAAAACTCTGAATTATCATTCTAAGAGAATTCAACGTGATTCTAAACTGTATTCATAGTATCATGAGAATTTAGAGGAGTATGAAGATAAACAAACGATTGAGCGTGTACCAGATAATTCTCAGCCAAAAAGAAAAACCATTTTTTTACCTTCCTCATAGGGTACTTTACAATTCTGGAAAATTAATAGTTTTACTGATCCCGTTATATGACGGCCTATATGTTAGTCACATGCACTCAAGAGGCAAAACATTATGACCACCTGTTTATAAGGAGTTGCCCACCTTTGGCGGGCACACGAGCTTCAACCTTCCTTGGCATGGATGCCACAAGTCCTTGGTAGAAGGCCGGACACAGATTGTACCAGATGTTTAAGCAACGGTCACAAAAATTTATTTACATTTTTCAGTTAAACGTATGAAATGTAATGTACCTCATACTTTTGAAATAGATGTAATCGCGTTCCTTTTGGCGATTTGACTAGTTATTATTCAAGTTATAGTTTTCTCTGACGCCCGAGGTTTTCATGAATTCATCCTTTTGTGTTTTCGTTGATGTTGTGTTTGATTGGTTGTGTCTCAAGTAGTGCATTCTTTCACTACTAGGTGCTCCGTAAAAACCAATTATCTTGATTTTGACCGTGGTTGGGTTGACCTTGATTGTCTGGCTCAGGTTCTTTATGAAACTATAAAACTTCAATGTACCTCGTGTTTTAAGAATAATAAAAGTGTTTTTGCGACCTAGGGCTGTTTATTATGCAAATATTCTCACATATCGACATAGACAAAAGGTTAACTTGCGATTCTTTAAAAACTCCACATTTTTCAGCATTACATGATTTCAGTGACTCATTCAGCCTTTACATCACTTCAATTCTCAAATAGTCTCGTAATTTAATACAGCATTGTTTTCTAAAAGATTTATGTATCTTAACACTAGATTTACACACCGGCAAAATTTGACTCATTAAAAATTTTATCACTATATATATATATATATATATATATATATATATATATATATATATATATATATTTGTATATTTGTATGTATATAAACACACACACATACATACATATATATATATAACTTTAATATCACTTTTCAAACACATACGTTGGTTTTTACTTAAGTAATTAAATATATGTAAACTTTCATTCCTCTTCCCCGCAAACCCCTTCATTTCGCATTATCAAATGGGGTATACCTATTTTCACGGTTGAGAGCCAATTGGACTCATAGAATGTATATGAAAATAAATATAGTAATAAATATAGTATAAAGTAAATATAAAGTATAAAATATATAAAGTATAGTATAATGCAAATATAGAGAAGAAGTCGAGAACGCTTCCATTCCGATAACATAAATTCATGCAACTGACGCACGGAAGAATGGTGAAGTTCAACAATCGTGAAAAAGAAACAGATGTAGAAACCATTGTGCTAAATGTAATAGAAATGTTTGCGGAAAATGGGTATCAAAACAGATTTTATATGTAGAAAATGTTTTCCACGAATTTTTTGATAATAAACATTTTATTTAAATTAATTTGGAACTATTTTCTTTGAAAAAAACTTCCATTTTCTTGTATGAGTCAAATTGGCTGACTTCAGTAAAAATAGGTATAGGATCAACATCCATAAATCTAGTGTTAAACATAATAAAATTATCTTAGATAACTAAAATTAAATAAAAATTGAAATACAGCTTCCCTTATTTCTTTATTTTAAGTTGAAATATTACGTAAATTTGACATAATCCTCAAAATTTTAAGAGAAACGTAATGTTACATTTTTGAACTTATATGTGAAAAAATGATATAGTATTATTGAGACACCAAAATCCTTATTCAATAATTTAAAACCATGCCTTTAAAATTTATGAAAATATTTTTAAAAATCCTCAAATCAACCACTTACTTAATACTAGGTAAAATTTCTGTCATAATTATATCTCTAAATTTTAGTCCAATATCACTTATTTCAGAAGCATTTGTGTGTTTAAACTCAATAATAATCTCTTGCAACTGTTAATTAAAATATTCATTTAACTTTAGACATTGACGTAGAAAAATTGTTAATATATAAGCATCTTTCTTTATTTAAAACTTGTCACTCGGGTTTCATGAAAGTGCAATTTGATTCTGCTAATTATTCGACGGCGTTTGTTTGGTTTAGAAAACGTGCGAAAGAAAATCGATACTGCAGTTCACGAAGTTCCTAAATTTTGAAAATCTTTAACTGACAAAATTTTGCAGCTATAACATATATCAAAACTTTTGGTGTTCTGACGCATAGAAAATATATGCTGAATTTGCACTTTTAAAATCCAATAAGTAATCTAATATCAGAATAAATGTTTTATATTTTTAGATACCTAACTTTATAATTTATGTTTAACGGCTTGACTAAAGAACTGGGTTCCCCCGCGAACTTGGCGATAATGGTTTAAGTATGGTCGCCTAATATTTTCTCCTGATCTCACCGTGTCCAAACAATCTGTATCTATATTATAATTTATATGATATTTTCATCCAACTCTCCTTGTGTAACTCTTTTCTTATATATTAAATGTGTGCAATGTTTAAATTAGATGTAACAAACCTTTAATGGTTCACTATGGCTGATTTTTACTAATTTGGAGTTATTTCGTTTGTAAACTGTTAAGGGATTAATTGCCCATAAATATAAATGTCCGGTTTTCAAGTCGTTTTCTTTAATGAAGTAAGAATATATAATTCTATTACGATGGCGCACTGTGCATTAATCAAAGTCGCCAGAAAAAGCAAGAAATACAATGTTTGGATGGCTTATCTTTGTGTTTTAGTAAATACCGCCGATATTTTCGACAAATTTGCCAAGTTTAACCCAATTTTTAAGTAGTTCCATGTTAAAACCATGTCCACACTTAAAACAACTCATTTCCCCTATCTCTCACACATATACAGGCACCCACGCAGATATTGGTTTATTTATCATCAGAGAAACCCTCTTTTAGAAAGGATTATGGTGCACTCAAAATCACACAAAGCAGATATTTAAAGTCAGCCCTTATATAATACGCCAGATATTGTGAATCGTGTTTTTTTTTTTGCTTTTTAGAGACATACTCTGTGTGATTACTCTGTCGGTAATTAGAATTAGGAATGCAATAGTGCTACTAATGTAACTTAAGAACCAAACGCATGTTAACGCACAGGAACTAAAAGGAAAGAGTTGATCTTCATTAATTATTGCAATACCCATTATATATCCCCACAGAGCCTAAAATTTTCTATAAATCTTGGAATTTGGGGTAGTATTGTGAACATAATTTTTCCAAGAAGCAAAATTTGGTAATGTATTGTCAAATCTTATGTCAAAAGTAGTACACCGAATCATGTACGAGAGTTGGAACTTTAAAGTGGCAACTATTTATTTGAATGGAATACAAAAGTGATTCCTGTCACCATGATTTACAGTCCTTCAATATAGTCGCCAGCATTGTACATAATCCGTTTCCAGCAATGGGGAAATCGCAGAACACCTGTAGCAGCGCCTGTTCTGTTGATAGTTCGAAGGGACCGGTCAATTGCAGCAAGAATCTCTAAGACAATTCTGAAGTGAATTCCACAAAGTGGTTCCTTCATCTCGGGAATTAAGGGCTCTGAATGTGCAGCACAGTCGTATGTGCAAATCCTGTCTGTCGGCCGCTTTGTCGATTTGGTACGCTTTTCAGTTCATTCTTCGTCTTCCTCTTCGTTTTCTTCCTCACTTGTAGACCTTGCCATCTCAAGAGCCCGTGGTATGTATTCTCAGTCAACTCATCTTTGTTTGACATGCAGAGATCCATCTCTCTTGTGCATCAACATGAAACAACGCTCTTTTCCGTAATGTAGCTGCCGTTATGGTTTTTACTTTTTCATTTTTATTTTTTTGATGGATTTTTTGTAAAAACCCGCGAACCACTGACGCCTCAAAACATGAAGCGCGAAGTGGCGAGGGAACACTCTACAGTGATCCCATAATAAATCTTCCAACATATATCTGCAGCCGGGTAGTGGAGAATGCTGTAAAGGCACCTCCACACTATGATCCACTGTAAGCCATCACCACCGTCTGGAGGGGTATGGTTTATCGTGGTCGATGGTAGCAGACGTAAAAATAGCCTTAGCGAACGATGGCTTCCGAGGCGGTTTTTTTTTTCCAAAGATCAAAGACAGCCAGATGCGCTACTAGAGTAAGCAGTAGTTCCTATGGACAGATCCACG
>CM063511.1:7135459-7150459 GCA_032207245.1 Pardosa pseudoannulata
ATTATAAGAAATATATGTTTGGGTTCGTTTAATTTGAATATTTATTAAGGCGACATCGAATAGGATATTTAATCGATTATATAGATGTTTATTATTAAACTCTTTGATATTTAAAATTTCCTTTACATAATTTAAGTGAAAATAAAATCCATCTTTCTTAATAACTTTTTACGCTGGAAATTATTCAAGATAGTGGTTTGATTGTTATTTTGCATGTGTTGTGAGTTTGAATTTGAAATCGTATTATCTCGTTATAGGATCTTGATAGGTGTTAACAATCTCCTGTGATCAAACACACTTATTCGAGCATTCTGTCTAGCTAGTCAGAAACTAGAATGGTAACGCACCACCTCACACGTGTAAACAGTCGAACGATGGCCGATTGGTTAGGGTGCTGGCCTTCGGTACCGGAGTTCGTGGGTTCGAATTCCACTGTGGCATGGATGTTCGTAGCCGTTCGGAATCGGCTTTAAGCTGTAGGTCCCGGTCTCATTAACAATCGTGTTGTAAAAAGTAGACTGTAACACTCCAAACCAAACCAAACCACACTTGTAAAATACTTAACAAAGATTACAAAAATTAATATAACACAGAATTTTATAATCTTTCATTTTTAAACTGCCATAAATGATTTCCAGCGTTCTTTGATTAACGCTCCCCTCACACATTAGCAGAACAAAAATCACGTGTGTTGTAGCAATTTAAAGTGCTTGATACTGAACTAAAAATATTATTTTCCAGTATCCGTTTCTCCGGTCTTTCTATTTATCTTTTGTCTGTTCTGTACATACCATAACATATACACATCTAATAATTTTTACATTGAATATTACATAGGATATACAAGGTTGGTTGGTTGCTTTTGGTTTTGGAGCGCTACGGTCTACTTTTTGCAACATTACTAAGACCTGGACCTACTGCTTAACGCCGATTCCAAACGGCTACAAACATCCATTCTACACTGAGACTCGAACCCACGAACTCCGGTTCCGAAGGTCAGTGCCCTAACCATAAATTATATACAAGAGAACTAAATTTTCTATACAAGCTTTAATATATTTTGTATTTTATATAATTGTGAATCATATGTGACACACAAGCGTTTAATGCGTTAGACGTGTATATCATTTATGGAATTTAGTACACACAAAAAACATTTGAATATCCGTACATAAGAAGTAAAGAGCGAATTGCCTTTTTAATAAAAATTAATAATGTTTTACGTATGATTTATTTTCCTGTATTAAATGGTGTTTCTTCACTTCCAAAAATTGGGAGATATAGAGAATTAAAAATAAGAACTTTTATGATTTATAGACCCTATTTCAGAAATGAAATATCTTATTTCTAATATTTTGCTATACATATAGTCTCTGCATCTTTCCTATTACCCCAAAGGCTTTGTGAGATGTTAAGAATTAGTGGAATGTATAATTAAATATATAATATAAAATAAAGACTTTGTTATATAGAAATGACCAAAGGAAAGGGGTCTGCTAGTAATTTATTGTAGATTCGAATTTAATATTACAAAGCAAATATATTACTAACAATAGAGAATTAATGACTACTAACATTAACCCTTTATCTACTGCATTATGAACTACTGAAAATTCCTTCATAAATATATTTTTTTTCTAGCTACCATATTTCTAATTAAAGTATATACAAGAAAACAAATTTCCCGGTGCGAAATTTAATTTGTTAGAACTAATTAATTAAAGTGGTACTTAAAAGTACCGTCAGTACACTATGTATAAATTTTCTCATAATAGAAAAAAAATACGGATGATATTCATAATGAAATTTAACCTCTTAAAAATGTTAAATAACCAAAAAAACACTCATAAGAAAACAAAGAAATTATCAAACTGACATAATTTTATTTTATACATAATAATGGTAGAAATTCACATTTGATGATAATCATAAAACAATTTTTTTTTCATTTAAGCACAAAAATATACTACAAGTTGAGCATTTTGAATGTGGTTTTAATTGAATATTTTTGAGTGCACAAAATTTAAACCGTCCTCGATTCTACACGAATGTTGGCCAATGGCATCCTCTATTTTCTAACCGAAAATCATTAGAAACAGACAAATTTCCTTTTCTTCTCTTTTTTTGCACAAAACATTTGCTCATCTCCACTAGATTTAGGCCTCCCTTTTCGTTTTGGTTGTGGCTTTGATTTTGTAAGCAAAGAATTAAAAATATTATCTACAAATCCAAAGTTTAGAGAAAAAACGGGGACCTGAGTCTGAACATCTCTTTTCTTCCAATGTCTATCAATTTTCTTTTTACATTTTGAGGTAGGGACTGCTTTTTTTCCAGGCCTAGGCTAATGATTTTCTTTATCACTGCACCCAGGGTCTTCTTCTGTTACCGACTGAACATCTTCAGAATCTGACGAAAACTTCTGTGATATATTGTCTGAAAATTCTTCATCAGATGAATCATTAGTGATATCACTATTTTCTGATGGAAGGTCATTCCACATATCCAAAGCCTCCTGAATGGTGAGACCTTTCTTTCGGGGCATTCTAAAAAAAAAGAAAAGAATTTTTTACTATTGCTTGAAAACTTACATTACATTTATCCACACACACAAAAAAATTAAAATATAACTTATTTTCTTATTCGAATTGCAAAAGCAAATTCACATTCAATACTAACATTTTCAAATGCTCTTGACAGTGTTAGTAAAAAAAATAAATAATTTAAGAAAATCTATAATTGAAATGTATAAAAAAATACAAATCCAGACATAACGAAAACATACTGGTACACTACACTTTCATAATTACATTATAAAAAACAGAAATACTATAGATAATTACATGTACAAAATGAAAACAAATTTTTCTCCAACACTACGTGTACTGATGGTACTTATAAGTACCACCGAATAATTCGACTGTTAATCACATTACATAATCTGTTATCTTATAATGATTGGGCAAATTATATTCTAAGACAATACAGAATGAATAAAAAAAATGCAACACTTACCTTTGGTTTGATATTATATATTTATAGCAAAGAAAAGATAAGAGCGGCAATCCGTACAAAATGGCAGCAAAAGAACACAATGTCCGTTTGTAAATAGCTTTCTTCCTCGCAAAATTCAACAGCCTAGAAGAACTACTGCCATCTATCATGAAAAAGAAGAGTTAAAAGACTGTTTCTAAAACGTACCATCAGAATATAAGTAATGGTTGTTGTGCTATAAAGTTTTAAAGTGATTGGTACTTATAAGTACCGTCAGTAGATAAAGGGTTAAAGATTTTACACAGTACAATAGATAAGAATAATATAAAAGTGGGGGATACATAATACGTAAGCACAATCAAATAGAATTAGATGTATATAGATTAGATCAGCGTTGGGAAAATGAAATCCCAATAAGATTTATGATTAAGGGAATTAAGAATTTACTTACTACAATGACTTTGAATATTTTTACTCCAAACGTCGTCCAAACCATCCAGTTTGGAAAACTATCAAGAAAAAAGCAGAGTATATTGGTTCATACCCCGCTCTGCGCTCTCAGCGAAAAATATATTTTTTTCAGATGACGCTACTTTCAACGGTAACAAAATAAACGCACTTTACAAAACTATTAAGCAATTGCTGCCGCTGATCCAGCATCATGGCTGCTGTACGGAACAGACTTATAAAGCTTTTCTCTAAAAATGACCTGATTCAAAGAAATCTTTAAAATATCTGAGCTATGCGCGCCAGTAAAATTTCGTACTTTTGAATAGTGCCTTTTAATTTTGATATACTATGTATAAACAGATAATATTAGCAGGTATATGTACTCGCAAAATACAAAACAACACATGTATAATATTCAGGCAAGAATGCCTTATAAACAAACATACACGTCATGCCTTCATACATTTATGTATACATTCTTACATCCGGACACAATGTCTAAAGAACAGTAAATGCCTAAAATTATATCTTTATATATCTTACTGGAAAAGCCTTTTAAAAATTCTAAAGCACTCTTTAATTATCCGACAAAAATTAGTGAAACAAAGTAGAGTTTGTCAAAGTTCCTTTTAATAAAAGTCTTTTACGTGTAAAGAAATTGGGTAATATGTATTGGGTAGGGAAAAATAAACTTAAAGGACAATTAACTTTAAAATCCCATCTATAGACGAAATTTTAATTAATTAAACCATTTATTTAATAACAAACAATTAACGGAGTCTCCCATTTTTACGAAGTTTAATGGATTGAGCCTAATTTTTTAAGACAGTAATGGATTTTCATTTTCAGTCATTTTACCCTTGCGTTGAAAATTATTGGAAGTGTCACTTCTTAAGAATTTGAACGTGGGAGTGTAAACTTTAAACATTTTTAAAGCAATGGATCAATTTAGAATATATGAAACACTTTCTTTTATAAGTAGAGAATTCCATACAATAAAGTGATGGTGTTAATTAAATCGACATATATCAGCTTTTACACTTTTCTAGCAGATGAAACCTGCATTTTTATAAAAATACCCTACCCTGTTTTCGATGTTAATTTTTAAATTTAGTATTTGTTATTAAAAATAAGCGCATGTATAATAATTGGGCATGTTTTTAAAACATTACACGGATTTTTATGCTGAGATTTTTTTGTGTGTTTTAATACATTATTTAATACATAATAACATTATTTTAAATTACACAAGATTTAGTTGTAAATATCCATCAGTTACTTTGCAAGGTGTAGAAGTGAGATTGTGTGAATTCTTTAATTTAGAAATGCAGAATTTTATATATAATTCAATATATAATTCAATATATACTTATATATTGTTCCTGAAATTTGAATAATATTATTAACAATAACGTCAGTTAGTGTTCATGAATTAGTTAGGAAAGAATTTGATATTTTCTTTATATTGGTCATGATGTTATTTTTGGTAGAAGTCCTTTATCTATCACAAACTTTATTTATTATTTTAGGACTATACTATAGCTCGTTTTATGACGGGATCAGTAAAATTTTTAAATTTTCAGAATTGTGAAGTAACCTAAAAGATAGGTAAAAAATGGTTTGTTTTTTGGCTGAGAATTATCTGGTGCACGCTCAACAATTTGTTTATCTTCACACTCCTCTAAAGTTTCCCGATAATATGAATGCAATTCAGAATCACGTTGAATTCCTTTAGAAAGATAATTCAGAGTTTTCTTAGCTACGTCGAAATTATCGGTAAATTCTTCCAATTTTTTTCCACAGTAATCAATAGAAGTATAGGAATTAAACTATCATTTCCACTACACCCTGGAGGTAGATAGAATTTGTTGTTAATATAGATGATAAAAGTTTTATTGCAACGAAAAATAATCGATGATTCAATTTAAAATGATCACATATGTACCTAATTTATTATTTAAGCCAAATATAAAAGAAAATTATTTACTTAATATCTAAGGTCAGGGATAATACCTATGAAAATAGGGCACACGATGTTTAAATAATTTAAAAAATGAAATGATTAAATGAAATAGTTAGAGGAATAACGTCATAATGCTAGAAAGAATGTTATTTTTACATACTTATTATGTGAAAAATTGATTAATTTCATCGCCTGCTATTAACGGGGGAAAATAAGGCTCGAAATAATGGCTTTAAATGCTAGAAAAGGAGGGAAGGAGTGGATTTCGAACGCTGCTAAACCTAACTCATCACGAATCCAATATGGATATTTCTATCCATTCTAGGTACAACCGTTTCATGAAATCGATGACAGACTGACGCTCGAAAGGGGGGAAGAGATGAATTTCGAACGTTTTAAAGACGACAGTAGTTTTTACTGTGATCTGAAGCATATTTATACCATTTTATTTCAAAATCGAATGGATAGTTTACAAGGAGATAAACTTTACTCGCTTCGAATTTTGCTAACCCTAAGTCATCAAGAATCCAATATGGATGCCTCTATCCATTCCAGTTCCAACCTCTTCATAAATTCGAGGACAGATGTACAGATAACATAGGTTATTATTATATAGTGGATAACTCAGTAGTCTAACGGGTGCAGTGTAAAAGCCTAGAGCTGGTCGACAAACCAAAGATCTCAATTCTGACTTCCTGTGTATAAGCCATAAAGTGCTCTCTTTGCTTCAGAACAATGGCTTGAGTAAAACGCTTTGTCTTCTCAGTGGTCACTGTGCTCTCAGAAGGTATCCTAGCATGAAAAAGATCAGTTCTAATCCCTTGTACCTTGGTTGTAGTTTTGAGCAGATAGTACGCCATATTTTGTGTGACTGAGAGTTAATCTCGGCTTAGTTTAAGTACCTTAGTATTTTCTTCAGTGTTGGGACCGGAATATTCCTATCTGCTGTCTGCTGAGATTTGCATCAACCTCTAGCCTTAACTTTTCTTACATGTCTTTAGAATAGGTTTTTCTTAGGTTTGGGTATCATAGATAAAGGGTCACAGTGTCCTGTTTCTGGAACTCCCCCCCCCGACCGCGCAGAATATAGACTAATAGTGAAGTCATTCGTTCAAAATTTTAAAGAAGACCAAACAGTCTAGAATATTTTATGTTTACAAATATTAATATAAACTTACATAATATTTATATACCAACTTGATATCAATATCATCATTATTAGACTATCGAGGGATTTCGCCGTACTACTATACAATTTATTTCTAGTTATACTGTGTTGTTACAAGAAGTTCTATTGCACCATTATTTATCATTAATTTATTTAAAATGTTTTGAAGGAGTGCCTCTGTCATATTTTAATTCTTTGCAATTTTAATGTAATATCAATTTCTCATTTTAATTTTTAATGTAATTTTTAAGCCATTAATATTTTGATATTCTCAGTAAAGTTGTATAGATCTTTCACAAGTAGTATCATGTAAATTGACTGAATTTCAATAATGTACCCCAAAAAACAAATATATAGCAACATACAAATAAATACAACTATATATACATCAAGGAAATAATTATAAAATGCTACAGTTTGAAATTTTTTAATTAATAAATTCTGACTACATGTAACACATACTATAAATTGAAATTTGAACATTAAAACAGAAACAGTTACCTTCAAATAAAAACTAAATATTTGCCGTAGAGGAGAAATGTTCTTTCTTTCAATTTGTTTGTTCTTTCAATTCAAGTTATTTTACATTTATGTAAAGTCATTATACCAATCTAATTTCAAATTAGTTATTGGTATATTAATAGATTTCATTATTGTGATACACGTTTTAGATATTTTCTATGTATTTATAAATAAAAGAATAGGATAATATATCGCATTTTTATAAAGAAAAGTTAATACAAAAATCGAAAAGAATTCTTTCTTAAATTCTGTAATAGTATATATATAATATTAGATGTAACAGTAATACCTTATCTGATAAATCTACTAAAAGATAAGCTTAAAAATTTGTTTTAATAAAAATCTCTAGGAGTATAATAAAAAAATATAATTTAGGTAGTGTAATAGGAGATGGGAGGAAAAGAAATAATAAAAATGAAATAATAATAAAACAAAAAAAAAACTGTTTACGACGCTCGGAAGAGATGCATAGCTGTTGTTCCAAGATTCCATGTTCTCATAAATGACCCCCACAGCTGTGCGAAATTTTAAGCTTGATGGCACACTGACACTAAATCAACTCTATTACCTTTCTTTTTACTCTGTGCTGCTTAAAAAAGGCTCTTTTCTTTTGAAAAGAAAATTACGAAATAAAACACAGAAGAAAATTAATTACTTCATATTTAGCACGAGAGAGAAAGCAGTTTCTTGGACTATTAAAAATAGGGTCTTATCTGACAAGGTGTGGAAAATGAGAATGTATTCTTTAATATTTTACTTTTCTAACATAGACGTAAAATATATATAAAATGTACAAATATACAAAAGTGATCCATTTGTTGTATATGTGTATTATAGGATAATTTTAAATAAATGCTTTAATGTAATATATTTGGGTTCATTTTTCATACTGATTAATATTTCTTTTGCTTTGTGTTAGATATTGAAATTCCTGTGATAAGAAAATTCTAGCCTTCTAAAATATAAATTACTAGCATATAGACAAGATCAGTAAAATTCTTTATATCCAGAATTGTAAAGTACCCTATGAGGCAGGTAAAAAAAGGGTTTTGTTTTTGGCTGAGAATCATCTGGTACACCCTCAATAATTTGATTATCTTTACTGACCGCGTGTTAGTTGCCAACTTTAATTTATCTTGACCTATAACGTGATAGGATAGACAGCAGAGGCTTTAATATTGATTATTTGGCGGTACATATGAATGATATAAATTTAGTTTTATAGCGAATTTAGTTTTATAGCAAAATTTAGCGAATACATAAAATACAAACACACAAACGAACAACCTTCTTTATTTTCAAAGATATATAACTTAAAAGTTCGATATTTATTAGTCCGTGCAATAGACTCCTAGACTTTTATGAAAAGAATTGGTTGTTAATATCGGTGATGAAATTTTCATTGCAACAAAAATAATCTACGATTCAATTTAAAGTTATCACATATGTACCTGATCTATTATTTAAGCCAAATATAAAAGAAAAACGTGCTTATTTACGTGATATCTAAGTTAGGTGATAAAATGTATCAAAATAAAGCAGACGGTATTTAAATAAGAAATGATTAAATAAGATGGAATGACGTCATGATGCTAGAAAAAAAATGCTATTTTCATCTACTCATAATGAGATAAATTGATGAATTTAATCGCCTGCTCTTAACCGGAGAAAATAGGGCTTGGAATAATAGCATTAAACGAACGAAAAGGAAGGAAGGGCTGGATTTCGAACGTTTTTGAACTCGCTTTGAATTTTGCTAACCCTAACTCATTAAGAATCCAATATGGATGCCTCTATCCATTCCAGGTCCAACCGCTTCATGAATTCGAGGAGAGATGGAAAGATAACTTATGTATTATTATATAGGGGATTTTTTAAAATTTTATCTATAGAACCAAATGCTTTATAGTTTCTGTAATAAAATTTACAACTTGCTTAACAATTAGCGAATCTTTTAAAGTATATCCTCACTTTGAATGAAAGGCAATTCTATAAATGAAATATTTATCAATAGTCTTGGTCCTGTAAATTAGAATTGTTTTACTTTTTAATTTTTCACAAGAAAACAATTTTGGTGATAAAAGTGGTAAGCCAGTTTGATATATTTTTTATCTAATAACTAAGAAAATGTATTTAGTTTTAAAGAATCCCCTCTATAATAATAGCCTAAATTATCTGTCCGTCTGTTCTCGAATTTATGAAGCTGTTGTATCTGGAATGGATACAGGCATCCATATTGGATTATTGACTAGTTAGGGTTAGCAATATTCGAAATCCCCCCCCTTTCTTGCATTTAATACCATTATTTCAAGCCCTATTTTCCCAGGATAAGAGCAGGTCATTAAAGCTATCCATTTGTCACATAATAAATAGGCAAAAATGACGTTTTTCCTAGCATTATGACTTCATTCCTTTAACCATCTCATTGAATCATTTCTTACTTTAAATTACTTAAATGTCGTCTGCATTATTTTCATATGTTTTATCACTGAATTTAGATATTGCGTAAATAATTTTCTTTTACATTTGGCTTAAATAATAGATTAGATACATATGAGATAATTTTAAATTGAATCATCGATTATTTTTTGTTGCAATGAAAATTTTATCACCGGTGTTAACAGCCAATTCTATCTACCTCCAGGGTGTTAATGGAAATGATAGTTTCATTCGTTTACTTCCATTAATTACTGTGTCCAAAAAAATTGGGAAGAACTTAACGATCATTTCGACGTAGATAAGAAAACTTATCTTTCCAAATTAATTCAACGTGAGTCTAAACTGCATTCACAGTATCGCGAGATTTTAGAGGCGTATGAAGATAAACATTGAGGGTGTACCAGAGTATTCTAAGCGAAAAAACAAATTATTTTTTACCTGCCTCATAGGGTATTTTACAATTCTGGAAAATTAAAAGTTTCACTGATCTCGTCATATGACGGACGATATGTTAGTATATAAATATTTACCAGTACTCAAGAAAATTTTCTCTACAACTAATATTACTGTATATATGTTTAATGGCAATATACTAATCTCATTTCAATATATTTTGAGGTATATCAACTTGTTGGTTCAAATTTATACCAATATTGCCGCATAAAGAATCTCATCAGCGAGCTCAGTGGACAAATGGTCAAAGCAGATCCAGACCCGAAGTTTGTGGGTTCTGTGCTCGTTGATCCAAAGTCTGGATTTTTAATTTAAAAATGTCACTTATTGTTGTCTTATGCTCTCTAACATTCTAGATCTTTCTTTATTATTTAAATTAGTTATTTATCAAATATTCTCTTGGTATAAAAGCTGATACCCACTAGTTGTAGGCAACTTCTCGATCTTGTAAAGTTGCGAGTTGCTACTTAGCTTCAATTAATTAATTCGTCTGCCAGGCTAAACGGTGTGTTCATTCTTATCTTCGTTAATATATATATATATATATATATATATATATATATATATATATATATATATATATATATATATATATATATATATGTATATATATATATGTATATGATATAAATATGTATATTTATATATATATGTATATGTATATATAAATTATATAATATATTATATTAAATATATATATTAATATTATATATATATGTATATTAAAATAAATATAATATATATATATTATATTATATATATATGATAAAATTTAATATATATATATGAAAAATATAATGTATATTATATAAATATTAAAAATATTTGTTTTTTAATATGTAAATATTTAAATATATATTATTTATATATATATATATATAAAAAATATATAAAAAAATATGTTTTTATATGAATAACTTTATGCGCTATACATAAATATGAATAGATTTTCTATGCATTTAAAAAAATAGGATAATATATTGCATTTTTAATAAAATTTAACTTAATCAAAGACAATTCTTTTATAAATTTTGTTCTATTATATAGTTATTTAATAAATGAAACATTTAATAGGGATTAATCTGAAAAACAAATTGACAAAAATCATTAAAAAATTTGTTTTTGTGAAGCACTCTGGGATTATCACAAAAAATATCTTTTAGTAGTGTAATAGGAGCTGAGAAAAAAAAAGCAATAAAATTGTTTACGACGCTAGGAAGAGATGCATAGCTGTTGTTTCAAGATTCTTTGCTCTCATAAATGATCCGCGCATCTGTGAGAAATTTTATGCTTGACGGCACACTGACACTAAATCAACTCTATTACCTTTCTTTTACCATATGCTACTTAAAAAAATGCACTCTCTTTTAAAAAGAAAATTACGGAATAAAACAGGTAAGAAAATTAATCCCCTATATAATAATAGCCTAAGTTATCTGTCCGTCTGTCCTCGAATTTATGAAGCAGTTGGACCTGGAAGGGATAGGGGCATCCATATTGGAGTCTTGATGAATTAGGGTTAGCAAAATTTAAATCAATTCTTTAAAATGTTCGAAATACCCCCCCCACCCTTTTCCAAGCGTTTAATGCCATTATTGTAAGCCCTATTTTCCCCGGCTAAGAGCAGGCTATTAAGTTTATCACCAAAACAAATTCTAAAATAAAGTGGAATAAATATGCTTCATATCACAGCGAAAAACACTGTCCTTTTTAAAGCATTCCAAATCCACCCCTTCCCCCTTTTCGAGTGTTTCATGTCATTATTTAAAGCCCCATTTTAAGACAAGGCGGTTAAATGTATTAATTTATCACGTAATAAATAGGGAAAAATAACATTTTTTTCTAGTATTATGACTTCATTCCTTTAACCATCTCATTTGATCATTTCTTATTTTAAATTATTTAAATATCGTCCGCATTATTTTCATAAGTTTTATCATTGAACTGAGATATGACGTAAATAATTTTTTGTTTTATATTTGCCTTAAATAATAGATTAGGTAACTATCTGATAGTTTTAAATTGAATCATCGATTATTTTTTGTTGCAAGATCATTCTCAGCCAAAAAACCGAACCATTTTTTTTACTTGCCTCATGGGGTACTTTACAATTCTGTAAAATTAAAAGTTTTACTGATCCTACATATGTCGGGCTATATGATAGTTTTAAATATTGATTATTACATATAATTACCCTTAAAGTTCAGATATCACTTTAATTTGTTCTTCTAGTATTTTTTATTAATATCCTACAATCAAGCGACATATAAACCAAGATTAAAAAAAAATGGCATACGTTTGCTCTAGAATGACCATACTGTATTGGTACCGGTTTAAAATATATTGCTATTTTTTAAAAGCAAAAATAACACACAAAATATCACCAGCTTATTTTCTATCCGAGAACAATTTTTTGCGTTCATTTTATCACAACAAAAAAAGTTGTTGCCAAAAAACTAAAACAAAATACGAAACAGACGATATTAAAAAATGAAATGAATTAATTAAAATACATGGAGTTTTATGCACATAGCCTAAATGTATAAATACACATGTTCAGTTGTGAACCACTACAACTGAATACTTTAATATATTAACTATAGATTATTATAAATAATTCCTAAGTGGCACATTCACTTTTTCTGCTAGTATTTATTATTTACATCCTCCAATGAGTGGATGATAAGCCTGGATATAAACAAAATGACATATGTGTGTTCTAGAAAGATCGTACTGAATATGTTATGGACTGCATATGGACAAATTGTGTGTTAAGGGATTAACTTTTCTTTTACGCTTACGTTGCCTAGGAAAAGTACAACTGACTGGAAAATGGAAATAATGCTAATTGAAAATATAAAAAAAAATTCTAATACAGTGGACTCCGCTTAATGTGATCCGTTTGGGAAACCGGGATTTTTTTAACAATAACCGATTGATAACAATAAACAATATGCAAAATTAGATAAATTTATCCCCACCCCCTAAAATTCTCACGTACTAAATTTCAAAACAAAATGAACACCTTACAAAAAACACCTTATATTTATGTACTGTATATTATTCTTTAAAACATAAGAATTGTATACATAATTAAATAAACTGATCCATTGTTGACTGTCTACAAGTCTTTCTAAGAAGCTCATTGATACATTGTTGGTTATTCTAATCAACCTGTCATAATGTTTTCAAATTTCGATCTTTTGTTTTAATGTTAAATCATTTCGCTTTCTGACTTCCACATAGACAAGCTACCTGTACGCGAACAAGACATAAAATGGGAATACGGTCCTTCTCAGTTCCGATAAGAATGTGTTGCCTTCTATTTATCTGACAACCACTGACCACCAGTATGGTGTGCGTATTTCTGAAATATCCCACTCTTTTGTTCATTCTCCATTTACCTAGGTTGAAGAGGAGAATTCTCGAAAATTCAATCAACAGCGAACATGTGGTCCTTTAGGGATACCTTGTATATACAGTAGACATCGCTAAATCGGATCACTTTGGGACAATTTGATTTTAATAGCAATAACTAATTGATAACAATAAACGATATGAAAAAATTAGGTAAATTCCCCCCCCCTTTAATTCACACGGACTAAATTTCAAAATAAAATGAAAAAATTCACTATATTTATGTACTGTATATTATCCTTTAACACATGTAAATTGTTTACATAATAAAAATAATTGATCCATTGATGACTGTCTACAATGCTTTCTAAGAAGCTCATTGATAAATCGTTCGTAACCATAATGTTTTTTAAAGTCATCGGAGCGGTGTTGTACTCCACTTTTCAACACTTTCGATGCAATTCAGAAGCCTAGAAATGTTTAACTGCGCTGCAGCATTGCCCTAATTCATATTTGGTAACCTGTCATAAAGATTTAAAATTTCGATATTTAGTTTTAATGTTTTAATGTTAAATTCCCCCCTTTAATTTACACGTACCAAATTTCAAATCAAAATGTAAAAATACACCTTATATTTATGTACTGTATATTACCCTTTGTAAAATAAGAATTGTATACATAATTAAACAAACTGATCAATTGTTGACTGTCTATCATTTTTTCTTAGAAGATCATTAATAAATTTTTCATAATCATAATCAACCTGTCACATGGATTTAACATTTCGATCTTTTGTTTTAATCTTAAATTATTTCGCTTTCAGTCTTCCATATTTACAAGATACGTGTAAGCGAGCAAGGGATAAAATGGGAATACGCTCCTTTTCTGTTTCGAATAGAATGTGTTGTCGTCTGGTTATCTGACAACTATTGAACATCAGCAGGGTGTGCGTATTTCTGATAAATTCCAGGAACGTGTAACGTCATACTATTTTGTATTTTTTCCTTTTTCCTACGTGGAAGAGGGAGAATTCTCGGAAATTAAAACAATAGCGAAGGGAAAGAAAAGAATGGGTTACTTTTGAATAACACTGTGAATATTCCTTTGCCAGTTGAAATCAGGTTCTTATAATACTAAACCGATAAACATAAAACTGATCCCAGTAACCGATGTAAAGATCCCATAAAGCGGTCATTAGAACATACAAATGGATAGAGAAATCGGGACTAAATTAAATCGATAAAAATAATCGATTGATAACATTAACCGCGATCACATTAAGCGGAGTCTAATGTATTTGATATGATGATCATTTGATTAAATCCATCATTAGAACTATCCGTAGTTGAAATAACCATGAAGTCCAAAACTTATTTCTTGCTAAGGCCGTATATCCAAGATAAACAATTCAGGAGTTATCGGGATGAAATACTGCCTACTTTTATTATGCATGTCATATGTTTATTTCAGCCGTGTATAACTAAAAGACTAATGCGAGATTTACATAAAATAGACACACACACTTCATATTCATATTCAGGACAAAATAGTGCTTGGAAATGAAAAATTACTCTTGTTTACTTGATATATTTTAATGCGATATATTTTTCGCGTACACTCCCCGATGTATTTTGAAAATGTTAAAATAACTTTC
This sequence comes from Pardosa pseudoannulata, assembly GCA_032207245.1. Lineage (NCBI taxonomy): Eukaryota > Metazoa > Arthropoda > Arachnida > Araneae > Lycosidae > Pardosa > Pardosa pseudoannulata. Next base: position 7,150,457 of record CM063511.1, read on the forward strand.
CTG
>CM063511.1:7157959-7180459 GCA_032207245.1 Pardosa pseudoannulata
TCTTATTTTAAATTATTTAAATTATGCCTTATTTTCACACGTTTTATCATTGAACTTAGATATGACGTGAAGAATTTTCTTTTATATTTGGCTTCAATAATAGATTAGGTACATATGCGATAATTTTAAATTGAATCATCGATTACTTTTTGTTGCAAGATAACTCTCAGCCAAAAAACAAACCATATTTTTTACCTGACTCATAAGTTAATTAACAATTTTGGAAAATTAAAACTTTTACTGATCCCGTCATATGATGGGTTGTATGCTAGCCTATTTATATTATTAAATATCGTAATTATGTAAAAATATAATTTTTCTAAAAATATTGAGAACAATCTATATTTTGACATAAAAAGGGTTTAAGTCTGAAATCTCTTTGCATCCCAACGAGGGTCAAATTGAGAGGGATCTGCTTTCTGTTCCTTGGTTTACGGGTTTGATTCTCTCTTCTGGCATGGATGTTCACAACCGTTCGGAATCGACTTTAAGCAGTAGGTAGTGGTCTAATTAGTCCTCGTGTTAGAAAACAGTGAACACTATGCAAACCAAAATAAAATCAAAATTATTTACTGTACAGCTAAAAAGCGATGAAATTTAGTCAAACCAAAAGTATTATAAAAATCATTTTAATTAATTTAAGTTTTGTGTATTTAATTGTACAAATATAAAGTAATATACTACTATTGGAAGTGCTATATCTACAAATTTATTCCTAACAGTAAAGCATAAAAATCTATTACATTAAACCTAACTACAAAGCTTTAAATCTATTCTCAAAATTTAGCTGAATTACCTTTGCATAATTTCTTAAATAACACGTTTTTAATGGTGTGGATAACGTCAAAATAAACAATACTAATTGCACTATAAAAAAAACCCTGCCTAACAAATTTTTTTGAAGATACCCGGTTTACTTGGATAGTAGTAAAGTTTTGATTTAATTCCAGGTCATTAATTGAAGCATTTATTTATGAAGATCATTACAAAGCATGCATCACGGCTGAAAGCAATGATTTTTAATGCCCTGTATCGTCCAACTAAACGATGATCATATGCAAAACACATAAACAATTTCCTTTATGTATATCGAAGACTATTAATGCCCATCTGCTTGCAGTAAAATCAGAAACTGATAAAGGTTATTGTTTAAAACTCGTGTACTCTTTTTCATAAAATATTCTTCCTTTCAGATAAGACATTTGTTGTGTACTTAGTTTGAACATCGTGAAATGTATTTCCTTTTCAAAGATAAGGTATTAAATTGTCCTTTCATACCAAACTGATAATCACCTGGTTTATTTATTTACTATATCAAGGCAAAGAAAGTTATTTTTAAAGATTCATTACAACCATTTCGGACATAAAATTCATCCTTTATTTTAACATCATTATATATTTAATGTCAATAAAATACAGTATAAACAACTAATAATGAGGAAAGAAAGTCTCAGGTGGCATTCGTTTATCAGGAATTTTAATGCCGGCTTAAGTTACACGAATTCTCATTCTACAGAATAGTAAAACACAAATAATCCATCTATTAAATTTAATGTATGTCATACATTTAATAAATTAAAATTGAAATATCTCTTTCATAAATCAAACATGTATTTAAGTGTATATAGATTAGGCAAACCTTCAGTTATTTCCCTTTTAGTTTAAATATGCGTTTATATATTTGTCTGCAAGTAATTGCTATCGTTTTATAGCAGACTTATGGCATGATGCAGATATTTATAAAGTGATAATGACTTTTATATTTCTACATGATTATACTTATGAGGTACACAGGCAAATCAGTGACTCATACATCTGTCTGTGCATCGCTTTTGATAATAAATAATTTTATAATATCAGTCTACGTTGAAAACGTCATTTTTTGCCAAAAATCATTTTTTTATTTCTCTATTGTAAAGTTTCAACTTTTAGGAATCTAAATCTGTATTTGTTTTGTCTCTACAGCATTTTAAAGAAAAGTTACAACTGTTTAAACATCAGTCACAGATGTCAAAACAAAACGGAAGTAGAGACTTCGGAACAGGAAGTTATGAATTTAAAGCCTTTTAAAAAGAGCCTTTTTTGGACAAAATTTTTCAATTTTCATCAAGATTAGTTTAAACATTTTTCTAGTCTTTTTAATAGTAAGCAACTTGGCAATTAGAAAGTTTTGAAGCAAGAAATTGTGGGAAAATTTTAACATCTATTTTAATCTTTTAATAGTTAAAGTTGCTTTCATAAACTTCAAATGCGTTTTTCTCAGAACGGCATTTTTAACAAAATGTTGAAACTTGAAATGCGATTTCTCAAATAGTTCTTAAAATATTTTGTTGAAAATTATTATGAATGCTCTTGATAATATTTACTAGTGAATGACCTAAAAGCTTTAAATTTGGATCATTTTTAATGATGTTACACTCATAGTTAGATGTAAAGGTAATGAAAGTTCGTTAAAAATTCAATGTGTATGATTTTGAAGGACCAAAATTTTTTACCAAATGTAAATTAAGCAAAGATTTTAGGTGATTCGCTAGTCCAGTGTATAATGAACGTGTTGTATAAAAAATACTGAAATAATTTGATTTATTAAAAAATTAAACCTTTTGAAAAAACCCGATTTTTTTTTACTAAATTTTCTTCGTTTATTAGAAATTTTGTAAAAAAATTCTCCAAGAATACATTTTTAAGTGCAATTCTCTATGATAATATAAAAAAATAAATCTTAAAATGTAAAAACATGAACTAGTTTCTACCTTTAAAGAGAAAAGTTCTCCGAATGTAGACGGATACCTTAATATCTTCATCAGAAAAATATGAGCAAAAAATTTTATAACTCAGCTCGTACATTTTAAATGCATATAGTTTCTTATTTTTAAATATCCAAGTTAAAGTGTTCTGTAATATAATTAAACTAAATTATAGGCAAACTGCCATTCATGTTAAAATCAACTGCGAAGAAACGCCATACAATGCCTATTGATGACTTGCCTTCTTTCGAGAAATCTGTGTTCGTAATTTAAACTCAGACAATAAATGGATCACTTTGATACATTTTCAGCAGTATACTTCTAGTTTCAAAACACAATAGTGCATATCCCAACACACACACACACACACACACACCACTATATATATATATATATATATATATATATATATATATATATATATATATATATATATATGGCATGGACGAATAGCTAAGGCATGGAAGACACATTTCATTTCATATATAAAAACTTCTTTATTGTAATCCTTCTGTCCATGGCTATGCCATTTAGATATCCTTTGTTCTCATAACTTGCCGCGACAAGCATGGAGGATGTTATCGGCCGGAGTTCCCGTTCAGAACTGCCTTTTTTGACGTTGCTACCTAAACAAAATTCCTATATTTACTTCCGAGTCAGCTCTTTTACTCTGTATAGTTCCGTGCGAGGGTGTGTCTTTCTCCTATTACGTTGTTGTTAATGAATTTTAACTATTTTAAATTATAACTCGCTTAATTTTTAACCCTCATTTTTAAACCTGGCACACACACACACACACACACACACACACACACACACACACACACACACACACATATATATATATATATATATAATATACACACACACACATCAGCATTACATGCGGCTGTTAGCAGTCACTCCTCTAGATGGGAAGGGAATTTTCTCAAGGTCCCTCCACACTATGGTCCACTGAAAGCCATTACCACCTTCTGGAGGGGAAATGGCTCAGTGTGGTCGATGGTAGCAGACAATAAAATCGCCTTGGCGGACGATGGCTTCGGAGGTAGGTGTTTTTCAAAGACCAAAGTCAGCTAGATACGTAACTAAAGTGCGCAGTAGACCCTATGGAACAATCCACGGACTCTGATCATTAATGGCCCTGCGTGTGGATGCAACCTGTGAACTATCTTTCAAGGTCGTCATCAGGAAATGGTGAACAATTGACCATAGTTTGGAGGGTACATTACATGTGAATATTAGCAGTCACTCCTCGAGGGGGGAAGGATATTTTCTCATTTTGCTTCGGCCATTATCGAACCTAGTGGTCTCTGTTATTGAAATATATTTTGGGAATGAAAGGGTTAAGAAACAGAAAAGATTGGGCACTTTTCTTGAGATTTTTTTTCTCCAGAATAATATAGAATTAAAATTGGGGAATATATTTTGGATGTGTTTAGTTTCAATTTTTAATATATTACAGATATCACTTGTAAAATTATAGGAGAATATCATTAAATCCTAGATCAGTATTTTTTTCAACGTTAAAATAATTTATTAAACTCTGTTAAAAAAATTAACCTGTTATCAGGTAAAAAGAACCCTTTGTTCCCGTAAAGTGTTATTTGTATTGAAGTCATTTTTCACTTCTGCATCAGTAGAATTGAATTCGGATGTCAAGGTATTTTTATTTCTTTCAAGAGAAACCATTGTTAAAACAAAATGGCGTATTTTTCGAAATCCATTCTGAAGATGCCGACCTGGAAAGAAAACAGCGGGTCCTTAATTCCTTTCAAGTGCTATTGAGAATGTTTAAACATTGAAGAGCGCTTTCAAAAGAATGAAAACAATGCTGGAAACATGCGCCGACCAGCCTAACTGTGCTTAACTGATGCCAAGAATTTTTCGTCTCTGAAAAACTTTGCTATAAAACTTTCTTTGCAGTTAATTTAGTTTTCACCTCAATTGCTGTTCGGGAAATGCGAGTTTTAATAGAAAGTTCGAGAATAAGGAGAATGTATTGAAAGAGAATATTACGAAAAAAGCTTTCTGTTTTATTTATTAGTTTTTTAAAGTGTTTTGATGTGTTGTATACAGAGTTGTTTTATTAATGTTGATTTATTGATCGATTGATTTCTTTATGTTTAGAGTATTAATGTTTCAAATCAATTCAGACCAATACTGAAAATCCATAGATTTCTATCTTTAAAGTGGTTAACAAACAAACAGTAATACAACAGACGTGTTCTAAATCAATTTATTGTAGGAAGTGAATTTTACGAATCATAGTTTTTTATATCGATATTGACTTATTGACATAATTGAAAAATTGAAAAAAATGCGAATATGAAAACTTATAGCAGCTTTTTTACTACAATGGTTTTAGTCAATACTTCCTACAATATTAATGTAGGAAGTGAATTTTACTAATCATAGTTTTTTATATAGATATAGACTTATTGACATAATTGGAAAATTGAAAACATTCGAATATGAAAACTTATAGCAGCTTTTTTACTACAATGGTTTTAGTCAATACTAACTTACTTAAGTTTTAAACGTAATATCTAGTTCACTATTTTAACAGGATTTCTCTAGTATTTTTTAATAATTGCGTTTTAATTTTATACAATGCATAAATGTTAGCATTTTGCATATTTTTATAGACATGCACAATAAAGAAAAGCCTGGTATGAAAAACACACAACTTTCTTTTACGCCTACTTCATTTTACACTTTCCTTTAATTTTTTTATTATATCATACGTCATCAAAGTTGACTCTTTCCCTTCAAGGTGGTTTCCTGACAATAGCACTACACTTGGCTAAAGTTACCCACCTAGTGTGGTTTTTCTTTCCAATTTATCCTTGAACTAATCCTCCTTGAAAATGGAGATCATCTCCCTGTAAAAGACTGTTACGTCTCAGAACTGTGATAAAGTGTTCCCTCGCCACTTCGAGCTTCATGTTTTGTGGGCTTCAGTGCTTTGCGGGTTTTCCCAAAATATTCATCAAAAAATAAAAATCCAAAAATTACAATCCTGTCGGCAGCCACATTGCGTTGTTTCATGTTGATGAGGGAGAGAGAAATGATCTCTGCATGTCAAACAAAGATGAGTTGACTGAGAGTACATATGACGGGCTCTCATAAAAGGCGCGTGATTGGTTTCCGGTGAGACATCGACCAAAGAGAGACAACTACCCATCAACATGTTTCTCTCCAAGGTAAAGCCCCCGTCTATAATGTCAGTGTCACGAACAGAAGATTCTCCGAGTGAGTCTAAAGCTTCTAAAAGTCAAGCGAGAGCCTCTCCTCCGCCACCAACACAAGACTTCCCCTTTTTCAGAAAGCAATGTTGATTGATGTCTATTACTGTATAAGGTTCTGTAATTAACCTTATTAATGAGCACTGACGTGTTTAAGTAAATACGCATACTGTTGTCATTTTTGTCTTAAATGTGTAAAGTATCAATACTATTTACATATTTAAAACATTCGTGTACCCGCATACACGGAAGTTCTTAGGGGCAAATCCTACTTGGAGGTTTTTCAGCTTTCGCGGAAGGTTCTGGTATAATTCGTAAAAAAAAAATCCAAAAATACTAAATTTCATTGTGTATACAAAGTGTCATGATTTTTACTTCACCCGCGACTAGATTGGAATACGGGAAAACCCTCGTTATGTCCCTTTATCGGATAAATAATATTTAAATAGACATTATAGAGTTAAGTAATACACATAAAGCTCGAAGGTCTGAACATCATCCCAAGAAATAAGGGTTCTAAAAGACATAAAATATTCTTTAAGAGTGATTTCTATCACGAAAGATCAAGCTATTTAAGTGGTGCAATTAGAGATACATCTGTTACGACAAACGTACTTAAATAGAGATACAAAGCCATGAAGTATCAGCGTCTTTGTGCTTAAATATGTGCATTAAAAAATCAAGACTTCTTACCTCATTATAAAAACATCGAAATGTACATTACATATTTAGGAACGTTTTTTATAAAAATTGTATGTGGCAACCTTTGAAGGAAATCAGTTGGCGGAAGGTTCTGGTCCCAATTAATCGCGAAAAACGAGGGATCACTGTATATCACTCCATAAATCTGTTATAAAACGATGGTTTTATAATTTTAAAAGCAATTACGTGGAGACAAATATACTAACACATATTTAATCTAAATGGGAAACTATTGAAGGTTTGCCGAATTTATATACACTGAAATACATGCATGATTTATGAAAGAAATATTTCAATTTTAAATTATTAAATTTATGACATATATTAAATTAAATGCATGCATTAATTGTGTTTAAGTATTCGTGTAGCTAAGCTGATATTAAAATTCCTGATAAATACGTATAATGTTGCAATTTTTGTCTTAAATGTGTAAAGTATAAAAACTGTTTACATATTTAAAACATTCGTGTACCCGCACACACAAAAATCCTTAGGGGCAGATACAACTTTGAGGTTTTTCAGCTTTCGTGGAAGGTTCTGATCCCGATTAATCGCGAAAAACGAGGAATCTCTTTATGTATACAATAGAACTTCGATTATCCGAGCTAATTGGGACCACTAGTACCTCGGATAACGAAAATCTCGGTTAATAGAAACTCTGTATAAAAACCTTCCGTGCTTGTGAATTTAACTAACTTTTAAAGTAAAAAACAATAGAATGTTCTTTAAATGAAAAAAATAAACATATATGAACTTATGTTTCACAGCTAAAAAGATTTAAAAAGGGTGTAATATTTCTCGGAAGTTGAGTGCTTTTGTGGGGAAAAATGTGCCTGTAACACGGACAACGAACTAAAATGTGTATAATTTTTCCAAGTTCATTTTGAAAATGAGAAAAAAAATTTAGACTGCCTTATTGACTCGGTTAACAGAAACCTCGGTTAATCGAGGTTCTACTGTACTTTGTTATGAAGATATTTCGTGCTTACAAAAATTCCTTCACTTTCTACCAGAAAATAATAAACCCTATTTCCAGAAATTCGCTAAATTGTATTTCAGATTATTGTATGCATGTTTACACATGGATATAATACAAGAGCAAGAATATAATACGCTTTCAAATACTTATAATTTTATCTATTGTTGAAAGGATATTAAAGAAATAAGATTTCGGTACAAATAAAGTTACAGAACAGACATATCATTTCGGAAGTTTATTCAAATGTGTATATCAAAATCTTAATGAGCGAGAAATGAATGTTCACAAAAAAAGAAAACCAGATTACGTGATATGCTTCAAGTTAAATGAAAAACCGTAAGTACATCGATTTTATAAAATAACATTAATGTCAAGAATAAATCTACCCATTTATTATTCTTTCTGCTCGACTGGAAACTGGAGAAAAAAATATATATCCCCGTCTCTCAAAGTGTCACAGACTCTTTCAAACAAACAAAGAAGTTCATTTGTACTTTTGAAATCCTTTGAAGTCATTTTCTTGCCAAACCATTCGTTAAAAACTCTATTATCTCTTCTTTGTTACACGTTTCCGTTGCTTTAACAAATAAAATTAGAGCCTTTTAATGTTAACTTATAAAATCTTTACTTAATAAATTACCCATTTTTTTCATTTTTTGGATGTAAAATATGAATAGAAAATCTGGAAAGAAGATTTCAGTAATAATTTATTTCATGTCACTATATTTTTTTTCATATTTCTTTTAAAAGGTTTATACTTTGTTTCTTCTATTTATTCTATCTAAAATAAACAAAATGTAATTTAAACGAACTTAGTTTGGTTGATCTATAAAATACTTATAATTTAATGTCATGCATTTTCTATAATTTTACACGGTAATAAAATTATCCTTTTCTTTCTTTTAAATTTCAATTAAATTTATGCTTAAATATATAAATTTATAATTAAAGTATAATTTTTTATTATGTTTTTCATAACATCTTTAATTATAAAGTAAACAAAACATATAAGAAGAAACACTTTTAAGTACAAAGACAAAAGATTAATCTTAAGTAAAATTTTTGAGACTTGTAAATTTATTTGTTTATAATATTATGTATTTAATAAATTATATATACGTATATATATAGAGAGAAAAATATGAGAGAGATAAATATGTGTATATATATATATATATATATATGTATATATATATATATATATATATATATATATATATTATATATATATATATGTATATGTATATATATATATATATATATATATATGTATGTATTATATATATATGTATGTATATATATATATATGTATGTGTATATATATATATTGTGTATATATATGTATGTATGTATATATATATATATATATATATATATATATATATGTATGTATGTATATATATATTATATATATATGTATATATATTATATATATATATATATATATATATATGTGTTATATATTGTATATATATATATTATTATATTTGTGTGTGTGTGTGTTGTGTGTGTGTTGTGTGTGTGTTTTTTTTTTTTTTTTTTTTGTGTGTGTGTTTTTCTGTTTTTTTTGTGTGTGTGTGTGTGTTTTTTTTTGTGTGTGTTTGTGTTGTGTGTGTGTTTATTTGTGTTTGTGTTTTGTGTGTGTGTGTGTGTGTGTTTGTGTGTGTGTTCTGTTTATGTCTGTGTGTGTTTTTTTTGTGTGTTTTTTTTTTTTTTATATTTTTTTTTTTTTTTTTTTTTTTTTTTTTTATTTTTTTGTTTTTTTGTGTTTTTTTTTTTTTTTATTCTTTTTTTGTGTACCCTTTGTCTCTTTTTTTTTTTTTTGTTGTTTTTTTGTGTGTCATTTTTGTTTTGTGTGTGTGTGTGTGGGCTTGTGTGTGTGTGTGTGTGTGTGTGTGTGTGTGTGTGTGTGTGTGTGTGTGTGTGTGTGTGTGTGTGTGTATGTGTGTGTGTAGAAAGAGACAAAGAGATAGTAAGTAATGACCTTCAAGATTAGGTCTTCAAGGTCATTACTTACTCTCTCTTTGTCTCTCTCTACACACACATATATAGAAACACACAAAGCAATTTCAACCCTTAATTTGGCGAAGTCCGCTACAAGGAACAATCAAATAAATAAAATCTGGCGAGTTTATGAAAAGGGCTTAAATATCTAAGAAAAAAGTTAATATATATTTCTATTACTGTAAAAAAAATATTCTTATTTGGCAACACTGTGTCTGTACTGTCTATACAGACATGGGAAATTAACAGAAATTAAAAAATATTTGAAAAAACATCTTGTCAAATTAAGGATTAAACTATTTTCTTCATGTTTGGAGACATTGCATTAAATATATAAGTGCATATGCTCTTTACAGTATATTATACAGAATATTTTTTATATAAATGAAATAATTGCTGAAAATATAGGTAAATTTCAGGAACGTTTTTTAAGCAAAATATAACAGCTCTTTCTTTCTTCCCAGAATCAATTATGAGTTGTACGCTTTAAAACATATAAATTCATAACTATACTTTATAAAATTATCTATTCATTTAAATTTTCTGAGACGTTATATATATATGTTTAAACTAAAAGCCCGCATGTACTAAAAAAAATTTACGAATTATCGATTAAATATAGAATTTTTTTAATTAAAAATAATTCATCAATTTATTTTGTTAATAAAATAAAAAATACTTAAATAAATGAAATAACTGCTGAAATATAGGTAAATTTAAGGAACATTTTTAAGCAAAATATAAACTCTTTTTTTCTCCCCAGAAACAATTCTGAGTTGTACGCTTTAAAGCATACAAATTCATAACTATACTTTATAAAATAATCTATTCATTTAAATTTTCTGAGACGTTATATACATATATATTTAAAATAAAAGAGGAGATATATTAAAAAAGTTTACGAATTATAGATTAAATATAAAACTCTTTTTAAATTAAAAATAATTCATCAATTAAATTATAATTTAATAAAATACAAAATACTTTTTTAAATATGAGATCGACAAACTGAATTGATGAAAATTTGCTTGTTTTAATTTATAGTTTTTAATTTTACCGTGATATAATTTTTTTGGTAGACAGTATATGTTTCTTTTTATTAGTCGAACAATTGGAATTCATTCAAAATACAGGTTATAAGCACAAAAAAATAAATTTAAAAAATACACAGTATTGTTTATTTGCTGTTTTTGTAACACGCTTCAAAAACCAGACGTTTAAAAGAAAAATATTGTAGTTATTATTTTTAGAATCGTTCGTATATTTACACAATTTCATATGGTTGCAAAAACAACGCTATAGTTCCTCACAAAAACACTTCTGTCTCAAGTAACGCCGCGATATGAGTATTCATGCATGCATAAGTTTCTGAGAAATATGGCCCAAGTAAACAGCCACTTCAGCATAAATTAATTTTTGCTTAAAGTAACTTTGTGCTTCAGTTAACTCGCGTAATTTTGCGCAGACTTAGTGAAATGTAAAGTTGCCTTTAGCTTTAATGGTGAGATTGATTTTTAGACGTAATTTTCAAGAATTTGTTCAGCAAATCAATAAGAAAATAAAAAATAATTTATATTAAATACACGGTAGGGAAACAGCAGGAAAATAAACAGCATATTTTGATAAAAAAGATTGCTAAGGGTCTAATAAATATTAAAGAAATTGAAGTATGAAATATGGAAGAGAAAGTAAAATTTACGTACAAGATTGCTAAGACAATTATGTCAATTAAAATCCTTCGCACTTTCTCTGATGTATTTTTAGTGTGATTTTCATTTGAGCATTCTAAAGGAAAAATTTCCACTTTTAAATATAAATTTTAGACATCCAGCATATTTTTCTATCTCATTTATTAACACATTTTGTGCCGGTACATTTTACAGCGTAATTGTACCGGAGCGGGATTTTTGAGAGTAAATTTAGTTATTCAGTTAAGTCTCAATAGATAGAAAATTTCATTTTTTAACCAACTTTTCGTATTTTATATTGAAATATATAAGCAAATATATAAATAGACAAACAAATATATACATAAATGCAAATATATATATATATAATATATAATTATACATATATATAATATCATTTTCGCCAGGATAAATAAAATGTTAATTTTAAATCTAAATTTTAAATTTTGTTAAAATTTAGATTTTTAATTTAAAATTTTTATTTAAATTTTAAATTTTAAATTTAAATTTTAAATTTTTTAATCAACCTTCCCGTTCTGTGGCTCCGCATCGACTGATGTAAAAACTAGCTTTTATTTGTCTCAATTTTTCCAGAATATCTGTAGTAGACAAGAACATTTGGCTTCGTTTTCCAGTAAATACCTTCATTTTTGTACCCACAAACAAACCATGTTGTTACACTAACCCGTACTAGTACGTGTCCCTCATACAATTTGTTAAATGAGAATTGCTGACAAAGTATAAATGCTTAAATGTTGACGCTTAAATAAATGTTCAAATTGAACTCTTCAGTCAACAAAATTTCGTGTTCTCACTATTTGGGCTGCCTTGTTCTAATCTATTCACTTTATCTACTTAAAAATTGTCATGTTTGAATATATGTTTATTATCTGTGAAATGAATTAATATTTTGTGGAAATTTTAATATTTTTTGTATTTTTTGATAAAAATGAAATTTAAACTTGTATAGTTAACGTTTTTTTAAAATTTAGAATAGTTATTGATGTTAAATTTATAATGTAATTCATTTATTCTGTAAAGCCTACGTTTCTAATCAATTGAATTTAAAATTAAGATTTATTTGTTAATTAGAACTTGGTAATACTTTAGGATATCAAATGGTGTCTCCATTTCTTTTTATTTTGTTCTGTGAAATATATTTTATACATTTTTATTTTAAAATAAAAAATGTTTATTAACCGATTAAATGCCGAATTAAGAAAGAATTTTCCCAATGACTTGAAATTTGGTTATTATATTAATTAAGAGTATATAAATACAATAAAATTTTAAAGTTAGGTGAAAATAATTTTTAAGGGCGTTTTTAGCCACGTTCCATTATTGGAACAATGGCGTGTTACATAAATTTTTTTTTGCATATTTTTAAAAGCTCATGAAAATAGTAATTTGAACTCTAATAATTATAACATCATCTTAATATTAACTGTTTTATTTGTTTATCTTTAAATAATGAAAAAGTGATAAATATTATGACTCTATAGAATTTATGCAATATTTGTATCGGATTTTTCAATTCCTTTGGAATATCGAATTTCACTTTTTTTTCAATTTTACTACAGGGTTTTCAGTTTTTTGCTTCTTTTAGGTCCTTGGACTCGGTTTCTGAAATTTGTCTTCCTCTGGTGTACTGATATCTTTTTTTAGAATGACGTAGACCATTCCACACACATCGGAAGGCTTTACAGCATCTAAATTATTTTCATCAATTATGTAAGCACACCCGCGTTTCTGGTGCGCTATGTTAGAGTGGGACCTGCCAGCTTACCGTATTGGGGCAGGTATGTTCATCAGCTGTCGCTGGTGCTGCATGTAATTAAAATAATTCCTCCGGAGAACTTGGACGGACAAAACAAATTTATTTATTGACAAAACAAAGATTCACGAAAAATTAAAGTGCAAAACAACATAAACATATTTCTGAGTCTCAGATCCTGTCAACAATCAAAACTGCATGACCGAGCTTACATGTCTGAGGAAAAAAAACGTAATAAAGTTCTCCCCTTTAAAGCAGAGGGATGTGTGTCGGTCGCCGGTTCGAATCCAACGCTCCTATTCCGAGTTCTTGTCTTCCTTACTCGGGTGGAGGTGGGAGTGTCTGGAAACTTGAGCACATCCTCCTTTTCCGAGGCCCTGGAAAAACAAACAAGCGACACCTCTGAAAAACGTTATCAGCCCCCTTTGCCGGCCGTCTTCTTATTTCCCCGAAGGAATGCTGGGTAGAAGGGGTCAATGGGGATGTTTTGCTGATATCATCAAGGGCACACATGAGTCGTGGGTGCAAATTCCTTACAAATACCTGTTTTATTGGTTATATCACCAGGTTCATTGGGCTGTAACTGGCAAATATCTACATCTCCTAAATAATAATCCAAAAGAGTTTCTAGAAAGGTCAGAGCATCTTGTATTGTAAGGCATATTTCAGACATAGTGTTAAATTTATGAATACTTTATAAATGAACGCATAGAAAGCACACATGCACTTTTTTCACTGTCATCTGAGAAACTAATAAGAAAAGCTCTATCTCAAAAGACACTGATAACTATTTCAGTAGCATATGCAATAAGACACCTATTATGCGAAATTGCACTTGCTTCCAAAGGCGCAGGTGAACCCCTCCCCCGCCCACACTTACATGTTCAGCCACCTTATCAAAAAGAGTTTGTTGAGACCTTATCAAACCCCTCACCTCATCACCTTTCTATTGTTATTACTTTACCAAAGTGAACATCAATGTCAAGGGGAAATATTATAATCCTTTCGAGGTATTGTAGTTTCCATTTGCATCTTTATCTACTTATTTTCTTTAGAAAAGTTGCAATTCTTATCTAAATGCAATAAAATAAAATAATGTTCTACAATGTTTTGAACACAGATGAAAAATGAACCATTGAAAACACCAATGTTCCAATAATTTAACAGAGACATAAAAACTTAAATTTTACCTTTAAAAATTAAAATAAAATTTTACTTTTGTTGTATTCCCGCGGGATATGTTGCCTAATGATATATTTTAAAGTATTGCGTTTTATGCATTTAAACTGGATTTTTTGGTAAATTTAATAGTAAGGGAGAGAAAAATTGACAAAATATAGTAAAATTAAAAAAATGTGTAAAAAAAATAAATAGTTATCTAAACAAAATAAAACTTACTGTAAAATATACTTTATAATGTCATGTTTAATTGTACGTAAAAGCGATATTGATAAGATTTTTTTTACATGTGAATTTTTTATATTAAAAATCATGTTCCATTATTGGAAAGTTGGCGGGTAAACGGTTAATAGAAAATATTAAATTTTAAAAGTTATTAAAATAGGGTAAAGTTCTTTTTAATTGTAAAAATATTATATTAAGTTATTTATACTTGAAATAAGAATATTTTAACACTGTTGCGTAGCAGTTTAAAACTCATGAGTAAAACTCACCCCTTTATTGTAGAATATATGTTTTTCTTTGAATGATTTGACAGTGTTTTAAAAATTTTAATTTATTTTTTACTTGTTTTAACTTATACGTTGTAGCTTTTGATGCCATATTTTTACCGTGGTTTATATCATATACAAAAGGTTAAAAAGCAATTCATCAGTTGAAATATTTTCGTCACGAATCTCCTAAAAAGTACCGCGATCGATGCGAAGTGAAAAGCATCCGAAAATAGATTTTTCGCAAATTACTAACAGATCTGAATTATTGTCCATTGTTGGGAGGTGGGAGGGAATAGAACTTCCGAAGCTTATCAGAAACCAATACGTGTAGTTTCCTCCAGATAGGGAGTTTAAGACCAGTTAATTAAAGCGTTTTCAGTCACGGATTTTCATCATTCGGGGGGACGAGGTTTCCGGTTTATCACATGTTAATGGAATAATGCTGCCGAAGAATTGAAAGTTGAGATTATATTGACTGGGTTCGTCTTTTTTTTCCCCAATATTTCACACTTCATTATCGAACAAAGAAAATGATATTGTTGAAGAAAAAGAAATGATCCGTAATTTTATTTGCTGCTCTTCGAAAGATGGCTTTATAAGGTTAATATTTTATGTAGATTCGGTTAAGTTATGCTTAGCAATGCAATTAAAATACGTAATTTTTTAGGGTGTGAATATGTAAATCTTTTTCTACAGATTCATGGTTTAATTAGATTAAAACATCGAAGTGCCAAACGTTATCACACTGCATATATATATATATATATATATATATATATATATATATATATATATATATATATATATATATATATATATATATATATATATATATATATATATATATATGTAATATATCAAAATTATTTAACTTTAATATTTCATTAATAACCTCCTCTCTCCCATTCTAATTCCTTAAAATATTTTTCCTAGCTTCTAAATGTCTTCATCAAAGGAGCGCCCTCGACTTAAAATTCTTTCGATTCATTTCCCAAAGCTTTTTGACCTAAAGATGTTAATTTTCTGTCTATTCGACAAGTTTTCCAGCTCTCTCCGGCCAATGGCTCCACGTTTTTCCTTATCTTAACACTTAAATTCGCTGAGTAAGTTTCTTGCCGCTTGATAAAATTCTTTCTGTGTTCGCTCTTGGGTGCACCTGTGTTCGAGCAGAGTGATTTTTTGTGTCTTTCTTTTGTCTGTCGTTGACTAATAACAACAGGCAAAGGAAAGACACAAAAATTCTTCTGCTCAAACAGAGGTGCACCCGAGAAAAATACAGAAAGAATTTTGCCACTTACTCAGCGAATTTAAGTGCAAGATCAGGAAAAACGCGGAGCCATCTGCCGGCAACAGCTCGGAAATGTGTTAAATAGACAGAAAATTTATATCTTTAAAATAGAAAGCTTTGGGAAGAATTTTAAGTCGAAGACATTCCTTTTATGAAGACATTTAGAGGGTGGGAAAAAGGTTTTAAGGAATTAGAATGGGAGAGAGGAGATTTTTAAGGAAATATTAAAGTAAAATAATTTTGATATATTACATATATACATACATACATATATATATATATATATATATATATATATATATATATATATATATATATATATATATATATATATATATGTATGTATATATATATATATATATATATACATATATATATATATATATTATATATATATATATATATATATATATATATATATATATATTATATATATATATATATATATATATATATATATATATATATATATATATATATATATATATATATATATATATATATATATATATATATATATATATATATATATTTATATATATATTATAATATATATATATATATATATATATATATATATATATATATATATATATATATATATATATATATATATATATATATATATACAGTGGACTCCATTTAATGTGATCAGTTTGGGACCGTGATTTCGATAACAATAAACGATATGCCAAATTAGATAAATTTACCACCACCCCTTTAATTTACACGTACTAAATTTCAAAACAAAATGAAAAAATGCACCTTATATTTATGTACTGTATATTTTTCTTTAAAATATAAGAATTGTATTCATAATTAAAAAAATGGATGCGTTGTTGACTGTGATTTTTTCTAAGAAACTCATTGATAAATGTTTCGTAATCCTAATCAACCTGTCATAACGATTTCAAACTTTTATATTTAGCTTTAATGTTAAATTATTTCCATTTCTGGCTTCCATATTGACAAGCTGCCTGTAAGCGAGCAAGGCCTAAAACGGGAATACGCTCCTTCTCAGTTGCGATGATAATCTGTTGCCTTCTGCTTATCTGACAACCATTCACCACCAGCAGGGTGTGAGCATTTCTGAAAAATTCCAAGGAGGTGTAATTTCCCACTTTTTTGTTCATTCCCCATTTTCCTAGGTGGAAGAGGGATTATTCTCGAAAATTCAAACAACAGGGATGGGAAAGGAAAGAATGGGTTCTTTCTGAATACATTGGGAATATTCCTTTGCCAGTTAGTTCGGAAACTGATAATATTAACCTATGTAACGATCCCATAAAGCGATCATTTTAACATACAAATGAATAGAGAAAATCAGGAGCAAGTGATTTTCGATAACAATAAGCGATTGATAACATGAACCGAGATCACATTAAGCGAAGTGCACTGTAAATATTTTGCAATAACATCTGTATGTTGAAACTGATGCACAAATAAGTATATATATAAATAAAACAAATTGTATTCACACACACACACTCATATATATATATATATATATATATATATATATATATATATTATATATATTATTATATTATATATATTATTATATTATATATATTATATTATATATATATATATTAATATATATATATATATATATATATATATATATATATATATATATATATATATATATATATATATATATATATATATATATATATATATATATATATATATATATATATATATATATATATATATATATATATATATATATATATATATATATATATATATATATATATATATATATATATATATATATATATATATATATATATATATATATATATATATATATATATATATATATATATGTGTGAGTAAATATATGTTTAGATAGATAAGATTTATACAAAATAATAAATTTAATTAAGTTAGTTTTATGTTTTATTTAAAGTTTGTCTTTTTCGATATCGGTAGCAAACAACTCTAAACTAAGGATTAGGATTTGAGATATTTATTATTGAAGAGTTCGCTCCACAACAGTAAATTAAAATCGAGTAGGAAACCAATAAAAATTACTCCTGAGTCATTCTTGATTGATGTTGGTTGTCGATTGTGTGTGTGATCGTCGCACTTCTCGGGTTGACGGTTCGATCCCCGATGATGTCAATTTTTCTCAAGGTAAGCTTAATTTAATATTTTCTGCTTTTTCTTTTATTTTATCATTCCTTATGTTGATATATTATGTTTAACGCTTTTTTTATTATTTTTAATTTCAATTCTTGTATTTTTTTTTTATTTTATCTCATTTTCCAAGTATTTTTGTTCGGACGTCACTGGCGATTAAATTATTTTTTGTCTTTGTGGCGTTCTGAGGTTAATCACGTCGAAGAAGCTTCCGTCAAATGCAGATTGACATGGAATGCAAATTTCCCTCGATGTTACGCGTGCGAGCATGTTGCAGTATATAAGGGGAGCGGCACAGCTCAGTCGAAGGGGGGAAATCACTTCATTCTCAGCTTTGGAATCAGCGTGCTTGAGTAAAAGAACTTTTCGCCAGCCTGTTTGTCACTTGCAAGCCGCAAGTGTTATCAACGCCCTGATGTCTGTATACTTGACCTTTTTAGTCTTTATTTACTTATTAGTCTTTTAATAAAAACGTTTTGATGAAACGTTGACGATTGTTGACGATTAATTTTGTTCCGCGTCAATATCTACATAGCTATACTACATCTACATCTCTATCTGCGTCTACATATTCTATAATTAAACTTTCTTCTCGTTATTTTTATGTGTTTCTTTCTCCTTTTAGTTGTTTATTTCTCTGGTCGCCTCATTTTTTTGCTCACTATTAGAATTCCCTGGATTAGAGGGCTCGACCCAGAGAATCCAGTTGAACTTACATCTTGTAGGTTTTGTAGAAATGTGTGTGTATTTAACATAAATTTAATTAAAATCCTGGAAGAAGGAAAGTGTTATGCTAGCTTTTACAATATTAATCTATGCAATACAGTATTTTGAAAAAAAGAAAATAGATTAAAGTTAGCGAAAATAATTTTAAGAGCTTACCAAATCTAAAACCAAGCCTTATATCTGAAGATGTTGGTTTGGATTCCAGAATGTTATTTAGTACAAGTTACTTTTAACATATTGTATGCAGGACAAGTGCTAGCACGTTTTCTGACGATTGATACTTGAATGCGGGACACGTACTAGTACGGGTTAGTGTAACATGGTTTGTTTGTGGGTACAAAAATAACGGTACATACAGCAAAACGAAGCCTGGAAAAATATTTATATATAACATAATTCGAAAAAATTAAAACTATATATTACTATTTCTATTTGATTTTTCATATTTACGATACTATTATAAATTTATCCACTAAAAATAAATTTTTGTTTACAGAAATCTTCTGGTTGTTATTCATATATTTCTATTTATATATTTGTTTATATATTTCAATATAAAATACGAAAGGTGGGTTAAAAAATGAAATAATTTTCGATCTATTGAGATGAACTAAAACATAACTAAATTTATGAACATACTAACTAAACATCTAAATAACTGAATTACTGAATTACATAACTAAATAACTGAATTACTGAATTACATAACTAAATTAGATACTGAATAACTAAATTTACTCTCAAAATGCCCGCTCCCGGTACAATTCCGCTGCGAAATGTACCCGCACACAATGCGTTAACACAGTTATACTTGGAAAAGAGGGGGGGGGGTCTTTTTTAGCGATATGAATCAGTAATGTTAGTTGATTAAGATTGTGGTAATAGGTACAGAAAAGCGTTATATAGCATTGTATTACGTATAGCTTTACAATAGGCTGTATGCATTACATTATGCAACATTACATTTTGTATAAATTTGGTCTTCTTATAAGTTTTATTCCTTCCCAGCATAACAAAAGAATATGAAAAGAACTCTGTGACAGACTGTTATGACGTCAGATTTAGCCAAAGTCAAAATCAGTTCATTCGCTCATAACGATATCTCCTTTCATTCTACCAGAAAGAAATGCGAAAATGCAAATGCTAGAAAACTTTCTTGAAAAATAAACTTTCAAGTTGATATATATTTTTGTATAATTTGCTTATATATTTTACTAACCATAATTCTGATTATATTAAATTGAATCGCCAGCCTTACATCAAAAGACTTCCGGAAAAGTATTGTGCCTTGAGTAATCAATAGCAGTCAATTCTTCTGAAAATAGATTTTTCTCAAATGACGTGGAAATCAGAATTATTGTCTATTGTTGAAGAGTCGAAACAGCTCTTTTGAAGCTTATCAGAAACCGATACGTGTTTCCCGCTGATCTCACTTTAAGAATAGTTAATTAACGAGTTTCTCTAGTCACGAAATTTCTTTCTTAGGAGAGGATTTCCGGTTTATCACACGTTAAAGGAACGTTTCTGCTGGAGAATTGAAAGTTGAGATTTATATCGATTCAACCCGTCATTTTCTCAATATATTGAACCTTATTCGAGAAGTATAAAAAAAAAGGATTTGGGAAAAGAAGTTGATAATTTGTGCAACTTGTTAGAGAAGATTTATTTTGAAAATAAAAAGGTACATTTTCACAGGGAAAAGATGAATACGAGTCACTTGTACGGGAGATGAAAATGAATCGTGAAGCGTTTATATGATTTTAAAACGAGAATAATCATTATAAAGATAATAAATTTAGTTTTAATTTTATATATATATATATATATATATATATATATAATGTAATGAAAATTCTCAGGGGTTTTCAATTCTGAAGTCAAGGTCTAAAAATTCCCGCGTTCTTTTCCATTCCCCTTTTTAACCCCTAACCTAAATTGAACACTTGGGCTGCAGTTTACACCCTCAGAGAAGGGGTCTGACCAATTATAACTCTATATGACCCTAGATGACAATTTAGGGAATTTCCAAACAAAAAGGAAATGCACGCTGTCGGAGGCAAATTTTTCTAGAGATTTTCCCACAGATTTTGATTGAAATGTTGACCCAGGTATTAAGGCTCTTGTACATATAACTTCATGCTAGCTTACCCTTCAGTTCATCTTGTTCCTATGAGGAAGTGGGAACCCGCCCTCCAACGTTATCTTAATAAAGATCTTTAGCTAAAACGGCGTCATTTTTATGGCCATGACTGCAACAACCCATCGAGATAACCGTCTTATTGCATATATGTGTGTGTGCTTATGTTTGTGTATTTAAGTGCATATTTAAATACATTTGTAAATTGAAATGAATATATTTTACAAACCCTTCTTGCCACCAACGTCCTTCCTTTAGGAATCCTCCGACTCTCTCTCAGATAAGCATAATTTTCTTTACTACACCAATCAAAAGGACATAAATTCAACCTGGATCTGTGCTTCATTTAATTCGAGGGTGACTTTTTTGCACACATGTCCACTCAAGCCAAACTTTCTTTGCGATGTTCGATCTACCTGCTCAGCAGAGTCTCTAGCGGGGAAAGAAGTGTATTATTTTCTGATAAGATTTGAAAGATATTTTTTACTTTCAAATTGCAGCAAATCACAGTCACTCGCAGTTTGAAGTCATTTAAAAGCTGACTTTTGTGGATTTTGGAATGCGAATTTTCTTAAATCTTTAAAACAAGGAATTTTGTTCTTTGAAATTAGTTCGAGATAGTAATAAATGGGAATAATTCATAATATATTAGTTTATGTGGTATGGTGTATGTATAAATCCATATAAAAATTTCTTCTTTATGGAAAAATTTATGTATCGCCAAAAGATTCAACTTCTTAATAAATTGTGAGAAAAAGCAATAACCCTCATTAACTATACAACATTATTATACAAATACAAATAATTAGACATAAAATAATTAAAGAATACGGGCAACCGAGCGATACGTCTTAACATCTCTCCAGCAGAGAGATCATCAGGGGGCAGGGTACAACTGAAGTGGTGCTCTTGAGATACTTTCCACAAGTGAAATGGTTTGATGGCAGAACATTTCCTGTATATATATATATATATATATATATATATATATATATAATATATCAAAACTATTACACCTCAAATATCTCTCTAACATTTTTCTTTAACCATTCTCAGTCTTTTATTTCTATTTTTCGAGCCGCGTAATATCTTATTTAAAGGTGTGTTCTTATTCCAAAGCTAACTGTGGAATAAATGATAATTTTCTACTCACTCGTCACGTTTTTCAGCTGTCAGAAATAAAATTATTCACTTTTTTAATGATCTAAGTTCCTTTCTGCCAGTTAATAACGCTCACTAAGCTGCTCTCACACGAGAAATTCTCCTCGGGATCTCTCGGTGAACTTTGTGAGGTAAACTTTGTAATCAAAAGTGTTTTTGTGTATTATTCAACGATTTGTTCTTATCTGAAAAACATGTTTTGACGTGGTCACTAAAATGGAA
>CM063511.1:7185459-7187959 GCA_032207245.1 Pardosa pseudoannulata
CATAATCTTTGTAAGACAGAAAGGTGATTTTTCAACATTGTGCGTATTTTTATGCAGAATTATTAATGCAGTTAGGATAAAATATTTTAAAGTTTATTATATGGAAGGAAAGGGCTTTGCACGTTGGAACTTCGTAAGAAGGTAATACAGTTGAAATGTTCATGTTGTGATCCAGGCAATTAATGAAAAGCGACGTACATATCTACACACACGTATCGCCCGAATTTCTGTCATTATATGGATTAGTTTATGCATTAAATATGTAGCTCTTTTTTACAGAAAGGGGGATTAATCAGAGGTTAAGCGAAATGACATATTTCTTAGCATGTGCCCCAACGTCGGTAATGTGGAGTAAGTATCACGTAGATCTGAAACAAATACAGTGGACTCCGGTTAATGTGATCGTGTTTAATGTTATCAATCGCTTATTGTTATCGAAGTCACTTGGTCCCGATTTTCTACATTCATTTGTATGTTAAAATGATCACTTTATGGGATCGTTATATCGGTTAATATTATTAGTTTCCGAATCCCATTTTCCCTGGAAAAGGAATATTCCCAATGTATTCAAAAGAAAACCAATATTTTCGTTCCCTTCGCTGTTGTTTGAATTTCTGAGAATTCTCCCTCTTCCACCTAGAGAATGTATCAGCTTTTCCACTGCTATTAACTTCTAATTAGCCCTCGTGTTGCAAAAAGTAGACCGTAGCACTCCAAAACCAAACCAAATCAATCTGCAGGTTGCAGTGGTCATAAAGAAGTTTCCCTAATTTAAAATTATTTAAATAATCCACTTGAATTTTCAAATTATATGGGTTCAATAAATTTAAAACATTTACATTAAAGAAATCGTCTTCTTTAAAAAAAAAAAAACAATTATGGAAACTACTTCACTCTTTAGGTTATTTTGATGTTTTACTTATATTTTGATTAGTTACAATAATTTCATACTACTGAAAGTAAATTTTAGTATTTTTAAAACTAAAACAGAAAATAACGCTTCTGTTAGCTGATTTTTTTTAAATTTAGATGTATCATTGAGCATCTTTTAAGTTAAAATCTTTTTACTGTACGCAAAAGAATATTTTTTGTTCTAATATTCGAGCTATCGTATCTTATGCATATGAGAGGAAAAAGTCTCGAATCATCAAATTCAAATTTAACATGACCCAACTCTGGAAACGTGAAACGAATTTTTTTCGCCTTTCGAACGATATGTAAGCTGATTTTCTATCGAAGTTCTCATCTTTTTTTAGAAATCTGCGAACACTGGAAGTTGAAATGAAAGTAAGTATGGAAGGAATTCTTTCTTCCAAAAGACTGCATTCTTCATTTTGATCTTTTTTTTAGAAAATATTCAAAAAGTGACAAGATAGATTTAAAAAAATTGCAAAATTAGGAATAGCTGCTAAGTATTCTTAACATTTTACAGTCCATTGTTCCCAAAAGAGAACATAATTTTAATAAAATTATTTAAAATTAACTTTTATCAATATTCTTACAAAAAATTATCAAATGTAGTAAAAGAACTACTCGATTTTTTTAAAATAAAAGCTATAATTCTATGATTAATAGAAAAATGTATAAAAAATCATAAAAATGACCCTTTTCATCATTTTCTATAGAGCACATATTAAAAATTCACATAATTGTAAAAAAGCATCTAATGCTTCTAATATTCAATTGATATCTTTAAAACAACTTTAATTTATTTAAAAAATATGAAATTAGACATTTAATATAGATGTTTCAGGATATTTATATTATCTGTACAATATTAAGATACTTTTTATTTTGTAAACACGAAAAATTAAGTTATGCCGATAAAAAAAAAAACACATTTTGATTCTGGAATAATTTATTATTAGTTAATATTTACATATGCACACACAATGAAACTTTAAATTTATAACTTTAAATATCTTTTGAGACCTTTCCTAAAAGACTTTTGACTCATTTGGATGTGTATGTATATATGTATGCATGCCTTATATTTCAGAAAAGATAATTCGTAGGATTTATTACTACATTTAGGATTTATTACTTCTTTTATTTTCTGTCTTTTTTAATTATTATTTCTTTTGCTATTTTTTAAATACCCGTTCACTTTAATTATTCATTTTTATTTTATGTTTTCCTAGCATCTTGAGTACCGATAATATCAATATGAACCGGTCACTTTTCATATTGTGTATCTTCATAACTGGAGATATGTCAGTCAGGACCAGGTGCTCTGGAAATACCATTCTACTGGAAGAGAGATAACATGAAAAAGTGAGTATATTTCTAAACATTTTTTTAATGTTATTTACTTACAATTGCATATTTTCTAGAAATACACTCAAGAGCCAAAACATTATGACCATTCATACATTTTCCAATGAACTCGCCTGGATGACGTGGAAGGCACGTGATCAGGTGGAAATGGTATTTAACTGCTGCTAAAGATTCTGAAGAGTCATTCTTTCATTTACTTCTGAGTGTCATATGAAAGGCTGCG
>CM063511.1:7192959-7197959 GCA_032207245.1 Pardosa pseudoannulata
CTTTAAGCACAAAGACAAATAGTTAAATCACAGTGACGACGCGGTATAGACAAGACTTCCTACTCGAAGCTTAACATAGGCAAGACACCCTACTCGGTGTTTAACATAGAAAATACACCCTACTCGGTGTTTAATAAATCGAGGGAGCTCAAGTGCCACGGGTCCTTCACTCGACCTGGTCATTCCTTCTCGACTCCGACTCGAATGTCCGTCTGTCGTTCCTTACTTACCCCACTAAGTGATGAGGGCGCGACCTTGCGAGGATGCGCTGCACTAAATCCTACATATATATGTGTGTGTGCGTGTGTGTATATATATATATATGTGTGTGTGTATGAATATATATATATATATATATATATATATATATATATATATATATATATATATATATATACTGGCATATAGCCCGTCATATGATGGGATCAGTAAAATTTTTAATTTTTCAGAATTGGAAAGTACTTTATGAGGCAGGTAAAAAATGGTTTATTTTTTGGCTGAGAATTATTTGGTACGCTCTCAAAAATTTGTTTATCTTGAGACTCCTCTAAAGTCTCCTGATATTTTGAATGCAGTTTAGAATCACATTGAATTCATTTAGTCAAACCGTGTGGTTATGTATAAAATACAAACAAACCAACAAAGAAACGTCTTAATTTTCAAAGCTATATATCTTAATCGATTTATATTTATTATTCGGTGAAATAGACTCCTAAACTTTTATGAACAGGATTTGTTGTTAATACCGGTGATAAAACTTTCATTGCAACAAAAAAAATGATTGATTAAATTTAAAATTATCACATCTGTACATAATCTATTATGTATGCCAAATATGAAAGAAAATTATTTACCTAGGATATAAGTTCAGTGACAAAACGCATGAAAATAATGCAGATGACTTTTAAATAATTTTAAAAAAAATGATTGTTGGGGTAAATTTCATGGATGTTGATTCGTCCAGATCGAACGAAAAAAAAAAACATACAAGGCATTAAAATCAAATTTAAGAAAGCATTTTTAAACACAGTACGTCGATTTTGCTTACCAACATATTTATTAACATCAGAATAAAACACAGGGCAAAAGCACTGCAAGCCCGGAGTCTACCGGGAAGTTAATTTATATCATGGCTGACTCAATATATTTACATAAATAGAAATGCGGTTACGACCGAAATTTGTATCGATATTTTCTTTTTATCGATGAACCTTTCCAACAATGATTAAATGAGATGGTTAAGGAATGACGTCATAATGCTAGAAAAAATGTTATTTTTACCTATTTATTATGTGATAAATTTATAAGTTTAATCGCCTGCTCTTAACCGGGGAAAATAGAGCTTGAAATAATGGCATTAAACTCTTTAAAAGGGGGGAAAGGGGTGGATTTTGAATGTTTTAAAGACTTTCTTTGAATTTTGAAAACCCTAACTTATCAAGAATCGAATATGAATATCCCTATCCATTCCAGGTTCAACCGCTTCATAAATTCGAGGACAGACGGACAAATAACTTAGGCTATTATTATATAGGGGATATGTGTGTGTGTGTGTGTGTGTGTGTGTGTGTGTGTGTGTGTGTGTGTGTGTGTGGCGGTTTCCACTAACCGCACAGGCGTCACAAGCCGGTGTTTCGCTGAAGTCATTGCAACCGCAACTGTTTTACCTTGCGTGATCGGCTTTCCCGGCAACGCCTACCTAGGCAGTATAAATGCTGATGTTCTACCAGGTACGCACAACTTCGTCATCGAGATAATTCTGTTTGTTTTCTGTAACTCATTATTTAGTTTGTTGATTAAATTGTTGTGGAGCTGAGAACGTTTCTTGGCAAAAATACACTCAGTAGTAATAATGGTGACCTGTTTATTTGAAGAAACGCCGGCTTTGCAACCTGGATTCATCGCCTACTATTGCCGTGTGTGATTTGACATCAACGGATACAGACTTCGTGAATCCAACGGTCTTATATTAACTTTGATTTGAACAAATATTACCGAATTACTAAGTTAGAAGCATGATGGAAAATGTGATAGAATTGAACGTCGACGTTTTTGAGCTGCAAATTTATTTATCTTTGCGAATATCGGTAAGTCTTTTCGTAACATACATGTTATATTTTCTGAATTTTCAATTCGAGTTATTTAATGTTTAATTTTTTAACAGTCTACAATTTGCAAAGCATTCTACATTCTACAATTTGCAACCTTTTTCATACGGTTCGTTTAGATGTGTCAGTTTGTATTGCTGTTAAGTTTATTTCCAATTACGTGTATTTAGTTAAATCAAACACTTGAATAGCTTATGTATTTTTTGTATTTTTAAACGTTATTGTAGTTGTAATTTCTGGTAACTAGTATATATTTTATACAATACTTTCATTCGTGTTTAACTTAAGTTTAATTCTAATGCTGGTGTGCATTTAAATTTGTCCCCTCTGTGCGCAAGTCGCCCATGTTGCCGTTAAATCACCTCCATTATGGAAAACAAATCCAGGGTTGTGGTTTATTAGGTTTTCGACTATTGCAAAGGTAGGTTGTTTAATGTTAAAAGAAAATCCCCCTAGTCAAAGGACAATTGCGAAATCATTAAAATGCTCGGTGTCCGCTGTAAACAAAATGATAAACGTTTATTTAAATATTACGAAAGCGAAAAACGCAATGTGCATTGTCCTCTAAAGCATATCGCTGAACGTAGGACAAGCTGCAGAATTCTGTATATAAAGCATTTATCCAATGAAAAGTGGAAAAAAGTTGTCACAGTAGATGAATCATGGGTATATTTAAATGATTGCAACAAAAAATGAAATTTATTATCATAAAAGGGGAGAAAAATTTTAAGTACATGGTTCAAAGAATCGAAAGAATGTTTTTCTGAGGGTTTCATGGTTATTGCTGGTTTTTCATATAATGGCAAGTTAAAAATAAAGAGAGTTGAAACCAATGTTAAGATTAACTCCAGATACTGTCAGGAACATGTTTTATCGTCAATTTTTCTCAAGGAAATACTATCGCTTTACCCACAGTGCCATCAATGTGGAACTCCATCAAGCAGTCACACATCCAAATCCACTGTAAATTTCCTAAAAGAAACGGAACAAAAAACCGATATCAAGGCCATACCCTTCATTAATATTCCTACTAAATCTCTCAATTTATCACCTGTGGATTTTTGTGCTTTCGGACTTTTAAAATCTGCATTATCCAAACGTCGTCCCACAACCCTTACAGGACTCTGGAAAGCTGTTTAGTAGTAATGGGATAGAATACCTCTTCTGACGCTTCAAAAGGCATTATTATCCTGGATATTACAGTGTCGCAAGATAGTTCAAAATAAGGGCTATTCAAATAGATACATTTCAAACACAAGAGTTTTATGTAATTTAGTTTTGTGACTACAATAAAAATCGCCAAAAAAATGTGTGAACAGCCTCTGTAAAACGTATCTAATTAATTGACACATTTACTGAACAACTTGCCATTTTCGCATTTCTTTTTCTATGATCAAAATGGTTTGAAAAGTTTATCATATGGTTCTAATAATTGTTAAATAGATCCGCATATTTACACAAATATATATGTGCGCGCAAATACCAGTTTGCAAACGTAATTACAATTTTATAGAATATAATTATTAGAATAATACTTGGTTCACATCTAAATAAGGTTAATGTAACTAACATTTCAATAACAAACACTACTTTCAAAAATGTTAAATGATTAAATTTTACACTACCTGCTTACTTTCTGAAAGACGAACTTCAATTGTGCTTGAAGTAAATATTAGTTTAAGCCACGACGGTCGAATTTTCAACATAAGAAGAAATGTTACCGTATCGTGTTTTTCGGTATCATCAAAATGCAGTTCAGCACAGTTACAAATATTTTCTTTTAGTAAAAATGCTTTTCTTTCGAACTCTATATATTAGACTAGCATATATCCCGTCGTATGACGGGATTAGTAAATTTTTAATTTTCCAAAATTGTAAAGTACCTTATGAGGCAGGTAAAAAAAAATGGTTTGTTTTTTGGCTGAGAATTATCTTGCAACCAAAAATAATCGATGATTCAATTTAAAATTATTACATATGTACCTAATCTATTATTTAAGCCAAACATAAAAGAAAATTATTTACGTAATATCTAAGATCAATGATAAAACGTATGAAAACAAGCCAGAATTTAAAATAAGAAACGGTTCAATGAAATGGTTAAATGAATGACGTCATAATGCTAGAAAAATATTATTTTTACCTATTTATTATGGGATAAGTTGATAAATTTAATCGCCTGCTCTTAACCGGGGAAAATAGGAGTTGAAATAAGGGCATAAAAAGTTCGAAAAGAGGGAAAGAGGTGGATTTCGAACGTTTTAAAGAAGGTAGTATTTTTCGCTGTGATATGAAGCCTATTTATACCAATTTATTTCAGAATTAGATCTATAGTTTAGGAGAAGATAAACATTACTCTCTTTGAATTCTGCTAACTATGAATGCCTCTATCCATTCCAGGTCCAACCGCTTCATAAAATCGAGGACAGACGTACAGATAACTTAGGCTATTATTATATAGGGGATACACTTCACTTTATTTCATGTCAATATCACGTCATTTTATATTGAACTATAAAGATAATGATTTTATGTTGACTAATAAATGAGGAATATTATATAGATATAATTTAACTTGAAAATGAGTTACTATTTATTGTAGAGGATGAAAATATTTAAAAAATGGAAATTTAAAATAACTTTAAAACATCAAACTGCGTTAATTTAACAATAAATAATCAATCTTGACTATAGATTCTCACATATTATGTAACATTTAGTATAAACTGTTTAGTAGACAGCAATCAATTTGTTTTTGGTAAGCCGAAAGCTTGAGAGCAAATTAAACTAGGATCTACTAACAGTAAACATACGAGAAAATCTTAACTTAATCTAAACTCATCAGAATTTTTATAAACTATTTTGCACTCGGAGAGCGTCTTGTGAATTAAA
>CM063511.1:7202959-7207223 GCA_032207245.1 Pardosa pseudoannulata
TAAACTGCATTGAATTTAATTTCTCTATCGTAAATTCTAACTGTGGATCTATTACAATTTATGATCGCATTAGTTTTTAAAAAATCAAAGCCGCAGATACCTTGATATTCTGGTGGAAAACTTATGTCTGATATATAAAATTCATGTGTACAGATTTTATCCATAATATAGAATTTTAACGTTGTTTTGAATATGTAATTTATTTTTCCTCCCCCAAGAGTTGAAATTGATACAGTTTTGTCCTCATTTATGTTAGACTGGTATTGTTTTAATTTATTATAAGTTTGTAAATGCATAATCGAAACACTCGCTCCTGAATCTATCAAAAAGTTAACATTATCCTTCTGCGAAAATCTTAAAGTTATAATAGGTAGCTTTTGTATGTCTGTTTCTGGACACTGCGTTGTCGCGATACTGTGTTTATTTACACTATGTTTGTTTACTATATTTGGCACCCGCATATCATTACATGAAGAAAACGAAGGGGTGGTCAGGGGGGGTGTCTGGCCTGCCCATTCTAGTTTAAATAATGGTTTTGTCTCCTTCCCCTCTGCACTTCAGTATGTATACTATTTCTCGTACTTTGAAATCTATCGGGGTTATCCCTCCTGTAATTATGCGAATTTTCTTGACGCATAACATTATGTCCTCTATATTGCTGTGTCTCTCGTGGGCGGTCTCTATTTTGATTACTGAAACGACTTGGAAAATTATTCTCAAAATTGTGTTGTCTATAATTATAGTGCTGCCTCGTTTCGTTATTTTCGGTAGCCTGTTTAAAATATCGACAGTTTCGCATTATGTGGTTAGTATATCCGCAAAACGCACAACTCAAATCATTCGGTATTTCTTGCATAGTATTCAGTCTCTGTGCTCCACTGCTATGAGTTCTCTGTGGTGTATTTCTTATTGTTTCATCATTATTTTGTAGACGCATGGCGTTAATTTCCGCTGTTAAGGCTGCAATCTTTTCTACATTTTCTTTATGTGTTCGCATAAGTGTGTTCATTTTTTCTTCTACGTTATTATCTGCAAAATGATTTACGCTATCCTTTAAAAGATCGGCAGCTACTAATTGTTGTGCATTTTCTACGCACTTTGCTTTTTCTATAGCATCCGAATAATTCTTTGGATTCATTTTTAAATCATCTAACCTTAAATCATGGTTTAGTGCCTCCAAAAATTTCGACAATTTAATTGTATTGATCATAGGGTTTGAATTCGAAGTTGCTATGTCACCATCCGATAAATACTGCATCGCAGCGTTATCAATTCTAAAAACTAAGTTCTTAATGGATTCACCTGGCTGTTGTTTTATTGTACTGAATCGCATATGGTTGGTAGCCAAGGATGGCTGCTCCGCAAAAAAATCCATTAATTTCAATTTAATTACTTTAAATGATGTTTCATTTCTGAGACTTGGGTCATTTGTTATGAAGGTTAATGCCTGTCCGCGCAATCTAGATTTTAAAATAAGTCCTTGTTCCGCGTCGGTCCAATTACCCATGTGTGCAATAGCCTCAAATTGTACCATAAAATTTTCACATTCATGGGGATTCTGCTCATCAAAATAATTAAGCATTAATGGTAAATTTTGTAATCGGGATGTATGCTGTATCATATTATAACCTCTACCATTTTGTATACTACTCTGTTCGGCTACTACGGCCGGGTTGGTTTGGTTAACTTGATTCTGGGAATCCATGTCAGCTCTAAGCAATTTTGAACCCTCCGGAAACTGAAAAATGAAGTTTTAAGCATTTAAATAAAATTAGGTTTTTCGGAAAGTTTTTCCTCCGTAATTTGATAAAACAAACCGTTTTAGTGAAATTTTTAAGATTAAAATAGATTTCAGAACAAAAAACTTAAAGTTCGCAACATAATTTAAAAAGTTCATGTTAGAGCTATTTTGACCGCTCCGGAGGCTGAAAAATGAAGTTTTAAGCATTTCAATAAAAGTAAGTTTTTCGGACAGTTTTTCCTCCGTATTTTGATAAAAAAAAAACCGTTTTAGTGAAATTTTTATTATTAAAAGTGATTATCAAACAGAAAACATCCATTTCGTAACATTATTTAAAAAAAAAATTCATTTTAGAGTTATTTTGACCCCTCCGGAATCTTAAAAATGAAGTTTCAAGCATTTAAATAAAAGTAGATTTTTCGGACAGTTTTTCGTCCGTAATTTGATAAAAGAAACCATTTTAGTCAAATTTTTAAGATTACAAGTGTGTTCCGAACAGAAAACTTCCATTTCGCAACATAATTAAAATAGTTCATTTTAGAGCTATTTTGACCGCTCCGGAGGCTGAAAAATGAAGTTTTAAGCATTTCAATAAAAGTAGGTTTTTCGGACAGTTTTTCCTCCGTAATTTGATAAAACAAACCATTTTAGTGAAATTTTTAAGATTAAATGTGATTTCCGAACAAAAAACTTCCATTTCGCAACATTATTAAAAAAGTTCATTTTAGAGCTATTTTGACCCCTCCGGAGGCTGAAAAATAAAGTTTCAAGCATTTAAATAAAAGTACGTTTTTCGGACAGTTTTTCCTCCGTAATTTGATAAAACAAACCATTTTAGTGAAATTTTTAAGATTAAAAGTGATTTCCGAGCAAAAACTTCCATTTCGCAACATTATTAAAAAAGTTCATTTTAGAGCTATTTTGACCCCTCCGGAGGCTGAAAAATGAAGTTTCAAGCATTTAAATAAAAGTAGGGTTTTCGGACAGTTTTTTCTCCGTAATTTGATAAAACAAACCATTTTAGTGAAATTTTTAAGATTAAAAGTGATTTCCGAGCAAAAAACTTCCATTTCGCAACATTATTAAAAAAGTTCATTTTAGAGCTATTTTGACCCCTCCGGAGGCTGAAAAATGAAGTTTCAAGCATTTAAATAAAAGTAGGTTTTTCGGACAGTTTTTCCTCCGTAATTTGATAAAACAAACCATTTTAGTGAAATTTTTAAGATTAAAAGTGATTTCCGAGCAAAAAACTTAAATTTCGCGACATTATTAAAAAAGTTCATTTTAGAGCTATTTTGACCCCTCCGGAGGCTGAAATATGAAGTTTCAAGCATTTAAATAAAAGTAGGTTTTTCGGACAGTTTTTCCTCCGTAATTTGATAAAACAAACCATTTTAGTGAAATTTTTAAGATTAAAAGTGATTTCCGAGCAAAAAACTTCCATTTCGCAACATTATTAAAAAAGTTCATTTTAGAGCTATTTTGACCCCTCCGGAGGCTGAAAAATAAAGTTTCAAGCATTTAAATAAAAGTACGTTTTTCGGACAGTTTTTCCTCTGTAATTTGATAAAACAAACCATTTTAGTGAAATTTTTAAGATTAAATGCGATTTCCGAACAAAAAACTTCCATTTCGCAACATTATTAAAAAAGTTCATTTTAGAGCTATTTTGACCCCCTCCGGAGGCTGAAAAATGAAGTTTCAAGCATTTAAATAAAAGTACGTTTTTCGGACAGTTTTTCCTCCGTAATTTGATAAAACAAACCATTTTAGTGAAATTTTTAAGATTAAAAGTGATTTCCGAGCAAAAAACTTCCATTTCGCAACATTATTAAAAAAGTTCATTTTAGAGCTATTTTGACCCCTCCGGAGGCTAAAAAATAAAGTTTCAAGCATTTAAATAAAAGTACGTTTTTCGGACAGTTTTTCCTCCATAATTTGATAAAACAAACCATTTTAGTGAAATTTTTAAGATTAAAAGTGATTTCCGAGCAAAAAACTTCCATTTCGCAACATTATTAAAAAAGTTCATTTTAGAGCTATTTTGACCCCTCCGGAGGCTGAAAAATAAAGTTTCAAGCATTTAAATAAAAGTACGTTTTTCGGACAGTTTTTCCTCCGTAATTTGATAAAACAAACCATTTTAGTGAAATTTTTAAGATTAAAAGTGATTTCCGAGCAAAAAACTTCCATTTCGCAACATTATTAAAAAAGTTCATTTTAGAGCTATTTTGACCCCTCCGGAGGCTCAAAAATGAAGTTTCAAGCATTTAAATAAAAGTAGGGTTTTCGGACAGTTTTTCCTCCGTAATTTCATAAAACAAACCATTTTAGTGAAATTTTTAAGATTATAAGTGATTTCCGAGCAAAAAACTTCCATTTCGCAACATTATTAAAAAAGTTCATTTTAGAGCTATTTTGACCCCTCCGGAGGCTGAAAAATAAAGTTTCAAGCATTTAAATAAAAGTACGTTTTTCGGACAGTTTTTCCTCCGTAATTTGATAAAACAAACCATTTTAGTG